>CM046442.1:109649705-110146714 GCA_025506515.1 Flaveria trinervia | reverse complement strand
CATCCGAAATGTATGCTACCTAATAAATCTTTTGCCTTTCCTTAGTTCCACTAAAGGGTGCCTTAGTATTTTAAACTTGTAAACAAGATTCACACTACATCAAATGATTCACATTCATTTGTTTTAAAAGACGTTCTTTTGAAGTGTTGTATACGTTTCTTGTTATATGACCAAGACGACAATGCAAAGGTAGGTATCATTCAAATCTAATTTGAGTCTTTGGTGGGTGCTTGGTACATGGAGCATCATATGTTACGTTTTCATGAACCATATCATAAATACATTACAAGGTATAGCTTTAAAATAAAATATACATGATTTATAGAAACATGAATATCATTGTCAACAAAGTTGAACTCATAATCATATTGTCTTAAAACGGGAAACAGAAATTATGTTCCTAGTCAAACTACGAGAGCATATAATACATTAATAAAGTGACTTCCAAACCACTTGGAAGCTTCAAAATGTAGTTCCTTGGGCTTCAACGTGAACCTTTGCACCATTGCCCATGAATAGACTATTACCCTTTTGCATAATAATCATTTCTTTTGAACCCCTGCAATAAATTGCAAATGTTAGTTCCACATCCGGTATCTAATACCCATGTGTTAGAAGAAATAAACATTTAGCTCAACATGTATCATGTAAATTATACCTGAGGTTGCCTGCATCCCTCTTTTCTCTCAACTCTTTGAGATAGACTGGACAATTTCTCATCCAATGCCCCTATCTCACCACATTTGAAGCATGGGTCGTTTGCAGCAACCTTTTGCTTCTTCTCTTTGGGCTTCGAAGGTTCCGCCCTAACAACCATCTTCCCTTTCCTCCAATGTGTCCCTTTCCTTTGGCAACATTTGCCCTAGGAGGGGTGGTAGAGACCTCTCCTTCTCCCACCTTCATTAATGGTGAGAAACGGGGTAAAACTTTTACCCATTCCCGCCTCAGCTGATTTGAGCATCGAATGAAGTTCATTTATGCTCTTGTCCCATCCGTTCATGTTGTAATTCATGACGAATGCCTCAAACCTTTTAGATAGGCCATTAAGGATCAAATCCATGGCCAACTCCTTTGAGACAGGACAATTTAGCCTTTGAAGGCGGTCGATGTGGCTTTTCATCTTAAGAACATAAGATGAAACTGATTGGGATTCTTCCATCCGACATGCATGAAGCGCTCGAACCGTTTTGAAGCGCTCCACTCTAGCTTGTTGCTGGAATGTTTCCAGCAAACTGAGTGATCATGTCATAGGCTCCATGGAGCTCATACTCCTTTTGGAGTTCGGGTGTCATACTTGCTAACATTAAGCAAGAGACTTGGACGGAGTCTTCACATATTTAATCCAATCATTATAGGCTCACATCACTCCTCTAGTTAGGTTCATCGGGGATGGGATCATCAAGAATGTAGGCCCGCTTTTCTTGCTTGAGAACAATTCTCAAGTTGCGGTACCAATCCATGAAGTTGTTAGGTGTTAGACGATCCCTTGAAGGATCGCCCTAAGAGATTGGTTTTTTGGTTTGGTACAGTTATTAGCGTTGGTGTGGTCGGCCATCTACAAGATTTTACAAAGTTCATTTTAGTAATCGTTGATATAATTATATATTTCATTTATTAATACCCTTTACGTCTCATAGACTATTAATAAAAAAAAATTTAGAATCCAACGTTATATTTAACATTGGTTAGGTGACCTTTATCCATTATTTAAATAAAACAGGTAGTCATAAATGACAATTGCAACCATTGCAACTCTAATGGTATGGGATTGTTTGAACATCTTATGTTTATAACGGCATGTTTACCCAATCAACACCTTTTATAAATACATTTTAGGTGATCCATTCAATATATTTTATAAATCAAGTCGTCCCACTTACACCACGTGTGAGTTTACCCCAATAAGTGGTTAGGTGACCTTTATCCCACAAACATGGCATTATCACCTCAAAGTTACAAGTTCCCTCAAAGTGGTTAGGTGACCTTTATCCCACGAAGAGTTTGCAAGTAACCTAAGTGTTGTGTAAAAGGATGGTGTTTAACTTGTTTCTCAAAAGGGATTTATAATTTCACAATTCTTGTTTTAGAAAAGACCATGTACTATATGATTGTATGCATTCAACCATATGGTATCCATTTGGTACTTTTAAATAAAACCCATTTTATTTTGCAAACCATTAACTCCTTTTATAGACCCATTCTATTTTGCTTAATGATTTGAGAACCAATTTCTTGTAATAGCTTGTTCTAGTGATGGTTTGTTAATGACATCCAAATATCCAAAACAAAAAACAAATCATAAGCATTCACAAAAGCATAACCAAACAATTCATATATGCATAACAAAGCATACTAATTGAGCACACTTGTTTAGCCAAAAACAAGTGTGTGTGAAAAGGTCTTGTCCTAGGGGTTAAGAACATGACACATGGTTGACAAAAGGAACTCCCACTTATAATCCATATCTTCAAGCATCCTCTTTGTCCACTTTTCTTCAAGTCTTGATCTTGAGCATCCTTACAAAATATGTATCCTAATACATTTTTCTAGTAATGATAAAACCCAATCATCTTATTACAAACATATGAATGAATAGATTACAAAATAAGACTTGAAACAAAAATAAATATTAATACCCAAATGAATATAACATGACAAACAATCATTCATCCAAATGGTCTAGGCTTTGTTATGCATAATCAACAAAACAACATCAAACATACACAAGATGATCGATCACTTGTGGTGACATGATGCGCCAACTTGTGCAGAACATCGAAATGCCAAGAATTCAAATGGGTTTGAAATATAAACATATGACAATAGAAAGAAATTGAGATCAAAAGAATATAAACTGAGTCTAAAGATTCCTATCAGAAAAGAAGCATCTTTAAAACACACCAAGGGGGTAATCGAATCCAGCCCTAACTCACGGATTTTTTGTGTCAAACACCACAAAAACCGTGAACTAGGGAGGTATATAGGAAATATATGTATTATGTATAAGTGGCTCTTGATGCCATGTTAGGGTGTTGGACCAAAAAAGAACCAATGAGCCTGATCAGAGAAACCTCTAAGTCCCACAAGTCATCACAACAGCTAGAGAAGGATCACCTGCAGCTGTTCTACAAAGTCTGAAGAATACAAACTGCTGAAGTATTTCTGAAGTACTGAAGACAAGACTGAGACAACGCTGAAGATCTAAAGTCTGAAGACTTCTAACAAGTACTGAAGACAAAGACTGAAGATCAACAGCTGAAAGACAAAGTCTGATGTTCAAGTATGAAGACATCAGCTGATGTTAACAGCTGATGACAACAGCTGAAGAGGCTTCTTCAGTTGTTGTGATGATTTTTCTTCATCAGTAGTTTTATTTTCCTTTCAGTAGTTTGTTAATTTTCAGTAGTTTTATTTCCTGTTCAGTACTTGTAAACAACTGAAGAGGTTGTTCTTCAGTTGTTGTAGTATCAGTAGTTTTATGTTTTCAGTAGTTGTAAATAAGATGTTTAACACTAGGAACATTTGTAAGAAGATGTCAGTTGTTGACATCTCAGTAGTTGTTAAACATCAGTAGTTATAAAACGGTTACATGTCACTTTCAAGTGACATCAGCCTACGTCATTCTTTCCTTTATAAGGAAGGACGACTACCTGTAATCGTGCCTTTGAGGCCGACAATCTTAATGCAATATTCCTTTTGTCGGATATTTCTCTCTCTATAACAACATTCTTTTATCGCCTATATCGAATGTTCTTGTTTGAATTTGTCTAATTCTGAGCTATTCGCTGCTATATTTGTTCAATCGATTAAACCAAGGGCTGAGATCCTAACAAATGTATCAGAGCAGGTTAATCATTGATCGATCAACAATTGATCATTGAAACTGTTCAATCGCTCTAAGTTTGATCGAATTAGCAAATTCGCAAGGATCTGTTATAGAGATTGAGAGTGTATCGCTTCTGGCCGTTTATTTGAGGTTTTGTGTGGTTCTGAGCTAAATTATTGTGATTTTACTTGAATCTGTCTGAACTTCCACAATGACTACTTCTTCGAATGATCCTTTCAATACGGGATCCTCTACCAAGCCTCCGATCTGGTGAGGAATGAGTATAACATTGGCAAAGAAGATTGCTCCATCACCTGTCTGTAAATAGCTCAGTTGTTGGACATCTGTGGTACATGGACCACATAAGCCAATGGTGAATGATCCGGAGGAAACAAATCAGTTGGTTCCAAAGAAGAAGGAGCAATACTCGATGAGGACAAGAAGTTGTTTGAAATCGATGAAAAAGCCCATGGAATTTTGGCTATGGCTATCCTAATGAGATTTACTCTGGGCTCTGCATTGTGAGTATGCTCATGACCTCTGGAATGCCATCAAAGAACAATTGGTGGTACTGATGAGGTTTTAGCAAACAACAGGGAAATCCTCGCCCAACAATATGAGACTTTCTCTCATAGAAAGGGTGAGACTCTGACTCAACAATTTGAGCGGTTTCATGTTTAATCTCTGAATTGAAAATGGTTAAACATGAATATACCAGGAGTCAGATGAACCATAGATTCCTAAGATCATACCTGAGAGATGGAACACATATACCATTGTTCTACGCTCAAATGATAATGTTGATCGCCTATCTCTCACCCAACTTCATGGGAAACTGCTTACATTCGAGAGAGAGATAGAGCAGAAAAGGAAATTGGTTTCATCTGGCAAGCTTATGAGGATTTGTCCAAGGGAACACTGCCTGATTGGACATCAAG
The DNA here is from genome assembly GCA_025506515.1 of Flaveria trinervia. Lineage (NCBI taxonomy): Eukaryota > Viridiplantae > Streptophyta > Magnoliopsida > Asterales > Asteraceae > Flaveria > Flaveria trinervia. The sequence continues at coordinate 110,141,950 of CM046442.1, read as the reverse complement.
AGTCAGAATATGCGTCATCTGAAAGCCAGTATTGAGCATATTGATTTCTCTACAAACACTTCTGAGCCTGCCTTTGTGAGTGTTGATAGTTATTCTGCTGGTGTAGTAATAGTGACAAACTATGTTCATCATGGATGATCTCAAGGGGATTGCTGATGATGACTTAGAAGAGATGGATATTTGAGCCAAATGGCCTTGATAAATATCAGATCTCAGAAGTTCTACAAAAGAACTGGAAGGAAATTCCCAGGACTCTCTGGCAAAACCAAAGTTGGTTTTGACAAGAGTAAGTTGAAGTGTTATAAATGCCACAGGCTTGGACACTTTGCAAGAGAATGTAGATCATCTGGCTAACTCTCCTGCACCTTTTGTGACTTTCCCTGGCAATAGTCATCAAAACATAGGGCAACAAAACCTGTCAATTCTGGTTATCATCATCAATCACAATCTCCTGCATATTTTGTTCCCAGGGGCCAATGCCATATCCATACCCTTGCTATTACATGCCACAACCAGGCCAGGTTCAAGCACCACTGATCACAGCAACCACATGCACTCCCTGAGTCTCAACCATCCCAATCTCATAACCTAATCAACTTCAACAACACAGCTTCTTCACACCAGGAGTTGTTGACTGGAGCAGTTACTGATGATGTGTCTGGTAATGACAACTGTTTCAGGTGCTGGTCAACATGGTGGTGAGCATCCTTTTGGAAATCTAGCTCTCATGGCTTTGGAATCCTCTGATGGATCATCCTCAAGTACCTCTTCAACAAAGGTATCACAGGTATCCTCTGAGGCTAAGGCCAAATTATGTCTGAAACTTGCATAGCAGCATTTGCCTAATTAGAGAAGCAAATGTGGCTTAATCAATAAAAATGTAGAGCTAGAACAAATAATTTCCAAAAATAAAGCTGAGTTTGGATGTGTGCTGAAAGAGAAAACTGATGAGATTTATAAATTAAAATGCCAAATCTCTGATGATAAGGCTAGGGAGGATGTACTCTTAGAAGAAGTACAAAGACCTCAAAGATACTCTTGCTGTCACCAGGTAGAGTGTGATCGATGGGTACAATCTTGCAAGGGCTTTGAAATGTTCTTAGTAAGCAAACAGCTTCTAATGTGATGTTTGGAATTGGTTATAATCACACTGCTCCTCCTACAGATTTTGCTTCAAGGCAGGAGTAGAATATGATGGAGAAAGTAATGACCAATCCACCTCATCATGTGATTCACTACTTGATAAAGCACCATCAGTAGTTGAAGTCAGTAGTAATCCCTCTGTGAACCTATCAGCTGATATTGATGGTTCAACTGCTGACACTCACATGATCAATGAGTTGATCAACCAAGTGTTATCCCTAGAAGTACTGAGAGTAATGGAGAGCAGGGGATAACATCTGGAGTTCAAATCCCAATAATGACAGCACTAAAGAGAAGAAAAATGTCGGTAGGAAGGATTTGAAGCTACTAAGGGAGGGTGACAGAAGGCAAAAAGTGCTTCTAAACTGCTGAAGAGCAAGTCTTCAGTAGTTTCATCTTCTTCAGTTGATGATCAACAGAAGATGAGAAGAAAACATGTGAAATATGTGGTCTATTCAATCATCTCACAGATGACTGTTGGTACAAAAAGGGATCCAAACTCAAACAAAAGGAGAAAATAAAAGAAAACTTGGCTAAAAGAAAACTGAGTTTGAGTCCATGTTTGTACCAGCAGCATCAAATCCTGTTACTCCTATGTCCAAAAAGAAATCTAAAAGGGAAGGAGTGCAACAGGCAATAGCTGAGGTTGCTCAAAAGAAGATGGTGCAACACAAGAAATCATCATCAAACCAAATACCAATGTGTCTGAAGAGCTGAAAGCTCTTTCCCAGAATCAGACACAGCTGGTAATGATGGTCAACATCTGTTGGGAAGAGTTAACCAACTTGATGGCCATGTGTTGAAACCCCAGGAAAAGGAGATCCAAGCCAAAGGATTCCTCTTCTACACCATCTCCTTCACCTCAAGCTATTGTGCCAATAAACCTGTTAGTTTACTATCTATTGATGAGACCAGGCCCAAAACCAAAAAGGTTTGGGTCTCCAAAACTAACTGATTGTTTATTTATGCAGGGTTCTTCAACATGCCAAAGTAGCATCTGGTATGTAGACAGTGGGGGATTTATGCATATGACTGGGAACAACTCACTTCTTAATGACTACTCTCCAGGAAGGAAGGGTTTTGTTTCCTTTGGCAATGATGCAAGAGGTTACATCATCGGGAAGGGCTTTGTTTCCAATGGGGAAATAAGGTTTGATGATGTCAATCATGTGGAAAATCTCAAGTATAATCTCTTGAGTGTTAGTCAAATGTGTGACAAAGGCCATGTTGCCCTTTTCACAAGCCAGAACTGCAGGATTTGTCATCTAAAGTTCTGAGTTTGATTGACAAGGTATTGGATGCTCACACTCTCCTGAAGGCCAACAGGACAGGAAGAGTGTATGCCTTAGATCTTTCCAAGAAAATAGATCTCAAAGGCCATCCTTGCCTATTTTCCAAGGCCTCTCCTCAAGAATCTAATCTATGGCATAGAAGGCTGGGACATGTTAACTTCAAGAACATGAATCAGCTGATACACCATAGTTTAGTAAAGGGAATGCCTATGAAGGAGTTCAAGTGTGAAAACAACTGCACTGCTTGTTTGAAAGGAAAACAGCACAAGGTTTCATCCCCCCTATTGAAGAACCAAAGTCCACTGCTTGCTTACAACTTCTTCACATGGATCTCTTTGGTCCTGTGAGAGTGATGAGCATGGCAAAGAAGAAATATGTCTGGTAATTGTGGATGATTACTCCAGATTTGCATGGACTTTCTTTTACATTCAAAGGATGAAGCTGCACAGAAGATCATAAACTTTGTGTTGTATGCTGAGAAGCAGTATTCCCTCTCAGTCAAGTGTATTAGAAGTGACAATGGAACAGAATTCAGGATAATACACTTGATGTTCTACCTTTCCAAGGGAATAAAGAGGCAGTTTAGTATTCCAAGAACACCTTAACAGAATGGAGTTGTGGAGAGAAAGAACAGGACCCTCATTGAAGTTGCAAGGTCTATGTTGGCTGATTCTGGACTGCCATTGACCTTTTGGGCTGAAGCTGTCAACACAGACATGTGCAGAATAGTAGTGCTAATAAATCAGAGGTTGATGAAGACTCCATATGAAGTTCTACATCATTTGGCCCCTCTCATTTCATTCTTTAGAGCATTTGGGTGTCCTGTCATTCTCTCAACACAAAGGATCAGCTCCAGAAATTTGATCCTAAGGTGGATGCAGGGTACTTTGTTGGTTATTCATCAACTTGCAAGGCATACAGAGTCTTCAACTGCAGAACAAAGATGGTTGAAGAGACTCTTACATGTCAAGTTCAATGAATCTCCAAAGGACAAGATTCCACAAAGCCCTGTGGAGCTCTTTGATTGGGACATACTTGCAATATGTTCCTTATCAATCTCCTACTGTTGCTCCTGTCAATAGTTCACCACCTGGTGTTACTGCTGATGATGATAATGATAGTAGTAATCACCTCTTCAGGTTTAGTGACCAACTGCCTGAGTCCTCTAGACCTGATGCTCCTGTAGCTCTAGCAGCACCATCCACAACAATGCTGATGAGATTTCTGCATCCTCAACTTCATTTGAGTTGCCACATCTTCATGGTTTCAAGAATCTGCATCAACATCTGCTGCTGCTGAAGGTCCTACAAACACTTGCACAGATTAATTGTTTACCAAGAGCTGAAAAAATCACCCAATGTCACAAATCCTTGGTGATATCACTGCTGGTGTTTCAACCAGAAGCCAGTTGTCCAATTTCTGCTTCTATGCTCTCTTCATCAGTCAGCTGGAGCCAAAGAACTATCATGTAGCTTTGAGAGACAATGGATGGGTTGAAGCCATGCAGCTTGAGCTTCTTCAGTTCAAGAAACAGCAAGTGTGGGAGCTTGTTCCTCTACCCCCAGGTAAGTGTGCAATAGGCACTAAATGGGTGTTTAGGAATAAAATGATGAAAATGGGCTAATTGTTAGAACAAGGCCAGACTGGTTGTGCAGGGGTTTGCACAAGAAGAAGGTATTGATTATGATGAAACCTTTGCCCCTGTAGCCAGACTGGAGGCAATTAGATTGTTTTTAGCCTATGCTGCACTCCACAATTAAAGTTTTTCAAATGGATGTCAAAAGTGCTTTGAGGATAATAAGCACCCAGAATGGGTATATAAGCTTGATAAAGCTCTTTATGGGTTGAAACAAGCACCTAGAGCCTGGTATGAGACCTTATCAAACTTTCTTCTACATAATAATTTCACTAGAGGCTCCATAGATAAAACTTTATTTATTAAGAAGGTGGATCAGCATAAGCTACTTGTTCAAATTTATGTTGATGATATTATTTGCATCCTCTGATCCCCAATTGTGTGTGGAATTCCAAAACTTATGCAACAGAAGTTTGAAATGAGTGCAATGGAGAATTACAGTTCTTTTAGGTTTGCAAATCAAACAAAAAGCTGATGGAATTTTCATTCATCAGTCTAAATACACAAAAGATCTTTTGAATAAGTTTGCTTTACAAAACTGTAAACCCTGTTCTACTCCCATGTGCAACACCACACAATTGGATGTTGATCAGAAAGGTAAAGTTGTTGGTGTGAAACGCTTTACAGATGTATGATTGGTTCTTGATGTATTTAACAGCTCTAGACCAGATATTATGTTTGCTACATGTGTTTGTGCTAGATTTCAGGCTGCACCAAGGAGTCTCATCTGATTGCAGTCAAGAGGATCTTTAGATATCTGCAAGGGACACAATCTCGAGGCTTATGGTATTCCACTGGACATTCTTGCAAATTAGTTGCTTTCTCTGATAGTGACTATGCAGGGTGTAAGTTGACCAGGAAATCAACTTCTGGTGGATGTCAATTCCTAGGCAACTGTTTGATTTCTTGCAGAGTAAGAAACAAACATCTGTTGCTACATCTACTGCTGAAGCCGAGTACATTGCTGCTGCAAGTTGTACATCTCAAAGTACTCTGGCTTCAGAATCAACTTTTGGATTATGGCATACAGAGACTAAGACTCCATTATTAATGGATAGTGCTTCAGCTCTTTGCATTGTCAAAAATCCAGTCCAGCACTCTAGGACCAAACATATAGAAATTAGACATCATTTTATAAGAGATTGTTTTGAAAAGGGTCTAATTAATCCTATGTTTGTGCCTAGTGCTGATGAGCTTGCAGATTTTTACTAAGCCTTTGGATAGTTCAACTTTCCATAACCTGGTGTTAAGGCTTGGTATGCTGCAGCTAGAATAAGTGACAACTACTGATGATCTCAGTAACTACTGATGATCATTGGTAACCATGTCACATATAAAGTACTGATGAGTTAATTTACCCTCAGTAGTTTTTATAACAACTGAAGGCTAAATGCTTGAGTACTGTCTTTATCTGTTCTAAACTACTGATGTAGTTACAACTACTGAAATCAGTAGAAACAGATAAGTACCGATGTCCTATGAAACACAATGAAAACAGCAAAAAGGCTGATGAGTAAGTGTTGAGGACAGTATGAAACAGCTGAAAGGCTATGAATTGACGACAACTACTGATGAGTACTCTCTCTTCAGTAGTTCACAAACTGCTGTTTCTTCATAAACAACTGAAGCAAGCAATACCATGTCTTCAGTAGTTTCACAACTACTGATGACTACACCACAATCTTCAGTTGTTTACAACAACTGATGGCAAAACCACGGGTCTTCAGTAGTTTCACAACTACTGCTGACTAATACCAAGTCCTCAGTTGTTTCAACATCTGAAGTCCAAATTGTCTTCAGTAGTTTTTAAAACTACTGATGCCTAAATCAGAGACTTCAGTTGTTTCAACGTCTGATTGTAAACACCATGTCTTCAGTTGTTTTATAACTGCTGACCACACCAATACCATCAGTCGTTTCAAACCTCTGAAAGTTATACCACGTCATCAGTTGTTTCAAATACTGATGACTAACACCAAAACCTTCAGTCGTTTCATAACCCGTACCCTATATATAATCTGATCCCTCTTTCAGAGTTTTTCATTCTTTCACGACCTAAAATTTCAAAACCTCTGAAAACCTTTCACCTTCATTAATGGCGACCATGCACTCAAGCCTCGACACAACTGTGTCGCGTACCTTACTAAATCGCCCTTCTGGACCAAATTCGATAATGCTATAGATCTTATGGTCCAATCACCACTGCAAACGGCTTCCTCCTAAATCCAATCATTTATGCCGATTCGCTACATCAGTTTTGGACGAATGCAACTGTTAATGGAGAATCTATCCATTATTCGTCTCTCAACTCCTCATAAGGTGGTCATCTCTACTGCTACCATCCGCCAGATATTACTATTGATGATGCTGCCTACCCTGTTGGATATCCTAAGCGCCAACTTGATCTTTCATTTGAACAACATGGATATCAAGGCGATCTTAGTGCTTCGACCATCCTGAAGAAACATTTTCCAGATGCTGAACGTGATATTTCATATGGTAAATGTTTGCCTGGCCCCGAAGACTTCTTCTTGGGATCAACTGTCTTCCAGATGGAACAGGTAATGTTCTCTATCTTGAACAAGAACCTCTAAACTTTTCTGAAATAATTTTTCTTGAAATCAAGGATATGGCCACAAAACCACTTTCTAACCGTTGGACTACTATATCCTCGGTTTATAATGGCCATAATAGAGAATCAGCTTCATGCTGAGGGACTAGTTGGTCTGGGAGTCCCTGCTTTGGCTGTATTGCCGGAGGTATACTCCCGACACAACACATGACCAAACGCTTAAACAGGCTGCCAAGCTGCGCAAACCCACGCAGTTAGAACCCACAGCCTCCACTTCCACATCCAAAGTCCCCTCCAAACCACAAAGAAGAAGAAGCCTAAGAAGGCTACTCAGGGAGTTGAGTCCCCTGAGGATGCCCCTGCTGTACCAAAGCAGGTTATCTCGACTGGAATTAACCCCCCAGTACAGACTATGACTCCACCAACCGCCGCTCAGGTTTCCTCTCAAAAGGAACCTGATGCAACCAATCAAAGGGAAGCCAACTGCTGGGATCCTCCTCACTTGAGAGGATTACCATTGAAGAGCACCACTTGTCCAGGGTGCACACTGCTTCCACACCCTCTCCTGATGCAACCGCCCCTCAAAGCCCTACAATTATTGTTGCAAAAGTGCTGACGCAGTTTGCATTCCTCACCCCCCACCCAGACACCAATCACTACTGGGATAACCTCAACACCTGAGGGGGAGATCACAATGCTTCTGTCAACCACAGCATAGGGGTTATCATGTTCCATCTTCTAGTGTAGACAAGGAGGTGCGAACTTCTGGTGAGGCTGCCACTGCCTCTGACAAGCATATGACCAGGGTGCAGTTGGTAACATCTCTAAGACCTCACCAGCGGCAACAGTGATGAAGGACATAGTCCTGAGGCTGGAAGTCCCCAGAACCAAGAACAAGGGGCACATACTATACTTGATCTACACTCAAGGCATGTCATCTGACTCTGTCAGAAGGTCAGGTGATTCAGTATCAACTGATGATGACCTGAGCTTCTCTATGATGTAGTTGCTCAAAACACCATCCTAGCGGATGAGGTTAGCAGACTCAAAGAGCTGCTGGCCAAGATGTCTCAGGATGAAGTCCATCTGCCACCACAATACACCCACAGATGGCACCTTCTTCTGAAGGTCCCCTACACACTGAGCCAATACATACTTCCAAGCCACCAGCCTCTGCTTTTGGCACTGATTCAGGAACTGAACCATCCTGATCAATCAGTTGCTAACCTTCAAAAATCCCTACCTCTCATCACTCCCATGATCACAGATATAGTGATCAAAGCCCTTGATGAGAGGCTTCCTACAATAATACAACCCCTGGTGGAGGAGTGGTGACCAAATCCCTTTCTACTGCTCAAACCCTTGCACCCAATGCAACCAAAAAGGGGGAGAGTCAGTCAGTTAAAGGAAAAAGGAAGAGGACAGATGGGGGAGAGGAGAAAGAATCAGAGAAGGTGAATGTGAAGGAGTCGGTGTTTAAGTGTGGAGGAGAAGGAGAAGGAGAGTGAGAAGAGAGCTGAAGTGAATGAAAGTCAAAAAGACTTTCATGTATATCAAAAAGAGGAAAGAAAGAGAGTCTGAGAAGGAGAAGGAGCTGAATGATATGGTGAAAGAAGCTGATGCCAACCATAACCGTTCAATGGATAAAATCATTGATCAGTATATAGGCAGGGTTTTGACATCCAACAAACTAGACTCCGAGATCAGAAGGTTGGAGATAGAGGAGATCACTCAAGATGGGCTAGCTATGATGCCTTAGAAAGAGAAAGGCTGGAGATATGATCAGATTTATAGCTAAATACTTGGGAAGATCTCTGATTGAAATAAGGGCCTGGACCAGGGACAACATCTTGGCAATAACCACCAAGATTTGTTCGTCTGAAGCATACTCCAAAGGTTTAGTGATTTAGGCATTGAATGAAACTGGGGTTGGGAATCGAAAAGAACTGACAAATTTACCAAAGCCTCCCTTACAGCCAAAATGCTAAAACAGTCTGAAAAGCCTCTATCCTCAAAAATCACTACCTCCACAACCCACTAAAACAACCCCTTTACCCTCTAAACCAACCATCAACCCACAAAACCAAATCCTTACCCCAAAACCCACTGCCAGTGATGTACCTAGCCAAAAGAAAAGAAAGGTACTGAGGGCTGATGAAGAAGAAGAGGAGGATGAAGACAGACTGCCACTCTCTGCAGTTATCACTTTGCCTAAGGCTAATCCAATGTCCATCACTCCTGCTTCTCAAATGCATGATGTGAAGATAAAGCTTGAAGAGGAACAGATGCAAAGACATGATGAGGAAATGCTGAAAAGCATTGACAAAGCATATGCCACATCCTCTTCAATGATTAGCAGAAGAAAGAAGTTTTAAGATTGTACACCCTTGCTAATACCTTTCAATACCAAAGGGAAAGAGTAAGGATATGGCCTGATCCTAGGGTGGCACACCGGATTGTCAAGAAAGAAATTCCTTCAAAATACAAGGGCTAAGTGAAGAGGGTTGTCGATGAAGACATCACTGTGGTTCTTGTAGTGTCCCTGGGAAATTGTAGAAGAGTTCAAGAAAGCCTATGAAGCCAAACAACCACCCCAAAAGATGTTAGAGAATAAAATTATAAAGAAGGGATTGGTTTACAAAAGACTTGAAAACTTCAAACAAGATGAGATCAAACTGCTCTTAGAAGGGACTCATCCAGATGAGTTTGCTTACAGACAAATAACACCGGTTGAGCTCAAGAATGGAAAAAGGCCAAGTACATATCTGAAGTGTATGGCCGAGAAGGATTATTTGATGGTGTGCCGAGGTGCTGACAATGGATGAGCAGATCATGTTTCTAAGGGCTTACACCAGGGAATCCTATAGGCTGAGACACGGGAAGTAGATCTCATGGTGGGGTAACAGCTCAGGGTCCAAGTCCCCAATACAGAGCTCCCAACCATATCATGCAAGACAGATCATCAGAGACTTCTTCCCAGGCCGGTGCTGGAAAAAGGTCACTTCTCATCTGATCAAGAGGATAAAAGACCAATCTATCTGCCAAATAAGTGGGACTCGTCAATAACTTAGAGGTTTTGGCTGCATTGGTTCAGGGGGAGTTTGTTGGACCAAAAGAACCAATGAGCCTGATCAGAGAAACCTCTAAGTCCCACCAGTCTCACAATAGCTGGAGAAGACCTGATCAGCTGTCTACAAAGTCTGAAGAATACAACTGCGAAGTATTTCTGAAGTACTGAAGACAAAGACTGAGACAACAGCTGAAGATCTAAAGTCTGAAGACTTCTAACAAGTACTGAAGACAAAGACTGAAGATCAACAGTGAAAGACAAAGTTGATGTTCAAGTAATGAAGACATCAGCTGATGTTAACAGCTGATGACAACAGCTGAAGAGGCTTCTTCAGTGGTTGTGATGAGTTTTCTTCATCAGTAGTTTTATTTTCCTTTCAGTAGTTTGTTAATTTTCAGTAGTTTTATTTCTGTTCAGTACTTGTAAACAACTGAAGGGTTGTTCTTCAGTTGTTGTAGTATCAGTAGTTTTATGTTTTTCAGTAGTTGTAATAGGGTTTAACACTTAGGAACATTTGTAAGAAGATGTCAGTTGTTGACATCTTCAGTAGTTGTTAAACATCAGTAGTTATAAAACGGTTACATGTCACTTTCAAGTGACATCAGCTAGTCATTCTTTCCTTTATAAGGAAGGACGACTCACCTGTAATCGTGCCTTTGAGGCCGACAATCTTAATGCATATTCCTTTTGTCGGATATTTCTCTCTTTATAACAACATTCTTTTATCGCCTTATATCGATGTTCTTGTTTGAATTTGTCTAATTCTGAGCTATTCCGGCTATATTGTTCAATCGATTAAACCAAGGGCTGAGATCCTAACAAGGGGTTTTAACAAGTTTATCAAAGCTCACATAATCTTGTTTATATGAAAACGCAGCGGAATATATATATGTTTTTAAAACATGTTAATAAGATGATTATTAACCATTTAATAAAGAACCCCATGCCATGGATCATTATACAAGTGCATACAAAAGATAAACATGAGATGATGAAACTACAACCTTTGTAGCTGCTGGATTACGAGGTTAGAGAGAGGAGAAAGAAGATGAAAACTGGCTAAAATTTCAAAATCGAAGCCTCAAGTGGTGATATCCCAAGCTTGTTCTAACACCTTGATTGCTAGGAATCTTGACACCCAATTTCAGCAACCAAAAACCCTTTTGAAAGCTGAAAATTTCTGCTCATTTTGCTTCTAAAACCGTGAGAGAGGAGAGAGGAGAGAGAGAGAAGGAGAGAGCAAAAGTCTTTTTCTTGTGAGAGTGAATGGAAGATTTTTTTGTTAGAGTGTGTTAGTCTTTGAGTCTTCAATTTACAAGACAAAAATTGGAACCCCAAGGGCCCTTTTGGGCGGCCAAAACAAAAGACAAAAGGGTCCCATCCCATTTAAATTTTTAAAACATAACTAACACACTTTAATTTTAGTTTATAAAGTTGAAAACTAATTTTAAACTTTATAAATTAAACACTCTTTTATTTGTTATCATTTAGTAGAACTAATAATGAAAAACAAATAATATCTCATGAACAATTATCCACATAATAATGTTCATTTACAAAAGCAATATTAGAAAATCCAATTTTCTAAATTGGTGTCACTACTTATTTGTATGATCTTATCAACAAATAAATTATCTTTCGGTGTTTGTTTGGCTTGTTATTGGGTATGACCCGTCTTGGATCATATCACACTAGCCACATCAATTTAATATGAATCTTGGGCAGATCAAATCCTTCAAGTTGCTCACCTCATTATCTCGTCTCATGCAATATCCCCGACTCATGTCCGAAGACTGATATTGTGCCGGGGCCTGATAAACAAACCCTCAACTCATGTCCAAAGACTGACACAGTACCGGGATACGCGACACAGATCTCATCATCCATCACTTTAGTCATATGCAATACTCCCGACTCATGTTCGAAGACTAACATAGTACCGGAGTACATGATCTGTATCCTGTCTCATGCAATACCCCCGACTCATGTCTGAAGACTGATACTGTGCTGGGGCCTGACAAACAAACCCCCGACTCATGTCCGAAGACTGACACAGTACCGGAGTACACGACAAGGACCTCTTTCGAGTCTGTTACGACACAGAGTCGCTCACCTCATACATGTGATTGGCTTTATGCCACACCCCCGAAGTTATACGTAACACAGGTAACCATCATATATTTCATCCCCAACATTATGGGTAACAACACCCCCATCGAAATGGGTAACACCCCTACCTAAATGGGTAACACCCCCACCGAAATGGGTAACAACGCCCCCATCAAAATGGGTAACAACACTGAAGTTCAGTCACAAAGACCGGAACCCTTACGTGCACACTTTAGGATTTGCTGAACCTCACGCGGTAGAGCTTAAGGCATTTAGAGCCGTGCACCTCTGTACATATTGCTTGCAAGCCTTTTTATACTTTCTCTTTTATTAATGCATGCATTCATTCATTATGTTCCTCTTTTCATCATCTTCCACTTTACGTTACATAATACTTTCATTACATTCATTAACGTTCAACGCAAAGCCAAGGGAAGACATACATACATAATAAGGAACATACACATAATCATAACATACACCATCACCATACAGGCAACATCATACATGCATAACACACACCAAACATAAGCCATCACATCATAACCAGGCTTATCTCCCCATGCTACCCCTTAAAAACCACTTAGAAACCTCAAGTCCAAATTGAGCGCATGGGACCTTCCAGGCGCATGAGCATAAAAATTCTAAGTATAAAACAGTCTGGGTGCATGGGCCCTCTTTGGGCGCTTCTGCCCTGTTCAGGCGCATTGCCACTATGCAGGCGCATGGGACCTGTTTAGGTGCATCAACACTTAGCCGTTTCATTCACTTTGGGTGCATGGAACTATTTAGGCGCATGACCAACACTTGGGAGCATGGCTAACACTTGGGCGCATGGCCAACACTTAGGCGCATGGGCCACTGTTTAGGCGCATGGACCCCCTCTAGGCGCATGGCCAACACTTTGACGCATAGGCCAACCTGCCAGGCGCATGGGCCACTATTTAGGCGCATGGACAACACTTTGGCGTCTGGCCACTCATGCTGGGCGCATGAGCCACTGTTTAGGCGCATGAGCCACCTCTGGGCGCATGGACCACTGTTCATGTTCATCAGAACATTCTGAAATATTTTCTATGCTACCAACATCACCCGAAAATCATTCTAATCACATCCAAGCACAGATCTGACATACTAAGGGCATCTAAGCATGCTAAACATCAATACAACCCATAATCAACACTATAACATACATACATACATACATCATTTCGAACATAAGGTTGTAAACCCATGGTTACTTTCAAAATGCTTACTTAGTATGCATAATAGCCCCAAATCAGTTGAAAATCAGTAAAAGAGGGGTTCTAGAAACTCACCTTGAGCAGCCTTTGAGCAACACACTTCAAGTTCGAGACCCACCTTCGATTCAGCTCTTGAATCCCGAAAACAAACACTAAACAACCAGAACTTCGATCAAGAACTCGAAATCCAGTTGAAACCGAGCTCAAATAAGAGAAGACTTACCTTTGCAGCTGCTTCTTCCTCTTTCTCTCTCTAGAACCAGGGCTCTTTCTCTCTTCTTTCTTCCTCCAAGAGCAAAAGCAGCTTTCTGCTTTGATATGAGCAACCATGCCCCTCAAATCCTTAAAATAATAAGGTTTTGTACTTTGTACACTTTATCCCCCTCCACTTTTGCACAATTTCTATTCTTTCTATTTACTTTTCTTTTCCTTTCGTTTAAATAGAAATTCGGGGTGTTACATTTTGAGACCTGTACTTAATCCTCAACTCTTCCTCTCTTAGCTTCATAATGAAATCGTTGATATCTAACTTCGCCAGCATATCATTCTGTCTGAGGTTTGACACAAATGAAACCCACTTTTCTGGCAATCCATCTGCAAAATTCGACACCTAGTCTTCCATGAACGTAAGAACCCCATGAGCGTGCAGCTCACTCATTAAGTGGTAGAAGCGGTCAATAACGTCATCCAGACTCTCCTTACCCATCGACGAGAAGTTATCAAATTCCTTCTTCAAAGCCTTAGCCTTTAGGGCTTTTAACGATGCATTCTCGTCATATCACTTTTCCAGAGCATCCCATAGCTTCTTTTCTTGTTTGTTCTCAGAAAACTGATGGAATATATCCTTAGGAATTGACTGAGTTAACAGAGCGTACACCTTCTTCTCTGCATTGCCCTTTACCTTTTGCCTATCAGTCATGCCCCCTAAGGTATGTTTAACTCCATCAACTCCAACCGGCATACTATACCCTGTCTCTATTGATTCCCACATATTAAGGTCCTCTCCATTTAGGTAGATCTTGAACCTTTGCTTCCATTGTGGGTAATCATCTAACGTTATGAGCTTAGGAGGCTTATTGTGATTCCCCACTTCATTTTCTAGAAGCAATAGATTCTGGATCCGTGAATCTCTACCTGCAGTGAATGCTGAATACTGATCTTCCATTGCAATTTACTTTTGATTTTAGAACAAACTGTTGTACTTGTGCGAATGAAAGAATGCGATTGGGCTATTCGTGTAATTGAATAATGCGGATAGTTCAATCGTGCGACTGGATAGGTGCAGATGAACAATGCGAACAAAGATCTTCAGTCATATGAATGGCTGGACGACTGAGCCAATCGTGCATATGAGTGGTTCGAATGGGTTCAGTCGTGCGATTAAGTCAATCGTGTGACTGGAGGCTGCTGTTTTTGCAAAAACGAAGGTTTTGAATACTTTGACGCAAAACACGAATTTCTCACTAACCCTAATTGCCGTATGTCGGAAAAACGTTAACTTTTTTACCTGGAGACGTTGAAAACACTATTTGACACAAAAAGATTATGTTTTTGAGTGAAAAACATGATTTTTATATCAAAATCGATTGAATCACACACAAATGAAAAGCCAATGCTCTAATACCACATGTTAGGACCGCTTTCAGTGTGGAGTACTAACTTAAATATGTGTATACCAAACCAAATAGTGCGGAATGCTACATCATGTTGATCAATGGCTGTAAATAAAAGGGGCAAATCAGTATTTTTACAACATTTAAATTAGGCGGATAGAAAGGGTGCAAGGGTAGAAATGGTATTTCAACTTCAGTTTTAGAAACTACCATTTAGACTATCACAGAGCAAATTCAATTTCAAATATCTCTGATTCTCATTGAACAAATTCCACAACCCCCTCTCCTTATTTGAAGAACACAAGACCATTGCGTATCAATCCACAGAGCAAATTCTACAACATCGTCTCTTGATTTGAAGAATACAAGACCCTTAGATTAATCAATCCGCCTTCCAAATTTCATTACATCGTCTCTTCATTTCAAGAACAGAATACTATTCAAGACCTCAATCCCCTACATTTGAATCAAAATTCCAAGAACGACAATGAGTAAGTAAAGTTTTCCTTATAAAATCCTAAAAGGTATGTCTATTGTATTCCTTTGAATTTTTTATTTTGAAGCTTTTCTAAAAATCTAGGGTTAAAATTTCTTTATTCCATTTTATTTAGAGCTTTTTTATAGTTATAGGGCTGAATATCTTTAGCAATTTTTGGCTTTTTCTAGTCAATATTTGATGTTGCTGTTTGAGGATAACAATGTATCGTGGTAGTAATTTTTTTCTACAGCAGGGACTAGGTTAGGTTTGAACCTTATAATCATATCATGTTATTAATCGATGAATGTGAGGTGTAGTTGGTTAGGTATTAACATTGTTGACCTGTGTGTTTGAATTTTTTCTTGTTTGTGCTATATATGTTGTTTAGTATACACTATTGTATATGTAGGAAGATAGAGATTTTCACTATTTAGTTTGCATATATGTTGACATGTATGTTTGAATTTTTTCTTGTTTATGCTATATATGTTGTTTAGTATACACTATTGTATATGTAGGAAGATAGAGATTTTCACTTATTAGTTTGCATGTTCCTTGAAAATTGAGAATTGAAATTGATCCTTGCATTCGAATCGATTGGTGAACATGTTTGTGGTGTATTTGCACATGATAAACTACAATAGTTGAGTATCCATCATCACATTGGCATCACTAGGTGATACAAATGCTTATTGATTTTTGTGTTATGAATATGGATTATGGGTATATCAGTTGTGGAAGGTCAACTTGTTGTTTTACACTGTAGTTTCATGAAACATGAACTTTTATTTCCGATGGAATCCATACATTTACTTATTACATATATGCATTATTAATTTAGAGTGCACAGATGCACTATGATATTGGAATGCAGACTTCTTAGAACCAATGGTACAATACTATAAAAGTATTAGTGTGTTTTTAATTGATGTTTATATATATTTATGAAAGTTGTCTGCTATATTATATTTTTAGTAGAATCTATGCCTTATGAGTCATAAGGGTTGTTACATCTTATGCAGGTCAATAAAAAAATTATTAAGAAGGAATCATTTAAAACTGGTTCAACATGTTAAAAGTGGCAAAAAATCTATTGCTACATGTCATTTCATTTTAGAGGATGAATGCTACTATAGTTCATTGTTCTTCTATATATATTGTAATACTTTGTAATTTGCATTTGTTATCATAGGGGCCATTAGGTAATGACGCTGAAGAACCTGTGCATGCAAAGCTTTTAGGAATATTCATGATGTGATATAGTTTTTGTTTGAATTATATTATTAGTTATATTTCCATGTCTCATTATTAATCTATTACACAAAGTCTGTGACTAATGAAGTATGTATTTTTATAGTTGATAAATGAAGACCACCCATAGTAAGATATAGTAAGATATCTTTTGATCTTCAACCATTAATGGTTGTTACCACTTGTATTGATCCTTCAATCATTATTATATTTTGTTAAAACTACCTATAGTACTATTAGGTTAAATTCTTGCTTGATTGTCACCTTTATTTTTCCAAACTGTTTAGACAAGTTATGATACATCTCAAAACCATTCTTGACTCTACATGTTGTTTTAGAATTTCTACTAATCAAATTAAGTTGAACTTCATCTAAATGAAGATGGTTTGTCTCTTTTGATTGACGGTTGTTACTTATAACTCAAGTAATGCAAGTTATAGCTCTCCATTCATCAACGTATACAAGTAACAATGCATATATCTAGTGGCTCTACTGCAATTGTACATTAATGCACATACTTCAAATTTGCATTAATGCATATAATAAAATTATGCATAGATGCATATAATCTCATATTCTGCTTTTTACATAATAATCAATATAAAATATCTAGTATTATAAGCTTAGAGTTTGTCACTTAATTCCAATTATACATTAAATTAAACACAATATTGGTGATGCCTACATGTATGCATAATATACTATTATATATTATTTCTCTGATTTAGAAGTTAAAAAGGAAGCCGATGGAAGTGGTTTTAATATGTTTCTCTATTTTGGAGTACTGTAATTCGACTCCTCCCCTGCTGCTTTTCACACGCTTGTTGCTTTTTTCAGACCACCAAAACAATTGCATTTAGTTTGAATAATAGTTTTAATAATCCATGTTTATTATACTTACACTCATTTAACAATATTAATGGCCATACACATGGCATCGACAAGAACACCACTTTTTATATACAATCTATTGAGAACACGATTTTAAGCAAACTTAGTGGCGTAATGGTGTTGGGCTCTTCTAGCATTTCATGCATCTATGTAGATTTTCTACATGTCCTTCATAAAATGCATGTATGCACATCCACTTAAGTTAAACACACTTACACACCTTCATATTGTTCTTATCAATAGGAAGTTCATCTCCACGTGTCTATACACATCCTCTAACAACCAAATCACACATCATCCAACGTAACCACAACTAAATTTAAATTTTTACTGTTTTGAATTACAATCATATTGCTTTAAATTAAAATAATCTAGTTTTGAATACAACTAAAAATTCAAATATCAAGAATATGTCTACTGGTTTGTTTACATATACAAACTACACAAAATGAAATAAAAAAATATACTTGTGTCATCCTAATTAAATAATGTGTCAAAAGATTCATCATTCATGAAATTATCAACCCGAACCTCATGTTCATAATTGCAATCAACTTCTTGAATGGACTCCTTTTATTCTGATTTGGATATTCAAACATCAACGTTCCAATATTTGATATATGGCTATTCAATCCGACATCTTTATTATGAGACTCCAAATCATACATCATCAGGTCGTTGGCTTCTATACGATTAACATCCTGAGGAAAATCTATTGAGCTTGTTGCACCCTTCTTTTTGTTCAAAACATCTTCATTAGCAACATTAGTGTTATCTTCATGAATGCATGCCAAACTCGATTCGAGTCCACCTTCCCCATCTGGAAATAACACCAATAAATCACATCATTAGGATGAATTGAATGATTAGGATTAATTGTCTACTTAACTAAAAGAAAAAAACAACTAGAAAATCGCTTGATTAGGATGAATCACCTGATTAATTGGGGAAAAAATAAGTAGGTTGGCTTTGAAAAATAAGCATTACCTGGTATACATTAGGTAATCTTCACAGGAATCAAAATTTGGACAGAGGAATAGATTTCATTTGGCTGTGTAGGATTAATATCATGATTTATTAGATGGAATGAACCTTAACCTTTGATTTGCACAAAATTGTTCTTGTATGACAAGTCTTCAGATTCATCAATCGGAGGGTTCATTTGAAGAAGAGAGGGAACAGTTATAGATTTAACACCCACTAAGTAGTATTTTATTTCTTAAATTACCCTTTTGCCCTTTTATGTAATTATTGAAATAAGTAAAGAAAAGTAATGTTATTAAAAAATTCTGATTGGTGGGTGTTGGTTTTTTACAAAAAAATAGTTTTCATTTGAATGGATCCCTATATATATATCATCTTTATAAGAACTCTAGGAACCAATATTAGCTACACATTTCTTACAACATGCAAGTGATATGTCAGTTCTCTCTTTTTTTTAAGTGTGTAATTCTAGTTATTACTTCGGAAGAGAATTAAAACTTGGTTGTTTTGTTCAACAGAACAAAGCTTTTGAGAGTTAATTTGCTTAACAGGAAATTGTCCTTGAACACATATAAGTGCCTAAGAGAGACTTTAAACTTCAGAAGATATTTTAGAAATTTCTTCCAAAGGAAAATTACTTAGACATTTATTTGTTTTGGAGGCATATGTTTCTTCCGAAGAAAAAAGCATATCTTCCGAAGGATCAAGTTTTTTTTTTCAAAATTCTAAGGAAAGTATTCAAAAGGTTTTCATCCAGAGAAACCAAGAGCTTATGAAGGTGATAAACTAGACACCTTAAGACACACAGATTTTAAGAAATAATATGAATTAGTTGTAAGGCCCCATTTCCGGGACGCTCACAGCTGGTCAATCATTGCACATAAAACATATAACTACATTCATCTTAAATAAACACTGCATCGGAAACATTCAAAAAATGACATTTCATTTCATTATAAAGGCTTTTGCAAAACAATACATCGTTACCCAGTTACAAAAATATATTGTGCATTACATCACAAAAGTATTATAAAAATGGATGCCATCCGAAAGAGCCGAGTAGCCGCCTCGTGCCATCCTCAGCAACCATTACCTGCCAACTGAAAACACATAAAAGTCAATGTTGCTGTGTGAGTTCTAGTTTTATAATAAAACATACTTTTCTTTCGTTAAAACCGTTCTTTACTTTCATGCGATCATACATCATATGTACACATAGAAAATATCATAACTATCTTCATCATCCATTCGTTATCTTCCATTCATTCATACATTCTTACCTTCATTCGTTCATTCATCATTACATCTTTTCTTTCCATCAAAACCATGAACTTTACCTTTCAGTTTCTTGGTACTGGGCCTAAGCCTATCATAGACCTTCCATTACGGTGCACAACACCTCTGGCCACAATACCTAAGATAAAGTTCAGGTGTACTATTGTCATGTGCTATGCCCTTCCGTGTCATGGTACTGGACCTAAGCCTATCATAGACCTTCCATTACGGTGCACAGCACCTCCTGGCCACAGTGCCTAAGGCAAGCAACAATGGTTCCATACAAATGGTCAATCATAAAGAAGAACCCCGATATGCATCCTTCTGTGGTAGCGAACCCGCACACCGTTGGGCTAACACCTTACAAAGGGGCGTGTCCCGACATACAAGGCTTGCAAGACTTTCTTACATTCATCATTCATTAATGCATGCATTCTTTGTTTCGTTCCTCTTTTCATTATCTTCCACTTTACGTTACATAATACTTTTCATTTCATTCATTACCATTCATCGTAAAGCCACAGGAAATATAAACATACAAAGCAAGGAACATAACATACACAGTCAATAACATCACATACAAGGCATCATCATACATACATAGTGTAAAGATTAATAAAGAGGCTGATGCAACTCAAACATCCAAACTCTATCCTGCATGCTGCACAAGTGCACCGAAGAAGAATGCTTAGGAAGTTTCACACATGCAACAGAAATATTCTAAGTGTGAAATCTTCCAAAGCCAAGACCAATATCTTCCGAAGCCAAAGATAAAGTCTTTCGAAGCCTCAGAGACAAAGTCTTCTGAAGCTTCAACTCATGAAGACAGATTTCTTCCGAAGACTTTTGACACATGCTTTATCTGATGTACTTTTCCATAAAGTTGGACACCTTTCTGCTGCATCTCTGTAATGTCACCAACTTACATGAATTGGTGAAAAGGTCCATGCTTTTGGTAACTGTACATTGAGGTCTTGAGTCTGTAATTTTCTACTTCATGTACTTTATCCTTTTTGTAATAGATAAGGATGTGAGCTATGGCATGTCATAGTCACTAGTCAAAAGGCAATCTGTCTTTTGACTCTACAACTGATTTTATTTGTGTCTAGTCAATTGTATCCAGCTGGATTTCAAAGTATAGCCGGCTATAGGATGTAGTATAAGTATCTCATGTTCTTGTATCTTTCTAATATGCTTTTGTAACACTTGTAATAGAACATAGAGAAAGAAATATATTGCATTCTTGAAAACCATACACTTGTGGTCTCTTGTTTAGTCTCTTATATTACTTGTGTTCTTAGTGTCTCATTTGTGGTTAATCCAGTTTACTGTTTGATTAAGTTTGGTTAATCTCCTCTTTGTGTTGTTGTGTTGTAAGTGACCCCCTTCACTAGTCCTGCATTTGGTATGAGAGCTTAACAAGCTCTTGATATAAGATCTCACCATCTTAAGATCCCTCACACACACAAATACTCAACTTTTCAAATGGCAGCCATTTCCAGGATTGATATGGAAACTGGAACCATGAACAAGTCCCCACTGGTCACTATTGATGAGGTTGATACCTGGTGTTTGAGAATGGAAGGTTTCATCAGATCTCTTGATTCAAGAATGTGGGAGTCTATTGAGAATGGACCTTTCATACCTAGCACCCCCTCTGGACTGATGCTGGTATGATCCCCAAGGATGTGGCTAACTACTCTGATGAAGATAGGAAGAGAGTAGAGATTGACAGGAAAGCCATGACAACCCTTCAAACTACCCTTCCAAACTCTATGTACAGAGGTTTCAAGAAGTGCAAAACAGCTAAGCAGTTGCGGGATGCACTGAAACTGATGTATGAGGGTTCTTTTGAAGCCAAGGAGAACAAGAAGGATCTCCTGAAGCAGCAGTTTGAAAACTTCACCTTCAAAATAGGTGAAACCACGACTTAGCAATACTTCAGGTATGTTGAGATTGTGGATAGCCTTGTGGATGGAGGAGTTCCTCTTGAGAATAGAGACATTGTAAGGAAATTCATGTCCTCGCTTCCTAGGCAGTGGACACACTACTATGTGGTGATTAAGAGGACTAAAAATCTCAAAACTCTTACTCTGACAGAGTTATATGGGATTCTTAGTGGCTACCAGATGGAGATGAACAAGCAAGGTTCATCAGGTAACTCTAACAATCAAATGGGTTCAGCCCTACATGTTGTTGAAAGGGATAGCATAGAACCCCAACATCATCTCATATGCCACCCTGACAACTCACCAAAGGGTCCTTTCATCACTTCCCAGAGACACCAAGGGAGAACTACACTCAAGGAAGCCCATTCCAAGAGACAAACTCCTCTCAAGCTTTTGTGTCTTCTGATGAAAGCTGTGGCAACTCTCTTTTCACTCTTGAAGACCTGGACTGTATTCATCCAGATGATCTGGAATACATGGAAATAGTCCAGCAAATGGCTCTTCTCACTCACAGAGCCAAGAAGTTCTACAAGAGGACTGGAAGGAAGTTTCCAAGCAATGCAACTAGTGGAAAGTTTGGCCTGGACAAAGGGAAAATCAAGTGTTACAACTGTAACTTGGTGGGCCACTTTGCCAGAGAGCGTAAGGCACCTAAAACAAGTGGTGGCCAAACACAGTCCAGACCTAACTACACTGACAAATCTCTCCAGAATGAGAAGTCAAAGCAGCAGGTTGTTGTTGCTATTGAAGAGGGAGGCTTTGACTAGAGCTTTCAGGTGGAAGATGCTTCTCCAAACCAAGCATTGAGAGCAGATCATGATGAAGCCAAGGTATTGGAACATCTCTGTACTCCTGAATGCATTTCTAAAGTCAATAGATACAGGTCCTATAACTTGGAGATGAGATCTGATCTTGAGTCCTTAAACATTTTAAAATCTAATTTTAGAAAGTCTGAAAATGATTATAAACTGAAGATAGAGGACCTAGAGAAAACCATTTCAGTTCTAAAACATGAACACATAGATTTTAGGACTCAAATCAAAGATCTCATAACCAAGCTGACTGAGTGCTAGGCTGAGCTTGTGATCAGCAAAGCCAAGGCAGAAAAGAGTGTTCTTAAATAAGAGACCTTCAAGAACATGATATATTCATCCCTGTACAACAAGGTGTGCTATCAAAATAGGCAGGGACTAGGATCCAATGAGATAGCTCCTTTACACACAATTTTGTCTGTAAGACCTCCTAGGTGTGGACCTTGTGAAGATGAGCTTCCTCTCATAGATCCTATAAGTGAAGAGGATGAAGAAGAGATATTGATGAATTCCTCTAAGAAGAGTAAAGAGGATGATTCTAATAAGGGCCACTATCCTTCTGAGGAGAAGAAGAAGACTGTGATAACCAAGTCTATGAGAAAGAACTTGATCAGAAAGAGCAAGAGAAAGGCAAGGAAGGCTCAAGAGATCAAGGCTAATTTTGACTCTAAGCAGAAACAAGTTTTCATCTCTGCAGGGTTTGAAGTAGTAAGGAATGAAGACATCAATCAAAATTCTTCTGTTAAGAGTTATGGTTCTTGTTCAAATCATCTCAGTAACAAGAAGAAGACCGGTCTATTGTGTACCACTACTGCACAGCCTCGACCATCAAACTCCAAGAACAGTTCCCAGCCCAAAAGGACTGTCTCAGCATTTGCAAAGATGAAGGTGGAGAACGAATGTGACCAAAGACATTCTTGTTCCTAGTAGAAGACTCTTGTGAAGAAGAAAATTGAGTGTGTCATGTATGAGAGTATCACTCACATTGCTAAGGATTGCCCATACAATCCTAAAAGTACTATCCATATGACCAAGACAAAGACTTCAAAGAGTCCAAGAAGATTCAAGCTTCAGAAGGAAAATGTGTTTCCTTCGAAAGCTCCAAATCTAAGAAGAAGGCAAGTGGAAAATTACCCTCGGAAGAGAAGTTGGTCTTAGAAGAAAGGAGTTCTTCTGAAGCACTGAAGTCTGCTGCAGTGTTTGCAGAATCTTCTGAAGGTTCAGTCATCAAAACTTCTGAAGTTCCAAAAGCTTCCGAAGTTTTGAAGGTCAAGTCCACGACTCCAAAGGCAGTGTGGAAGTCTAAGAAAGACCAAGTGACTGAGAATTCTCCATCAACAACAGCTCAAGATCCTCTTAGCACAACCTAGCTCAAGATCCTCTTAGCACAACCATAGGATCTATTACTGTTGCATTACCTTCTGTTTCTCTTAATAAGCCCAACACAAGCAAGTCTTGGGTTTCCAAATGTAACTAATCCTTTTCTTTGTGCAGGGACAACTCAAGACAACAAGAATGTTTGGATCATTGATAATGGCTGTTCCAGGCACATGACATGCAATAGGTCACTACTCTAGAACTTTGAAAGGATTGATGGAGGACCAGTTGCTTTTTAAGGAGATGAAGGAGGTTATATTTCAGGAAGGGGCATGGTCACAAATGGTAAGCTCAGCATTGAAAAGGTAAACTTTGTCAAAGTGCTTGGGTACAATCTTCTGAGTGTATCCTAATTTTGTGATCAGAGTCATAACATGCTCTTACTGAGCATGAGTGCATTGTTCTCAAGTCTGGTGTGGTCATTCCTCATGTGCACATCCTGCTTAGAGCCCCAGGAAAGGGAACATGTATGAGATGGACTTGCAAGAAACATCTCCCTCTGGAGAAGTTTTATGCTTTCTGTCTAAAGCCAATAGTGATGAGTCTTTCCTATGGCATAAAAGAATGTGCCATCTAAACTTTAAGAACATGAATAAATTAATTAAGAATGATTTGGTAACTGGAATACCAAAGAAAGAGTTTACAAGTGATGACCATTGTGTTGCATGCCTGAAAGGGAAGTAACGTAAGGTATCTCACAAGCCTAAGGAAAGGAACTCCATCACTACACCCCTAAACTTGTTACATATGGATCTCTTTGGCCCTACTAGTGTAATGAGTCTAGGAAGGACCTTTACTATTTTGTGATCACAGATGACTTTACAAGATTCACTTGGGTCTTCTTCCTTAGAACTAAGGATGAGACTCCTGAGATTCTGAAGAATTGTATCTTAAAGATTGAGAATCAATCTGATCACAAGGTCAAGATCATAAGATGTGATCAAGGAACTGAGTTTAAGAACCAAATCCTTGATACATTTTGTGATGAAAAGGGTATTACAAGACAATACAGTGCTCCCAAGACTCCTCAGCAGAATGGTGTTATTGAGAGAAGAAATAGGACACTGATTGAAGCTGCAAGAACCATGTTGTCTGACTCTAAGCTACCCATCACCTTCTGGGCAAAGGCAGTCAACACTGCCTGCTATGTGTAGAATAGAGTTTTAGTGGTCAAGACTCATGGCAAGACTCCTTATGAACTTTAGCACAAGAGGAAACCTTTCATTGGTTTTCTCAGGTCATTTGGATGTCCTTGCACCATCTTGAATACCAAAGATCAAATTGCCAAGTTTGCTGAGAAATCAAATGATGGACACTTTATTGGATACCCTTCTCAAGCTAAGGCTTATAGAGTATACAATATTAGAACTAAAATTGTTGAGGAGTCAGCCAATGTGACTTTCAATGAACACACACCCTGTGTGATTGGTTCTGGTCCTGATTGGCTATTTGATCTTGATCTAGTTACCACTGTTTTAACAAATCTTGTGAGAATGTTTCAGGATCTGTAGAAAATCTAAATACAGGTGATCCTGATCCAAGATTTGAGCTGAGAAAATCTTCAAGTCACACATCTTCAGCTCCAGTTGGAACTACTTCTGCAAATGAGGTTTCTATCAGCACTATAATGACAAACTCAGCTAATACATCTGGGGTGCCTTCAAATTCTAGCTCAGAGGCTCCACAACCAGATAAGGATACCTAACTGTGGAAGACAACAATGGTGGTGGTGAAAGTGATTAAGAATTCCTTGATGCTACTAACCACACCATAGATGGTAACATCAATGATGTCACACACTGCTTGGATCAAGTTTCTCTTGATAAGTGTGCTGATGTGGTGGGAGAAACATCTATGCCAGATCTAAATTTCTCTAATTTAGATCTTTCTCAGCAACTTGTTGTGATCCCTCAGCTTAGGATCCACAAGTCTCACCCTACCACAAACATCATTAGAGATGTCATAGGGGTAAGAACAAGTGGACAAATCCATGAAGCAAATGTTTGTCTTCACTCTTGCTTCCTATCCTAGATAGAGCCAAAGAAAGTTGATAAAGCTCTATAGGATGGAAGTTGGGTTGAAGCTATGCAACAGGAGCTGCTTCAATTCAAAAGGCAGATTGTTTGGAACCTTTGTCCTCTTCCTCATGGGAAGACTACCATTGGAACCAAATGGGTGTTTAGGAATAAGAAAGATGATAGAGGCATTATCATCAAGAACAAAGGCAGACTAGCTGTTCAAGGATACACATAAGAAGGGATTGACTACACTGATGTCTTTGCTCCAGTAGCAAGACTGGAAGCTGTTAGGATATTCCTGGCATTTGCTGCATCCAAGAACTTCTAGGTCTTTCAGCTTGATGTAAAATGTGCTTTTCTATATGGAGTGATTGATGAAGAGGTATATGTCAAACAGCCACCTAGTTTTGTAGATCCTGATCATCCTCATTATGTTTGCAAGCTTCATAAAGCTCTTTATGGGCTGCATCAAGCACCCAGGAAGTGGTATGAGACACTGTCTGAGTATCTTTGCAAACATGGATACAGGAGAGGTACTATACATGGAACTCTCTCCATCAAAGGACAGGGAAATGACATTTTGCTAGTTCAAGTGTATGTGGATGACATCATCTTTGGTTCAACTAATCCAAAGCTCTGCAAAGACTTTAAGAAGCTGATGAAATACAGATTTGAAATGAGTGCCATGGGGGAACTCAATTTCTTTCTGGGAATTCAAGTGAAGCAAGTTGAAGATGGCATCTTCATAAGTCAGCAAAAGTATGTTCAAGACATACTCAAGAGGTTCAACATGACTGATTGTAAGATTTCTAAGACATCATAGCTAGAAACCACTCCCTTGGACCTGATCTTGAGGGGGAGTGTGTAGATGAACACTTATACAGGGCTATGATTGGGTCTCTTATGTATCTTACTGCTAGCAGGCCTCATATTATGTTTGCTACATGTATTTGTGCAAGATATCAAGCCAACCCTAAGATGTCTCATCTCATCACTGTCAAAAGGATTCTAAGATACCTCAAAGGTGCTTCAACACTTGGTTTATGGTACCCAAAGAATCCTGACTTCAATCTGTATGCTTATACAGATAGTGATTATGATGGTTGCAACATGAATGCAAAGTCTACATCAGGGGGATGTCAGTTCCTTGGTGGAAGGGTTGTCTCATGGCAATGCAAGAAGCAATCCTCTGTCTCTGCATCAACTGTTGAAGCTGAATACATTGCTGCTGCAAGCTGCTATGCTTAAGTGCTTTGGATTCAGAATCAGATGCTGGACTATGGACTAAACTTCAAGGAGACTCCCATTCATATAGACAACAACAGTTCTATCTCAATCACAAAGAATCCTGTGCAGCACTCAAGGACCAAACACATCAATATCATGTATCATTTAATAAGAGATAACTATGAAAAGGATTAATTAAACTAGTCAAAGTTCACATAGATGAACAATATGTGGATCTGTTTACAAAGGATTTTGATGAACAGAGATTTAAATATCTAATATCAGCTATTAGGATGATTAACTTTGAGTAGGTTTTTCTTAAAACTAATTCTTATTATTTCTTAAAATATGTGTGTCCTAAGTTGTCTAGTTCATCACTTTCATAAGCTCATGTTTTCTCCAGATAAAATTATCTTTTTGAAGACTTTCCTTAGATTTTTGACAAATTTTTGATCCTTCGGAAGTTATGCTTTTAACCTCGGAAGCAAATCATGTCTTCAAAATAAATAACCGTCTAAGAAGATTTACCTTCAGAAGAGGTTTCCAAATTATCTTGGGGAAGCCTAAACACTTGTCTCAGACACTTAATCATTTTTAAGGACTATTTTCTTCCGAAGAAAAATTAACTCTCGGAAGCTTTGTGTTTTATATACAAAGCAATCAAGTTTTAATTTCTCTTCCGAAGCAAATTTTTCAAAACTTTCAGGAAATTCTTCCGAAGTCATTTTAGCTTCGGAAGCTTTTTAATTAAAACTTCCAAAGATAATTTTCCTTCGGAAGCTTTTTGACTTCCAAGAAAACTACTTTTTGAGCAAATGTAAACTACTTTTTCAGAGGTGGGACCGACATCCGGATTTCAAAGTTTATCCTCTTTCATTAAACTTTATATGAAATCCCTCTCACATATAAACCCAACGGTTTTCCCCTCTTTCTATCATTTGTTCTTCCTCCAAACCTAAAACCCAAATTTCTCTCTGAAATTTATTTCTTCCTTCTTTCTTCATATTTAAGCTACTTCAGAATGGCCAATCTCGCTCACAGAAATGATCCCAACTTTACCATGCAGCTACATAGGCAAAATAATCAGGTTGCTCTGTTAAGCTCTGAAAAAGATGCTTATTTCTCAGAGGTTTGTCGATTCTTAGCTTTGTCAAACTACTTCACCTCCCTAACCATTGATCCTCCACTCTATGAGGATCATCTGCTTGATTTCTAGAAGACCTGCCAAGAGTTCGTAATGGATGGGGAGAAGGCACTGTCTGCCACAGTGCAAGGGAAAACATTCTTCATCACTCCGGCCATCATCAACATGCATCTTCAGCTAGATGATGAAGAAGGTGAGGTGTTCTTCCCAAAGGAAGCTGTTAATCATTCCTTTGAGTAGATAGGATATGAGGTAGATTTCTCTGTAAAGACTTTAGGAAAGGGAAGGTCTTATCCCAGTGGAGATTCTTGCTCCATGTGGTCATCCACAGCTTATCAAACAAGCATGGTGGATGGGACCAGATTCCTGAGGATCTCTCCTGCATCATCCATGGGATGATTCATGGAGTCAAGTTTAGGTATTCTCAGTTTCTTTATACCAACTTGCTTGCTAACTTAGACTCCTTAGAATATTACATGTTTCCTAGATATGTCCAGTATATTCTTAACTGTGAACTGGGCTCACAGTTAAGGGAAACAGGTAACATTCTTAAACTGGGATAGATGAAGCCCAGTATCTTTAAAATACTAAGAAAGCCCATTCTTGGCTTCTCTGGGATATAAACAGCCCTAGTCCCATAAATGTTAGAGCTCATTGCTCAAGGTGACAACCTAGCAACACAAGCTAGTGTTGAACCCACACCTACTGTTCCCGTACCACCTAAGCAGCTACAAATCACCCTCACCTACAAAAGGAATCCAAACAAACCCATGCTCAGACTATTCAGTCTGTGGAGGTCTCCATACACTCACCCTTACAGGCAGAAGTGGACACTCGAGCTCCCACTTCTCCAGAGGAGCAGACCACTCCCATCTCTTCAAGAATCGGTGCTGAGGTTCCTCATGCTCAGCCTGATGAGCTCATAAGCCCACTGCCTTAAGTCATCACTCTAAGTCTCAACACTTAAGTGATCAACCTTCAGGGGATAGTTACCATCCCCAGCCTATAGATCTCAACCAACCAATTCCCAACCTTGATTTATACACTAATAAAGATCTAGGTTTCAGTGAGTACCATGATTCTCTCTTCTTTTCCCCTACTCAAAGAGAGATGAGTGCTTCTCAGGCTCCTATTTCTAGCCCCCATCAGTCACCTACTACTGAGGTGGACACTTCTAAACCTATTCAGGATGTCCATATGGAAGAGGCTCTCACTTTTGAAAGTGATTACATCATTAAGACCTCAACCATGGCAACTCAGCCCACTGTATCTCAACTGAGACTGCCAGTGAGCAGAGGAAATCCAGCAAGAAAGAACCTGAAGCTAGTGGTGAGACGAGGGACTTTTGTCCAATCATCTCATCCCCCAATGATTCTTCTGATGAAGATGAGGGGAATCTAAGACTAAAGGTGCACAAACTATCTAAAACATGCACTTATTTAGTGTCAAAGGTCAGTCACCTTGAATCTCAGGTGACTACCTTACATAATAGGATCAATGATCAGCAACTTGAGATTTCTTATTTTAAGGAAAAACTAGTTGGGAGATCCTTAAGAAGAGCTCAACCAAGAACACAAGAACCTGTGGATGTGATTAGCCTATCTTCCAGCTTACCTATGCAAGTGGGTGATGCTACCAAAAAGGGGGAGAAAGTCATTAGAGCTACAGAACCTGGGAGTTCTTTAGAGAGAGTGGACATTGAGGACTCACCATCCTCGCTTGCAATTGTGCATTCTCAGCAACCTCCTCAAATTCACATTGATGTGGACTACACAAACTCCTTCATATAGAGTTTGTTTGAGGATGGGATACCAAGGGCTATGTCATCTTCACCATCTTCCAATCACATCATTGGGTGGAGGTATGATAGCAACCGGAAAGCTCTAATCATCATATGAGTTCAAGGGCAGCAAGAAGTCTTAAATTTTCAGACTTTGAACTACTATGAAGGTCTGGATCTAGTCAACATGCCACTTGTCAATCCAAGCAAATCAAGACAAGCTGACAGGCTAGCTCAAAGAATCCAAGGCAGGATCACTACAGAGTTCAGCTTTAGAAGGAGACTTAGGCAATCAGGTAATGCCATCGCTCAACTAGATGTTGAGGCAGACCCTAAGATTAGTTTCATAGGGGAAACCTTGACTGAAGGCCCAGTGGCAGAACCTGAGAGCCATGTCTCATCATCATCAACTTCTACAGAGATTCACATTCCTTTTGAGACACCTGCTGGTGAAGGTGCTTCTCAACCTCTCTCTGGGCAGAGCTCAGAAGCTGCATCAAGCAATGAAGGCCAAAGCTCTCTCCACCCTGAGTCACAAAGGTCTGCGAGTGACAAAGGGA
Organism: Flaveria trinervia; assembly: GCA_025506515.1. Classification (NCBI taxonomy): domain Eukaryota; kingdom Viridiplantae; phylum Streptophyta; class Magnoliopsida; order Asterales; family Asteraceae; genus Flaveria; species Flaveria trinervia. The sequence goes on along the minus strand of CM046442.1, from coordinate 110,111,525 downwards.
AAAGAAAGATGATATCTGAGGAGATTGAGGAGAAGGAGAGAGAGAGAGAGAGGAAAAGGAGGCTGAGGGGAGAAAGTTCCTCTGTTGGGTCGTCAAGACTCATGGAGTCTGCTATCAGAGCTGCCCCTAGACCAGATACTCAGAATGATGAGTTAAGGGCAGTCAGGATAAACTATCTGCAGACAAGGAACTATGACATAGACAATGTCGTTTCTCTCCCCTTAGAAGAGTTAAATGAACTGGGTGACCTGGAAAGGTCAAGGGAGAAGGAGGTAAAAGATGCAGAACTTCTAGTACAAATCAAAGAAGAGAGAAGAAAGAAAAGATTGTACAAACATGTGCCTACCCTTTCCCCAGTTCAAGAAAGTCCTGCACAAGAGGATGTGGTTCAACAAGAACCTCAAGTAGATAAAGAAGAAGATAGGATCAAGATGATCAACTACTTGAGTGCCACAAGCCTCTATCAAGCAGAAGCACTTCTTCCACTGCCCTATGACTATATTGAGTTTGAGTACCTCAAACAACTTGAACTTGAGATAGTCAAGGAAAGAAAGACAACCAAAAGAAAGCTAAGGGAAGAAGCTTCTAAATCAAGAGCCATCATCCAGAAGAGTATGAAGAAGTCTGCTGACAGACAGAGGATGATGAGCTTCTTGAACCTGTATGGATACTCTGGAAGGAGACTTAGCCCCATGTCTCTATCCACTATGGATGAGCATATCAGGGTGATCAAGCAGAAGATAAAAAGGGGAGAGCTTATTGATTTACACTCCCCTCCAAGTCAAGCCCCACCTGAAGTGGAGGTTAAGGTTGAACAACCAAAGACAACACAACCTGGACCTCCTGCTGCATCTCAGCAAGCTTCATCTTCTAATCCACAGTAGGGTTAACCTCCGTCTCCTTCTGAACCTGAGAGAGAGGAAGTCCTAACTGAGAAAGATAATGAAGATCAATCTGGTACTACAGGCTAGTCTTCTTAGTTAAAACCTGTAAAGAGAATGAAGAGGATGGCTTTTAAACCAAAGCCAAAGAAGAAGAAGACTGCACCTTCTTCTAAACCCCAGGATGAGTTAGAACATCCTGAGGGTGTGCAGCCAGAGGATGCTCAATCAACTCTAATTTCAGTAGCTCCTCTAGCATCAGGAAGACTGATCTTGTCCTAGACATACACCACAAATCTAGAAAGATGGCATTCCATTAGAGCACAAGGCACTAAAGACATCTACACTTTGACAGTTTGAAGGATCCTGATCATCTTATGAAGAAGGGTTGGTTATCATTCTAATAAGAACTGTTGATATTTGAAGTCTACTAAGTGTTTTGGTAGCATCAGCCTAGGGGGAGTTTGTAGAGATTAATGAAGAGGCTGATGCAACTCAAACATCCAAAGTCTATCTTGCATGTTGCACAAGTGCACTGAAGAAGAATTCTTAGGAAGTTTCACACATGCAACAGAAATATTCTAAGTGTGAAATCTTCCGAAGCCAAGACCAATATCTTCCGAAGCCAAAGATGAAGTCTTCTGAAGCCTTAGAGACAAAGTCTTCCGAAGCTTCAACTCATGAAGATAGATTTCTTCCAAAGACTTTTGACACATGCGTTATATGATGTACTTTTCCATAAAGCTGGGAACCTTTCTGCTGCATCTCTGTAATGTCACCAACTTACATGAGTTGGTGAAAAGGTCCATGCTTTTGGTAACTATACATTAAGGTCTTGAGTCTGTAACTTTCTACTTCATGTACTTTATCCTTTTTGTAATAGATAAGGATTTGAGCTATGGCATGTCATAGTCACTAGTCAAAAGGCAATCTGCCTTTTGACTCTACAATGATTTTGTTTTTGTCTAGTCAATTGTATACAGTTGGATTTCAAAGTATAGCCGGCTGTAAGATGTAGTATAAGTATCTCATGTTCTTGTATCTTTCTAATATGATTTTGTAACACTTGTAATAGAACATAAAGAAAGCAATATACTGAATTCTTGAAAACCATACACTTGAGTTCTCTTGTTCTGTCTCTTATATTACTTGTGCTCTTAGTGTCTCATTTGTGGTTAATCCAGTTTACTGTTTGATTAAGTTTGGTTAATCTCCTCTTTGTGTTGTTGTGTTATAAGTGACCCCCTTCACCGGTCCTGCACATAGCATACATCATGCATAGTCAAAAACCATCATACATCATCAACATGCCCAACATAGCGTCTATGACCTCAAAAGTCAACTTAGATGAACTCTCGGGAACCTTCAACATTGAAACTTACATCTGCACTTTCCCCCGAAAGTCAGTAAATGAACTACGTTTTCCTCGAGTGCACAAGCCCTACTTGGGCGTATATGGGCACCCTTCAGTCGCGTGGCCTTCCAGGCGACTGAACATCATGCGATTGGATAACATGCAAATGAACACCTATGCGAATGAACCAATGCGGATGAACACTTGTGCGAATGGACCTAATGCAGATGGAACTAGGCGTATGGGCCTCAGTCGCATGACTCCCCGTGTGAATGACCCTCAGTCGCACGACTGGCAAGCGTATGGGCTCCAGTCGCATGTCTCACATGCGAATGAACCTCAATCAAATGACTGGCATGCGTGTGGACTTCAGTCGCACGACTCACATGCCATTCGGTCACATAGCCCTAACTGGTGTAGAATGCAGATTCCTCCCAAACCCAATCTGCCATTTTCGACCTCCAAGCTCTTCCAAACCTCTTCTAAGCCCAAATTAACAGTCCTAAACCTTAGTAATGCATACCATAACACCATACAAGCACACACATGCCTGAAATCATACATCACTCGTATCATACACAAACACATACACACGGGTCAAACACACACATTTCAAAAACGGGTTTTCACTATGTGTTCCAGCCCCAAATCAGTTGAAAACGGGTAAAAGAGGGGTCCTAGAACTCACACGAGCAACACCATCGAGTAGAGATTCGATTAGACCCGCCACACTTCAATTTTGCACACTTGAATCCACCCGAACCAAGCTTTCTCCCTTTTTCTCCCCTTTTTCTCTCTTTTCCTCTCTTCTTGCTAAATAATGTGGGTGTGGGCGAGGTTGTGGGCTGCCCTCCCCTCTTATTCCCTTACTCTTCCGAACGTTCTCCTGTTTTGGCAAGTTTGGTCCCCCGACTTTGGACCTTATTTCTTTTTCTTCTTTCGTCGGCTTCAAAGAAAATATACAGGTGTTACAAGTCCACCCCTCTTATATAGGTTTCATCCCCGAAACCTGTTATTCCTCAAACAAACATGGGTAATGGTGGCTCATTTCTTCTTCGGTCTCCCACGTTGACTCGGATCCCTTCCTATGCTTCCACTGTACATGCACAAGGGGAACCGCTTTATTTCTCAGCCTCTTCTCTTTTCGATCGATGATCGCCACTGGATGCTCCACATAATTGAGCCGTTCGTCTACTTTGATATCCCCCAGTGGAACAATCATATCCTCATCTGCCAAGCACTTCCTTAGATGAGATACGTGGAATGTCGGGTGAATTCCACTTAACTCATCTGGTAACTCCAATCTATAGGCCACCTCTCCTACTCGAGAAATGATTCGGAAAGGGCCTATGTACCTCGGGCTCAACTTGCCCCGCTTTCGGAAATGAGTGATACCCTTCGAAGGTGAGACCTTCAACATAACTCGGTCACCCACCTTAAACTCAATCGGCCTGCGTCGTTTATCAGCATACGACTTCTGTCTATCTTTAGCTGCCTTCGTGAAGGCTTTGATTCTTTCAAGCTTCTCAGTCATAGCCTCGATCACCTTGACGTTCCCTAGCTCCTTCTGACCAATGTCACCCCAGCAGATAGGTGTTCTGCATCTCCTACCATATAGCATCTCATAAGGTGGCGTACCAATGCTGGCATGATAACTATTGTTGTGTGAGAATTCAACTAACGGTAAGTGGTCATCCGAACTTCCCCCAAAATGAATAAAACATGCCCGAAGCATGTCCTCCAATGTCTGAATGGTCCTCTCTGACTGATCATCAGTGTGGGGATGATAAGTCATGCTGATGTGTAACCTCATCCCCATAGCATCATGGAATTTCTTCCAAAATTTAGATGTAAACCGGGTGTCTCGATCCGACATAATAGACACCGGTACACCATGATGAGTTACAATGTCCTTAATGAAAAGATCCACCAGCCTCTTGGATGAATATGTCTCGTGGATCGGTAGGAAGTTAGCACTCTTCGTTAGACGATCTACAACCCCCATATAGCATCATACCCTTTCGGAGTATGTGGCAGCTTCATAACAAAATCCATGGTGATGTGCTCCCACTTCCATTCCGGTATATCCAAAGGTTGGATCTTCCCATATGGCTTTTGATGTCGGCCTTCACTTGTAAGCAAGTAATGCACTTACTCACATACTCCACCACATCATGCTTCATACCCGGCCACCAATAATCTTTCTTCATGTCTTGGTACATCTTTGTGGCACCTGGATGAATGGAGTATCGAGTCTTGTGAGCCTCATCCATGATCCTCATGCGTAGATCCCCAAAACGAGGAATCCACACTCATCCAAATCAGGTTTTAACACCAAGTGTGTTTTCACCCAATTCCACAACCAGACCTCTCATTCTTCTCGAGTTAATATGTTCTTCCTTCAATGCCTCATCTTGAAACTCTTTAACTTGCTTCATCACATCAGAGGTCATGATCATCTGGTAAGCTTTTACCCGAATCGGCTCGGGCCTTTCTTTTCGACTAAGAGCATCCGCCACCACGTTGGCTTTGCCCGGATGGTAATGGATCTTGCAATCATAACCTTTATAAGCTCCAACCGTTGTCTCTATCTCATGTTCAGGTCCTTCTGCTCAAAGAAGTACTTCAAGCTCTTGTGGTTAGTGAATATGGTGCACTTCGTCCCTTAAATATAGTGCCTCCAAATCTTTAACGCAAAGACCACGACTGCTAGCTCCAAGTCATAAGTAGGGTAATTAACCTCATGTCCTCTTTGCATTAACACACACCCCAACCCCGAGTAGGAAGCATCAGAATAAACCACCAGATCTTCACTTCCATCAAGTAATGACAGAACATGAGCTTGAGTCAACCTTGCTTTCAATTCTTCGAATGCCTTCTCTTGAGCTTGACCCCATACAAACTTCACATCTTTCCAGGTCAACTTAGTTAGTGGAGAGGCGATCTTAGAATTTTTAATAGTAGCCCGCCAAACCCAAGAAACTACGAATCTCGGAAGACGTCTTTGTGGACTTCAATTGCATCACCGCCTCCACCTTTGCTGGGTCCATCATGATCCCGTCAGGATTCACCACATGACCCACGAATTAAACCTCGCACAACCAGAATGCGCACTTGGAGAACTTAGTGTACAACTTCTCCTTTCTCAATGTCTCCAAACCTCCCGAATGTAACCGGCATGCTCAATCTCGCTCTTCGAATAAATCAGAATATCATCAATACACACAATCACTGATTTATCCAACATCGGCCGACACACCCGATTCATCAGATCCATAAAAGCAGCTGGCGCATTGGTCAAACCAAAAGACATAACGAGAAACTCGTAGTGACCATAGTGCGTGCGAAAAGCTGTTTTAGGGATGTCCTGCTCCTTCACATTCAACTGATGGTAGCCCGATCGAAGGTCTATCCTTGAAAACCAACTGGCACCTTGAAGCTGATCGAACAAATCATCTATTCTTGGTAAGGGGTATTGGTTCTTCACCGTCAACTTGTCTAGCTCATGGTAGTCAATACACATCCTCATACTACTATCTTTCTTCTTCACAAACAGGACCGGAGCACCCCAAGGAGAGATACTCGGTCTAATGAACCCCTGTTGGTCCATGTGATCGTATTACAGTGCAAATGATATTAAGAATCGTTTAATATCCAACAAATATGCTAAACAACAATAACTAAAAGGATTGAACACAATAAGAACTCATTCATAATAAGACAATGATCATCAACAATCAATAACATAAAGCACAAGGATAATTTTGTGTATTAACTGCTTTGAAATGGTAACTTGCAACAATGATAATCGATTAGGGTTGATTAGTCTTTTCAGCTCCAGTGACCTTTGTTGCCTTAGATTAATCTTCAGCATCTCCTGCAACAACTCCCCCAGAAGCTTCAGCACATGATTCTCCATGGTTTCTTCCTGCATCACTAGCCCCTTCGGGATGAGCACTTGCCCTCTCAAACTGCTTGGCCAAATCTTGTATATCCATGTTTAGGTCGTCTTGGGCCCTTACTCTCTCGGCTAAAATCTTCACCTCTACCCTCACCCCTTTGATCTTGTTAGCTACATTCATAAAGAGACTTGCTTCTTTTCGAGTCTCTTCCCCAGCCCCAGCCTTTATGTGATTCTCACACAACAACACCAAATCTTCATCGCATAAACTGAAAAGCTCCATAGGATCAAAAACTTTAAATTCAGTTGATCCATATGTACCTAGTTTACGATCTTAATGTAATATGTATGTCATGTCCTAAATGTAATGAAACGTATGAGTTGAATGAAACATAATATGTGGTTGTTGATCTTAATGTTTAATGTTTCAGTGTATTTTTAATGTTAATCATTTATTAACGCATATTGAACCAACTATATAGGTTTGTGGTTGTTTGAATAGATCATAGTCAAAGAATGATTGAGAAACATATTCAAACTTAGTCATATGTAGTTCTCATGCGAATGGCCCATGCTAATGGACCATACGCATGAACAACTTCATGCTAATGAACCAGTCGCATAACTGAACCAGGAGACTGGATCAGTCGCACAATTATGACATGAGATTGAGTCAGTCGCACGACTGAACACTCAGTCATGCGAATGGATCAACCGCATGACTCAGTCGCACGACTAAACCATGCTAATGGTTCAGTCGCATGAATGAGTAACCCTAACCTATTAATTCGTGAAAAACGTAACACTTTCAATATTTCGACTCCTACTCATACCCTAGCCATCAAGACGTCCAAGAAAGCCATTCTAAGTTCATAGATCATTCTTGATCGATTTCTATTCGTTCTTAACATTTAGTTTAATCTTATATCGATCGGGTTAACATTCTCACTGATTGCATCGCCAATCAAATAGGATTCTGCACTATTTGAGTTGGTATACACGTGAATCAGTTAGTACTCTGTCCATTACACGGTCCCTAACAAGTGGTATTAGAGCTTTGGCTCTTGATTTACGTGTGATTCAATCGATTTTGATATAAAAACTGTGTTTTTCACACAAAAACGCAATCTTTTTGTGTCAAACATTGTTTTGGACGTCTCCATGTCATAAAGTTAACATTTTTCCGGCATACGGAAATTAGGGTTCTTGAGAAATTCGTGTTTTTGCATCAAAATACCTTAAACTTTCGAAATCTCAAGATTCAGCAGCTTCAGTCGCACGATTGACTCAATCGCACGACTAAATCCATACGCATCCCTCATAAGCACGATTGGACTCATTCGTACCAATTCGTACGACTGAACTGTCTATTCGCATTGTTCATCCGCACCTATCCATTCGCACGATTGATTCATTCGCATTGGTTCATTCACATGTTTGAGCCATTCGCATTGTTCAATCGCACGAGCTATCCAATCGCACACCTTCATTCACACAAGTAAAACACTTTGTTCCAAAGTTCAAAGTAATTAGTAATGGATCATCAATATTCAGCGTTCACCGCGAGAAAGGACTCCAGGATTCAAAATCTGTTGCTTCTAGAAAATGAAGTGGGAAATCATAACAAGCCCCCTAAGCTTATAACGTTAGATGATTACCCACAATGGAAGAAAAGATTTGAGATTTACTTAAATGGAGTAGATCCCAATCTATGGGAGTCGATAGAGACAGGATATAGTATGCTTGTAGGTGCAGATGGAGTCAAACTCACCTTAAGCGGTATGACTGACGGCCAAAAGGTAAAGTACAATGCAGAGAAGGAAGTATATGAGTTGTTGACTCAGTCAATTCCTAAGGACATCTTCCATCAATTTTCTGAGAACAAGCAAGCTAAGAAGCTGTGGGATGCATTGGAAAAGAGGTATGATGGAAATGCATCGTTAAAAGCTCTAAAGGCTAAAGCGTTGAAAAAGGAGTTTGACAACTTCTCGTCAATGAGAAAGGAGAGCTTAAACGACGTCATTGATGGTTCTACCATTTGATGAGTGAGCTGCACACTTATGGAGTCACCACATCTATGGAAGAAAAAGTTTCAAATTTTGCAGATGGGTTGCCTGAGAAGTGGAGTTCGTTTGTTTCCAACCTAAGATAGAATGATATGCTGGCGAAGTTAGATATCAACGACTTCATTCTAAAACTGAGAGAGGAAGAGTTGAGGATGAAGTACAAGGCCTAAAAGTTTTCATATGATCAGAATCCTGTACAATTCAAATCCACAAGCCAAAATGTTTGGAGCACCACTTCAAACGGTATTTTTGTCGAGTTCAGCTGCTCCACCTCAGGCTACCACTTCAGGATCTAACACGTCAGGGTCGTCTTGTACTCAATACATAGCACCTAAAGCCAATGCTACAAAAGTGAAGACTGGGAATCTCGGGAATGTTACAGTGGAAGTAGCAAAGGAGCACATGGATCTCTTAGCAGCGGTCGTTCACTCCTATGACGGACTAGTTGCTGGGAAGATTGGGAACTGTCATATAGCAGATGAGGACTACGAGTAGGTAGACGAGACAGAGCTGGAGAGAATGGACATCATGTGGGCCTTAGCAAATATTGTTGGGAGAGCTAAGAAGTTTGTCAAGAAGACCGGACAGAATTTGATTGCTACCAAGGACACAAATTTTGGTTTTGACAATACCAAAGTGACCTGCTTCAACTGTGGGGAAAAGGGGCACTTCAAACGTGAGTGTGTGAAGCCCAAGAAGACAGGAAATAGAATCCATTTTCATCCTTCAATTGTCAGGATAAACCCACAAGCAGTCCTACTTCATCAAGCAAGGATCCTAAAGCCTTGACTGCTCACGATGACGAATGACAACATTAGAGCTTTCGGTTTGTGTCTCCGGGAGAATCCAACATTGCTAGTGTTGAGGATCTAGATGACGACTCAGCAAGCGAAGGTGATATTGCAGTGGAACTCGTGATGTCAAACGTTGATGAAACTGCAACTTTGGTTGATCACCTGCCTGAAGAAGGGACAAGTTCCACAAGTTCAGAATCACCAGAACCAGAAAAATCAGATACAGCTTTGATGGCTGATTCAACCTCACCCTCTCAGGTAAGTACCACTACTCAAATTTTCAATAATCATGCTTGTTCTGATTGTAATAAATTTAAGGAAAGCATTGATTTGAAATTTGCTAGGTTATTAGACCATAATGATAACTTAGTAAAGGACTTACAACTATGCACAGAAGCAAATAGTGTCTTTAAACAAAATAAGCACACCTATAAAGAAAAGATAGAACTTTTGAATAAACAACTTAGGGAAACTGAAGTTGTAGCTTTTAACCAAGCTAATGTCATTAAGTTCTATCTAAGCTCCCTAGAAGACACTAAGATACAAAAAGCAGTTTTAGAGGTAGAAGTAAATTCATTAAAACAAAAACGGCGTAGTTGGACAAGTTCTTCTCATATTGTCCAACACTTAGTGAGAGAGCGCAACAATGGGGAGGGTTTGGGATATAAAATGGTACCACCACCACATGAGACCTTGATAAATACCAAAAGTAAACCAATAAATACTAACCCAATCAAGGATCATGTGGTGTCCACTCCTCTTGTAAGTGATCCAGATTCCACATGTAAACCAAATGAATCTCTCACTAAACAAAAGGATGCCACTCCAAAATCAAAAGGTAAAATGTCTTGTGTTGATCTGGACGAACAATTTGAAAAGGTTAAAATAAAGTCTGGTTCAACAAAATCTATTTCTGAACCAAGAAATACCAAACAAATTAACCAGTCACGTGCTTCATGTCTAAGTCCAAATAAACAAAAGGGAAAAGATGTTAACAATATTCAAACAATTAATTTTGTTAAACAAGATAAAACATCTAAACAAGAAGTGTCAAAACCCAGACAGGATAAAGTCACACGTGTGTCACACACTTCTCCACTGAAACAGTTAAATCGTCAAGTTGAAAGCAGATTATGCTACAACTGTGGAAAGTATGGGCACATAGCGTCTTATTGTCCTTATTATCAGACGCCAAAGAAAAAGATTGAACTTTATGACACTAAAGCAAGCTCTTCCAAAAGAAGCTCCATGACTCCACCAAAAAGAGTCAGTGAACTTAAAGTTCAACCTATCAGCCAGTCGTCTGTTTAACACAAACAGGCCTTACACAAAGCTAGCTTATGGAAAGAAAAGTATATGTCTGGTAATGAGAACAAGAAGACAATTGATCTTCTCACACCCTCTAATGGACAATGGGTAGAATTTTTTATGTGTGATGCCTCTGGGAAACCAAAGCCGGTTAAGGCTTGGGTCCCTCACCTTAACTAATGTTTTCAATTGAATGTGCAGAGTGTTCGCTATAGTGCTGAAACAAACACTTGGATTGTAGATAGCGGAGCATCAAGGCACATGACTGGAAATCAGGCACTCCTATCAAACGTCAAACAAATCAAAGGAGGTCATGTTTCTTTTGTTGGAAACAAAGGAGGGTACATCACAGCTCAAGGGGAAGTAGGGAACCAGAAAGTAAAGTTAGACAAGGTAAACTATGTTCAACAACTTCAAAGTAATTTGCTTTCTATTTCCCAAATATGTGACAAGGGATTTAAGGTAGTTTTCGACAATAAGAAGTGCTATGTCCTGAAAAAGGACTATATGATTCCGGAGGACCAAGTCTTAATGTCAGCCTCAAGATATAACGATCTTTACGTCTTGCATCTATGAAAGGCCTCCACAATGGATCATCAAGTTCAGTACTTCTTGTCAAAAGCTACTGAGAAAAATTCTATCACTTGGCATAGGAGAATGGGGCACATCAATCCACGAAAGATGAACCACTTGATCTAGAATGACCTAGTGTGAGGAGTCAATGTCAAGAACTTCCAACTCTCGGATTTTTGTGTCGCGTGCAAGAAAGGCAAACAGACAAAGAAGTCTCATAAGGCAAAGATACGGAACTAAATGTTCATAATCTTGATTCTGAGGTAGTTGTTCCTACCACTCCTGGATCACGCCTAAATGTCTATCATCCTCTAGACAATGTCATTGGGGATGTCAAATCTGTTCAGATAAGAAATCAGATGTATTCATCTCATTATGCCTCGGTAATGGAAAAGGGGTATCTTCACGATGGTGCATACCGCTGTTTTCTGTCTCAGTTTGAGCCAAAATACGTCAGTGAAGCCCTAAACGATAAGGCATGGGTGAGTGCCATGCAAGAAGAACTTCTTCAGTTCAAGAAGTTAGGTGTATGGACATTGGTAGATAGACCTAAAGGTGCTAAGGTCATTGGCACCAAGTGGGTCTTGAAATGTAAGAAAGATGACCAAGGTGTCATCATCAGGAACAAGGCTCGACTTGTAGTTCAAGGATTTCGACAATTCGAGGGAATTGATTACAATGAAGTATTTGCACCTATGGCGAGAATGGAAGCCATCCGTATCTTCCTAGCCTATGCCTCTTACATGAATATTAAAGTCTATCAATTGGATGTAAAGAGTGCATTTCTTCATGGTGAAATCCGGGAAATAGTGTATGTCAGTCAACATGAAGGATTTGAGGATCCATATCTACGGGCTTCACCAAGCCCCGAGAGCATGGTATGAAAAACTCTCAACTCACCTTGTGAAACACGGATTTCGTAGAGGTGTAATTGACTGTATGTTGTTAATAAAAGAAAAGGATGGTGATCTACTGCTTGTTCAGATTTATGTTGATGACATAATCTTCGATTCCAAGAACGAAGACTTATGTAAAGAATTTAAAGCAGTAATGAAGGCAGATATTGAAATGAGTGCCATGGGAGAGATGAAGTTCTTTCTCGGGTTACAGGTGGATCAAACAACAAAGGGGATATTTCTCCATCAGACCAAGTATGTAGGGGATATTCTCAGTTGGTTTGACATGGAGAATGCTTCCGCAGCCTGGACTACACTTGCTACAAACCACGATGTAGCACCCAACGAGAATGGTGATCTGGTTGATGCCACCATGTACCAAGGAATGATTGGATCCCTCATGTACCTCACTACCTCACTACCTCACTACCTCACTACCTCACTACCTCATCTGAAGGGTACACCAATACTTGGGTGTGGTATCCTCATGACGATGACTTCGAGCTTACCGCGTACAGTGACTCGGATTATGGTGGCTGCAAGATGAACTACAAATCCACCTCAGCAGGTTGTCAATTCTTTGGGAAAAGATTAGTCACGTGGCAGTGTAAGAAGCAGACATCAGTTGCGTTGTCAAGTTGTGAAGCTGAATATGTTATTGCGGCAAGCTGCTGTTCTCAAATCATCTGGATTCAACAGCAGATGCGGGACTACGGTTTGAAATTTTCTAACACCCCTATATTTGTTGATAATTCTATTGCAATAGCCGTTACTAAAAATCCTGTCCAACATCCTAAGACCAAACACATTGGAATTAAATATCACTTTATACGTGATTGTTTTGAAAAGAATCTAATCGGTGTTGTTAAAATAAATACGGATTCCAACGCGCTGACCTCTACACAAAAGCCTTTGATAATCCACGTTTTCTATATCTGTTAGAGGTCAACGGTGTTAAAAACAAAAGTGATGTAATTCCAGAAGATGAACATGTTTAGTCCGATGCGTAAAGTCCATTTTCTTTTATTTTCTTTTATTCTAGTTTATTTTATTTAATTTATTTTATTGATTTCATTTCTTCGCCTATTAAATCCTAAAAACGCAAATCGTTTACGGTTTTTGAATTTTAGGGGGAGAATAGGTTAAGTTAGTATTAAAAAGAACGAGGGAGGAGGACAGGCAAGCTAAAAGAAATGAGATCGTATCTGAGATATCGATTCAACGACTATGGAAAATGATAGTACACAGGAACAAAGCATTTGGGACTTTAAAAGATGAAATTGAATTAGATGCGAAATTCAAAGTATAAGTAGGAGAAGTCTGAGCAACATAAAAGAAAAATGATAGTAAAACTAGCTGCTATTAAGGTAACATGAAGAACGTAGACCTAGAGGGTGCTAGACCACTAAATGATGTGTCGGTAGATTCAACACAATAGATAAGTAGACCTCGTTGGTGATCTCAAGATCAAACTAAGTTGTTCAACAAGCTGTGGGTTATCACATTATCCCTGGTTAACACAATCAACAGAGTTCCAATAAGGGGTGACGAGCAAATAAACGCCACAAATGCGTGCAGATGACCAAAATATGAGCAAAGCACATAATGAAAAATGAAAAAGCAATCAAACTAATAACCTATGTTGTTGGTGCGATCTGTGCAAAAAGCATAAATTGCTCAAACAATAAGATAGGTTATGTGCCTCTCTGTTGTGCGGTGGCACTAACCTGAGGATAAGCATAACCTAGATATTCTAGAATTCATTATTGTTTGTCGTCTCTCTGCTGTGCGGTGGCACTGACCTGAGGCTTGGCTTCTCTTTGAAAGCTCTAAGAATAGTTTCTTCTTGTTAAAATACCTGTAGACCGCTCAAAAATCTCCTGAAGAATGTTAATTACCATATAAGCGTGGGATCCACAAATGCTTGTTGAAATAATTAAACCTTAAACCATCACTAATCTGTGTCAAAAGTCTGTGTATGGATTTAAGTGGACAAGTATACCGACAATCATCATGGCAGCAATTCTTGAAAGTCCAAATAAATGTGTGCGTCTTAGAGTACTAGTATGATTCCTTAGTTTGCTGATGACTCTCGACGAAAACAAGAATCTAGCATCAAATGATTTTGATAACACGTCCTGAATGAGTTGATTTCCTGTATGATTCCATAATGAATCGTTCCACTTATGTTAAAATAACTTGAAGCTGCTTGTTCAAGAAATAAATCTGTTAGATTTCTATCCTAGGATTTCCACCTCATACAAAATCACAAAAACATCTTTAGTTTTGTCTTTTAATGTTAGCTCTTTTGTTTTGGTTTAACATTTAGTCACTTTAGAGTTATATGTCGGACTATGTCGTGGAATTCAATCTGGAATTTAATCACTTAAAAGGGTCACGTCTGAGGTGACCAAACGTGTGTTCAAATGTTAATTGGGTTGCGTCTGAGGTGACAAAATGTGGTTTTTGCTTAAAAGGATCACGACTGAGGTGATCAAAAGTTTTCAAAGTTAAAATGATCATGTCTGAGATGATCGAATGCTTAAAATGTTTAATCAATAGTTAAATGGGGTTAAATGTCAAATGGTCATCAAGTCAAAACCATGAGTATGATCCATTCGCACGACTGGACCATGAGTATAGACCAGTCATACGATTGGACCATACTTATGCACTAGACAACTGAATGGAGCATGAGTATGAACCATTCACACGAATGGCTTACAAGATTGAGCCAGTCGCCCGAATGGAGTTGTCCGAATGAGTCAGTCGCCCGACTGAAACCCAGTCGGCCGACTGAAGGTGATCGTCTGAACCAATCGCACGACTGAGATCCAATCGCCCGAATGAAAAGAGCGAATGGGTCCAGTCGCCCGATTGAAACCAGATTCAGTATAAATAGGGCTATCGTCGATCGCATATTCTCATCACCCCTCAATCGCCCTAAAATCGCCTAGAGTGCCGTTACACTGCCAAAATTTCTTCTGACCTTACTTGATTTCAAATATCAATATTCTGACGATTTCTGGTTGTTATACAGGTACAATACGGTGCAACCTACATAAATCACAGTCGATTTGTGCCCTAAATCAATGAATTCGGCCCTAACCAAGAACCAAAACTTAGTTGGACAAATTAACTAATAAAACTAATTAAAATGTTGAAATCAAGGTTATTAGGTGCTAAGTAGGGTTATTGCGAGTCTAATGAGCCAAACCACGATGTCTAATATTAAGATTTGTTCAAAATTTGAACCTCAATCGAACAAACAGTAGCTCATGCGACTGGACACCCGGATGAACTACAATCGCACGACTGAGCTAGACGAATGACTCAGTCGACCGAATAAACAATGCGTATGAGCTCCGTCGGCCAACTGAACCAGTCGAAGGCTCAGTCACCCGATTGAACTCAGTCGCATGAGAAGTCACCCGATTGTATTTAGTCGCATGTTAGGTCAAACGACTAAACCCAGTCGTATGGTTCAATCGCATGATTGAACCAGACTAACCTCAAACAGTTTAGATTGAATTACTTCCTGTTGTGTGATGATCTAACTTGTATGCTTGTTGTGTTACAGATTGATGGCTGATCGGTGGACCATCAACATCTAGCACAATATTTGTGCTCATCTAGACGCCACCACTTAGAACGCTGCCGAGTTTGCTGGCATCATAGCTTTCCTGAAGAGATCACGGATACACCGAGCCATATCTACACCATGCACTCCCTACAGGTCTATACAACAGGCCTTCTATGAGGATGCATCAGTTGATCAATCTCGTGAGCCCTACTGCATCAGGAGTACTATATTTGGGCATGACATAGAGGCGATTGCTGCAGATCTTCGCGAGTACTGGATCTGGGTGATGATCCTGCTTACCCAACCAGGCTACACCCTCTGATAGTGAGGGGATACTTCCTCGGGATGAAGTACTCTGGGAACATCAATGCAGGTGTGCTAAACAAAAGCAACCTGTGTCCCCAGTTCAAGTACTTGGCATACGTGATACTGAAGTGCATAGCTTCGAGGAGGGGTGGCTTTGATGACTTATCGGACAAAATCCAGAATCCCTACGTGGCACTGGTGCTAAACCACCCCTTCAGCTTCTCTAGCATGATATTTGCATACCTGATAGAGAATCTTGAGGCCAAATACGAGAAGGGCTTCTGTATGTACCTAGGATTCTTACAGATATTATCCATGAAAAGCTGCCTTCCTTGCCTAAGGAGAGCCATGATGCGGTATCACTTGAGGTGATGGATGAAACTACTTTGGGCCGCATTAAGGTCTACAGGGGAAAGCAAGTCAAACCCCCTGTGAGGAGACTGTTTGGGCACCTGGCCCGGGAGGATTACATGGTGCCGGCAAGACGTAAGTGGCGCCATGAGGAGAGTGACTCAGATGTTGAGCAGATTGCTCTTCCATCTGATGACTTCGATGATGTTGACGGTGACGTTGGTGGAGATTCTGGCCCCGCTGCTTCTAGGACCAGCACTGCACATGTTACACCTCCACCACCCACTCATGGAGACGCCACCACTGCCAGCTTCCATCAGGATTTTTTCCATCTTGATGAGGAGGAGAGTGATGAGGAATCACTGACCAGGATTGTGGGCAGCAGGGTGGTTGCCACAGAGAGAGGTATAAAGGCGGTTGGTGGACGCCAAAGGGAGTCGGAGGATGCTGCTGCTGCTGATTTAGATCCCTCATATACCCCGGACCCGCCCTGCAGCCAATGGGGAGCCACAGTGCCTAAAGGCAAAAGGAAGAAGAGAATGGCTCACCCCTATGGCAAGAAGCGGAAGAGACTGAAGTTCACCTTAAACTCTACCACTACCTCAGCCACTACTACCACCACCACCACCACCACTACCACCATTCCACCTGTCACCACTACTGCCACCACACACACCACCACTACCTCAGCCACTCCACCACTTACCCACATCACATCCACCACCACTACAGCTTACCCATCACCACCCACACACATACCACCTCCCATATTCACCACTGCCACCACCACCACCACTAGCCACCCGGCAGGACCATCATATCACCCATCTTTCCCTTCAGGATCATCTCTACCTCCAAGTGGGGTAGAAGAACAGCTTTCAGCACTAAATCGTATGGTGCTGAAGCTGTTAGCCGCCAATGACGAGAAGACTGCTCAGCTCTGACAGTTAGTGGAGCTTACTGTTGCACAATCATATCAGATCTCTCAGCAGGCATAGCAAATTGAGAAGCAGGCTCAGCAAATGGCTGCTCAGAGTCAAGAGATTACCCAACTCAAGGAGCAGAACGTGTTATCTACTAAGAAGATTGAGGAGTTGGAGGATGCCAAGAGGACCATCCTGCTCAAACTTAAGGGCATAAAAGATGAGCCTCTAAAGATCAGAGAGGGCGACGATGATGATGGTGATGATGGTGATGATGATGTGATGATGATGATGAAGGTGATGATGAAGATGGAGGAGACGATGAAGGAGAAGGAGATCCATCTGCTTCGGGTGCACAAGAAGCTAGTGAGAGGCGGACCAAAAGGAATCAAGATCTGGGTGCCTCGACATCAGCCCTGACAGCAGAGGAACACATGATTCAAGACAAAAGTAATGCATAGATGTTTGTGTAATTTAAATCATGTGTAATTTGAATATTGTATTAAACTTATATGCATGAATGTTTATGTATATATTAATGTTTACTATCTTGATTATTTACTGATGCATGATGTGTTAAATGTTTTAAATCAAGCAGATCCACATTATCAGTGAGATGACTATGATGTTGCTCCCCTTCAGCATATCAAGTCACAACTCACAATGATACTTGATCTGCAAGGTATTGTCAGGAGGTCAATAAGCTATACTCCCGAAGAAGAAGAAATTATTCACAACCTCACAGATGAGCAACTCGCAGAAATGTTCTAGTTAAACCCGGATGAATTGGTTAAGGATGCCCTTACTGTCGATGTTGCTAGTGATAACGAGCTCAATGATGTTGATAAGATAGAGATTAAAGACATCACAGCACAGCACTATCCAAAATATACTGATCGAGAGGGAAATATGGTCCCTGATTTTGGAGATACACTCGACAGTGATATGCATGTTAAATTGGATATGATGGAGAGGGAGACCGAGAAATCAGAAAGCCAAGCTCAAGCCACGGACGCCGATGTTGAAAACAAAAAGGATGAATAGGTGGCTTGTTTTGTAGAGATCCGTGCCCAACGCACAGTGCCAAAGCCGAGTGCTTACGCCAAGCTCTACAAAGTAAAGAAGCATCTTAAGGTGTCTGGCAAGATTATCGCGTGGGCTTACTTTGAGGATCCTAATGTATATGCTGTGAAGAGGGAGAAGGGAATCAAGTACTTCAGATTTCCACATGATCTGAAGACTCATCCTAGTTTTGAGCTCAACTAGTTAGCACGCCTGAACCTGTTGTATGCTGGCCCTAGGAAGATGTCAGGCTGGTTTGAAGCTACGTTGAGAGAGAATACCACACATGATGGGTTAATTTCAACCCTCAACAACCTACGAGGTACATTCGAAGGTCAGAGGTGGACCCAAGGACTAGGGAAACCCAAAATGGTGTTGAAGTGGAGTCCTCCGCGTACTATGTCTAAGATCCATTGAGGGAAATGCCACAGGACTTCACTCCCCACTTCAAGTGGTGGTATTATGACTGGAGAATAGGAGAAGCGGTAATAGTATTACAGAAAGAGCGCCAAATGGAGACCATCTGGGTATTTGACCCAATGTGGCTAACCAACCTATCAGCGAATGATGTTTATACTTTATACAGGTGGCCATTATTCTATGATCCGCAGGATATTATACAGGCCCTCCAATTTCAAAATGTAATAAGACCTGCTTTGCATTCAAGATACACGTTGCAGTCACAGTCAAGGAGAGGCATAAGAAGTTTGACGAGATAATGAAGGATGCCAGACAATGAAGGAAACTAGGTCCAAGGGGGAGTTTGTTGATCCATATGTACCTAGTTTACGATCTTAATGTAATATGTCTGTCATGTCCTAAATGTAATGAAACGTATGAGTTGAATGAAACATAATATGTGGTTGTTGATCTTAATGTTTAATGTTTCAGTGTATGTTTTAATGTTTATCATTTATTAATGCATATTGATCCAATTATATAGGTTTGTGGTTGTTTGAATAGATCATAGTCAAAGAATTATGAGAAACATATTCAAACTTAGTCATATGAAGTTCTCATGCGAATGGCCCATGCTAATGGACCATACGCATGAACAACTTCATGCTAATGAACCAGTCGCACAACTGAACCAGGAGACTAGATCAGTCACATAATTGTGACATGAGATTGACTTAGTTGCACGACTAAACACTCACTCGTGCGAATGGATCAACCGCATGACTCAATCGCATGACTAAACCATGCTAATGGTTCAGTCGCACGAATGAGTAACCCTAACTATAAATACCACTTAATTCGTGGAAAACATAACACTTTCAATATTTCGACTCTATTCGTAGCCTAGCCGTCCAGAATGTCCAAGAAAGCCAGTCCAAGTTCATAGATCATTCTTGATCTATTCGTATTCATTCTTAACGTTTAGTTTAATCTTATATCGATCGAGTTAACGTTCTCACTGATTGGATCACCAATGAAATAGGATTCCGCACTATTTGAGTTGGTATACACGTGAATCAGTTAGTACTCCGTCCAGTACACTGTCCCTAACAAATTCTTTACCATTCTTCACCCTAATCACAGCTTCCCCAGTGTTATTATCATAGAACCATTTCTCAAAATCCTGTAACTGTCGGGGAAGGTGATCAGACAATTTCACCTTGTTCACCGTCTTTGGCGGTTTAACCCTCAGAACAATTCTTCCCTTTCCCGTTTCCCATTCTTTGTCTTTCTTCGACCTTCTCCTTTTTATCTTCATGTAGCCAAACGACTCAAAGTTGTCATTAAGCCTGTTCTGTATCTCTTTCTCCAGAAGCGTGGCTCTTTCACTCAAATGTGCATTCAGAAGTGGTAGAGCTGCCAACCGCCTAAGATCCCATTTAGGCAAGGACTTAAAAGCCTTCCTCTTATGCATGTAGCTAATACTACCCCCCTCCTCTTTGTCATGAACATTTTTAGGCCGGGGTTATAGGACCAGCTTATAATCTTTTTGTCGGCCTCCTGTTTACTCAACCCTTCCATATGTTAGAATAGGGGAGTCTTTCTTCTGGCTCTTTTTCTTTTACAAACTAATCAGCTCTATCCATCTCAAACACATCTTCAGCATCCTCTCCCTTCTTTGCCACATAGATCAACGGTCTCTCATCGACTTCATAGAACTCAGGTTCAGAATCATAGTCAACAAGCTATTCATCATCCTCTTCTTCATCAACCAACCTTTTTCCTTTCTCACCATCTCTGTCCACTGACTTCTCCCTCACCACTTCTTCACCAACTAGATCCTTCTCTACATCAAGACCCAGTCTACAAACCTAGCCTCAATAATATTCTCTACATTTTCCCTTCCTAGATCCTCATTTCTTGTTTCACAATCTTCAACAACAATGATTGTTGCACCAGATGTGCCCTCTCCTGCCCTAGATGAAGTACCCACATTCAGAAACGGTACTTTGAAGTGTCAGTCAGATCATTTAACTCAGATTAACTTAGTTGATTAGGCAGGCCAGCTGCAGCTTTTGGATGGGCAATCTCCTCAAATAACTTCTTCAGCGGGCAGTTTTAATCGACAAGCATCTTCTTCATGCCCTCTATCACCTCATCTTTTTGCTTTTCTCGAATCTCTTGGTTTGTGAGTTTAGTCTTTATCATGCTCAGTTCATTTGCTAAAGAACTATTAAGATTGTGAATCATGTCTTCATCTAGGTTTCCTCTTTCTTCCCTCCTCTTAGTGAATCCTTGATGTGTCTGTTTAGTTCGCCTCTCAAACTCTACTGTATCAGCTTTCTTCTTCGATCTCTTTTCCTTCTCTATCCTTATCTCTTCAGCTCTTTCATTTATGTCTTCTTCAAAATCATAATCTTTCTCCTTAGCATATCTCTTTCTCTTCTTGGTTGCATCAGATTGTTGTGCCCTGGTTTCTTCAGCTCTTTTATTCTCAGATTCATCCACCCGTCTAATGTAATTCCATCTCTTTGGAGGGTACATGTTCTCCCAGAGATGGGTGATGTTCCCACTAAAATCATGGTGAATAGAATAGCAGTCAGCAAAGATACGGGGATTCATTTGTACCATCCTCTTCACCTCTCCATGTCTTGGTACATTTGGTATTAGGTCATTAAAAATCATTTGAAGAAAACGAGGATACAACAGCCATTTATCATTCTTTAAAGCCATCACATTCTCAGCCATGCAGGCGAATATCAATTTAGCAATGTTGGCCTTCTCTCCTCTGCAACACAACACCATCGCTTTTGCCCAGTCAATATTTAGCCCGTCTGATCCACCTTTACGGTGATCAAGACACATGATGAAGACGTGAGCAATAAATCTCCATTCCTTGGACAGAATTGACTTCTTGATCTCCTTTTGGGAACCAAAAGCTAGCCCCTCATAGCCCATGCTTCTGAGTGCCTCGAACACCTCTGAATCAGACATAGAAACCTCGTCTCCAGAATCCTCTTCGAGCCTCAAAATCCTCGAAAAAATCTCAGTAATGGCCACCTCATGATCTAAGACTTTAGTAGTAATTCTTTGTGTATTCCCTCATGTATCATACTTAGTAGATCTCCAAAAATCTCTGATATGAAGATCATATATGGTGGTGGAATGAGATACAGCATAAGCTATGGGGGATCTTTGCAGCCATCTAATACAGTCTCTAAACCCGACAGCTTTAGGATGTGTATCCAGAATAGTAGTGATGTTATTCCTCTCATCAAACTTTAAGTTAGCCATTTGAACCTGAGAAAGAGACCAAATAAGTTGAATAAGAATTCAAGGAATTAAGAAAATAATAAAGAATAAATAAAAATAAAAATAAAAATAAAAATAAAATAAATAATAATAATAATAATAATAAAATAATAACATAATAAATTCTCTAGCCGAAAGTATAGTTTCGCAGACAGTTTCGGCGGGCAAAAGTGTAGTTTCGCTAGCTAAAACATAACAAATTCGCTAAAAATGAAAGGTAGTTTCGACCGGGCGAAACTATAAGAACTTCGTTCAAAGAGGGCGAAACTGAAGCTTGGTCAGCGAAACTGTTAAGTTCGTTTGGACAGAATAACCTCACAGTTTCGCTGAAAAATAAAGAACTTTCATTCAGTTTCGCCGGATAATCGGTAGTTTCGCTGGATGAACAGCGAAGACACCGAAGAGACACAATAAAATAAACTGAAAATGTGTTATTATTAACAAGATTAAAAGAAAGTCCTGAGTTCGAAACTCACTTGCGAACCAAATACAACCAACAATCATAAGCAACAACCTAAAATCACGATTTCGTTTGAACCGGTCACGGTAAAGCCCAATGAAAATGAAATATACGAACGTGCGAAAGTGTGATGGAATAATTTCACAAAAGATTTAAGTAGCAAATAGTTTTGCCAGATAAAAGAATAGTTTCGCCGGGCAAAATTGTAATTTCACCAGACATCTTTTTGGATGAAAAAGCTGAGCGAAATTGTAGTTTCGTCTAGCGAAACAAGTAGCGAAGATATAGTTTCACTGACATCATTTTTTTTAACATAAATGATTACTGAGATCAAAATTGATCAGAGATCACATCCCCAAGATAAGTATAGCACAGAGATGAATTAGATCATCGACCGGCAATGAGATCATACCGATGACTGATACGAATCACAGTCTTGAATGATTTTGAAATTCTTAAACAGATCAATAACGATTGCTGATATGTTTGTCCGCTTAAACTCAAGCCCTTTCTTTTTCAACAAGCAACAAATGATTTGTTAAGGTTCGATTAAATGCTTTAGAATGTTAGAACCACACAATCATTATGGCAAAAACCCTCGTCCAACCTCAGGATATCTTGAATTTCGAAACGATCTTTAGAGAGCAAGGCATGTTCATTAGTGTGCAAGTTATTATTATCAAAATATTGCATTCAGATATGAAATCATCGTTAGATGATTTGATACAGCTTAGATCAAATAGGTGAGAGCTCCAGGTCTATACTCACATACAACAACGGAGATGACCATTTAATCATGTGCCGATGAGAGCTCCAGGTCAGTACCACCGTACAGCAGAGGAGATCATCACTCCAGGTCAGTACCACCGTACAGCAAAGGAGATTATCACAAGAACAAGACATAGATGTATAGGACATGAGCTATAAGATCAATTCTCAATCCACTTTTTGTCGGGAGTCAGTTTCCGTGCAGGCCAAAATGATCGTGAAAATCCAGACACCTTAAGCAGAGATTTAATTTAAATCAAAATGCTTCTGCTTACTTTATTTGTCAGGCTGAGTCTATCATGCATATCATTACAGATTCTGTTTGTTTGAGCAATATATGTGCTTTTAAAATTAAGATGTGAATCAGATAACAATATTAGTTACTATCATTTCTCATTTTAAGTACCAATCTTGCAAAAATGAACATATCCGGAGGATATAAAATTATTTCTTGTCATTTCAAAATTAACACCCAGATTATTTTGATGCTCCCCCAAAATTTTATTTTAAAAGGTTAATATTATTAATATTATAATTTTAAAAGATTATAAATATGGATTTAATATATTTTTTTATTTAAAAGTAAGAAAAGAAGGAGGTTTAAAAAGATATTAACCCTAACATAGAGATTAATTCATAAAAGCGAGGTTTATCGAAAGTTTTCCTGAAAAGATCTGCCTTTTGATTTTTTGTATCAATAAGAATAATATCAATAAAACATTTTTCTTGTGCATCACGAATTGCATGAATCCGTGTTTCGATGCACTTGGTTCAAGAATGATGAATAGGATTTTTAGCGATTCTGATGGCAGCTTCATTGTCACAAAACAACGACGTGTGGAGAAAATTAATTCCATAGTCAATCATCTCATCCGTATCTGGCACAGCTTTACTTGGCTTAGCTAGACTGCTTTGAGCTTTCTCGTGTGGACTTGGGAACATCAACTAGAGGCAGCAATGTATTCTGCTTCTCCTATAGAAAGAGAGACCGTGGTCTGTTTCTTGCTCTGCCAAAACACCAGATAATTACCTAGGTATTGACACCCTCCGGACACTAATTTTTTGTTTAACCTACAACCATTAGAATCACTGTCAGAATAAGCATGTAAATCAAAATTCCCTCCATAAGGGTACCAAAGACCTAAACGAGATGAGCCTTTGAGATAACAAAAAATTCTCTTGACAGCTTTCTCATGAGACTCCTTTGGGGCCGACTGATATCGAACACAATATCCTACAGCAAAAGTGATATCAGGTCGACTTACCGTAAGATACATGAGAGAACCAATTATAGATCTGTA
Organism: Flaveria trinervia; assembly: GCA_025506515.1. Taxonomy (NCBI): domain Eukaryota; kingdom Viridiplantae; phylum Streptophyta; class Magnoliopsida; order Asterales; family Asteraceae; genus Flaveria; species Flaveria trinervia. The sequence goes on along the minus strand of CM046442.1, from coordinate 110,087,287 downwards.
GAGATGAGGATCAATAGATTTCCTATTCTTATCAGGAATGAGACAAGTCTGAGCAGTAAAGGGAGTCATTTTAGGAGAAGCATCATCTATCTTGAATTTCTGTAAGATTTCTTTAACATACTTTTCTTGATGAATTAGAATACCTTTATCCTTTTGTTCTACTTGTAATCCAAGAAAGAAACACATTTCTCCCATCATACTCATTTCAAAACGATTACGCATCACTTCTTCAAACTCTCGACATAACAGTGAATTGGTGGAGCCAAAGATAATATCATCGACATAAACTTGGACAAACAACATTTCACCATTCACTTCCCTTTTAAAAAGAGTCATATCGATGGTGCCCCGAAAGAAACCATTACTTAAGAGATACTGGGTCAGGGTCTCATACTAGATCCTAAGAGCCTGATGAAGACCATACAGAGATTTGTCCAGCTTAAAGACTTTATCGGGAAAATCAAGATCCTCAAAACCTGGTGGTTGACACACATATATCTCCTCATCAATGTCTCCATAAAGGAAAGCACACTTGACATCCATCTGATAGACCTTGAACTGTTTATGAGCAGCATGAGCGAGAAAAATCCTGATTGCTTCAAGACAGGCGACTGAGCGAAGACTTCAATATAGTCAATCCTTTCTTCTTGAGTAAAACCCTACACAACTAGTCTAGACTTGTTACGCACCACCACACCACGATCATTCAGTTTGTACTTAAACACCCATTTTGTACCAATTGGGCATTTGTTGGGAGGCAAGCCAACCAAGGTCCAAGCTTTGAGCTTTCTGAATTGTTGAAGCTCCAATTGCATTGACTCCACCCAGCATGGGTCCTATGAGCGGCATGCACATTTTTCGGGACAGTTTGAGAGATGAAGCAAGAGAAGAGGCAGATATTAATCAAACCAGATTGACTCGGCGTCCGAACACCATCAGTGATTGATCCAATAACATTATCAAGAGGATGATCTTTCAAAGTTTTGAAGTCTGTGTCTAAAGGGAAGGTGTTTGGAGAAGTTTTGTTCATAGATTTTGAATGATTAGATGAGGGTGAGAGGGATGGAATAGGTTGTGAAGGGATAGATGTAGGAGATGAAGGAAGAGATGTTGGTGAAGAAGCATCAGTTGGTGAAGTAGAAACAGGTGTTGGTGACAGATCAAGTAATAAAGAAGATGATCCAACATCAGCTGAAATGGCATCATTTGCTAAAGAGGTGGAATGAGCAGGAGATGGGGTTGAGGAGATAATATAGTTTGAACATTTGGAATGGACGCAAAGAAGATGATCCAACATCAGTTGAAATGGCATCATTTGCTAAAGAGGTGGAATGAGCAGGAGATGGGGTTGAGGAGATAATATTAGTTTGAACATTTGGAATGGATGCATCATCATCAAAAAATAGAAGATTAAAAGAATTAAACATAGTATCAGAGTCAAAGAACCATGCTGGTTCAGATCGAACATCAGAGGAGTTAGACTCCTACCAATTAACATAGAACGACTCTTGAACGATACGTGTTCTCTTGTTATATACTCGATAGGCCTTTTGAGAAGAAGAGTAACCAACAAAGTAACACTCGTCAGACACGGCACCGAACTTTGTCTTTTGAGATTGAGTATTCAAAAGAGTGCAAGAGTAACCAAATGGCCAAAAGAAGTCAATTAGAGGTTTCCTCTTATGAAAAAGTTCATAAGGGGTATTCATTTTGTCCTTGGCAATCAACACTCGGTTTAGAACATCTGAAGCATAATTTACGGCTTCAGCCCAAAAGATAATGGGTAACGAAGATTCTATGAGCATTGTATGTGCGCTTCAATGAGAGCGATTCTTTCGTTCAGCTACACCATTCTGTTGAGGTGTCCTGGTAGAACTAAACTGTCTCACAATCCCTTTTTGAGCGCAGAATGAATCAAGAATCTGATTTTTGAATTCAGTGCCATTGTCACTTCTCAACCCTAGAACCTTTCTCTTGCTGATTGTCTCGATAGAAAGAATTAACTTCTTCAATTCTTCAGCAACCTCTCCTTTGTGTGCAAGAAATCTCACCCATGAATATTTGGAGAAATCATCTATAACAACAAGGCAAAAAGATTTTTATCAATAGATTTAACGCTAATTGGGCCAAACAAATCAGTATGTAACAACTCGAGAGGACAAGTTATGTTGTTTTCAAGTTTGGGCTTATGTGGTTTATTGTGTTGTTTGCCCTTGGCACAAGCCATACATTTTCCGTTCATAGAAAAATCTTTTAAAAGGAGTCCTCTTACGAGATTGTTTTTGACTAATTTGTTTATTATTTTAAAATTACGTGGCCTAATCAACGATGCCATAAAAGAGACTCAAAGGTTGAATCTTTAGAAAGAAGACAAGTTGCGGTAGACTTTACTCGCTGGAGTTCATATCAAGAAGATATGCGTCATATTTTCTTGGAGCATGCATAAGAATCAAATCATCTGAAACCTTTTTTCAACCCAAAATCAGTCTGAAATCATCAAAAACTCAATGAATTGAGATCTGATGATTAGCAAGGCTTCCACAACCAAAAACAAGGTAAACTCAATCAATTTCCACATCAAAAACATCCAATAAGGAACTGAAAATGATTGAAACAAGATATTGAACAAAAACCACCAAAAAAACTCAACAAATCATGAGCACTAAGGCTCTAATTCCATATTGTTAGTCCATGTGATCGTATTACAGTGCAAATGATATTAAGAATCATTTAATATCCAACAAATATGCTAAAAAACAATAACAAGGAGGATTGAACACAATAAGAACTCATTCATAATAAGATAATGATCATCAACAATCAATAACATAAAGCACAAGGATAATTTTGTGTATTAACTGCTTTGAAATGGTAACTTGCAACAATGATAATCAATTAGGGTTTTGCAAACTCCCCTACAATAAGAAGAATCAAAACAATATATAGCAGTCTATAGTTTCGCAGACAGTTTTGCTGTCAGCAAAACTGTACTGCCGAAACTATAGTTTCGCCAGGAGAAACAGAAGTTTCGCCAGGCAAACAAATCAGCTGACTGTGAGCGAAACTATAGTTTTGCTCACAGTTTCATTGTACTACCAAAATACATAAGCTAAAAACATACAAAAAGAAACTAACAAAAGACCTATTACAATCAAAAGTAAATAATCTAAACTAAGGTGAGTCCAACCTATACATGATCTTCAACCCCTTATCAAGCGGCTCTTGCAACTGCTCCATCAACTCTTTCATCTCCGTTAGAGCCAACCGATACGGTGCCTTGGAAACAGGTTGGGCACCCGGTATCAGATCAATCTGAAACTTAATCTCTCGGTCAGGTGGCACTCCTAGTAAGTCTTCTGGGAACACATCCAGAAAGTCACACACAACCGGTACCTCAGACAGTTATGGTGTTAGCGTATCCACATCCTTTACATAAGCCAAGTGTTGGGTCAAGAAGAAGGCTGGTGCAACCAAAACCAGAACAGTTAGACAAATTTTGGTGCTGCTTACAAAGGCTTCTGAAGCCAAGTGTGGAACTTCTGAAGGAAGTAGAGTTCTTCTGAAGACAAAGCAAAAGTTCTACTTCCGAAGGCAAAGCTCTACTTCCGAAGATAAAGTATTCACTTCCGAAGATGAAGTCTCAAAGGAAGAAATCAGAAGACTACTTCCGAAGTATGAAGAAAGAAGAAGTTCTCAAGCCTCGAAAGAAGCAGCCTCTTCCCAAGTATAAGTGGCTTTGGAAGTACTTGTTCTTCCGAAGCCATTTAACCTTCGGAAGACACTACTATGAACCAGTTGACATAAGTATGGCCTCTGACACTCCGCTACAGACCTCTGATACTGCATGGCATTTTCTCAAAGAGCCATGTAGTTAACCATACTTTATTCCACTGTTCACCTTTTTATTGTTAGTACATGTTACCAACTTTAGTTGGTGACAAAAGGTCAGTCAGCGACATGTCCTGACTACCATATCTCAGATAATGTCTTATCTGAGATAAAGTCTTATCTGAGCTACCTTAAACTATAGCTTTGTAGTATTTGCTTTAGTTAGAGGATTCCAGCTAGTATCAAAGTATATCCAGCTGTAGGTAGTATTATATATAGTATCTCATTGTAACTCATAAGAACATGCTTCTAAGAGTCTTGTAATATTTGAGTTGAGAAGCAATATATGCAAGTACCTTGAAAATTACTTCTTGTGTTTTGTTATTACTTATTATATTATTATCAACTCGATTCTGCTTTCATCGAGAGTGTTGGTTAAGTGAGTTTGAGAGAAAACTAAGTGTTTAGTGACAAAAACCGATCTTGTATAAAGGCTTTTGCAAAACAATACATCGTTACCCAGTTACAAAAATATATGTTGCATTACATCAAAAAAGCATTAAAAAATTGGATGCCCTCCAAAAGAGTCGAGTAGCCACCTCGTGCCATCCTCAACAACCATTATCTGCCAACTGGAAACACATAAAAGTTAGCATTACTAAGTGAGTTCTAGTTTTATAATAAAACATACTTTTCTTTCGTTAAAACCATTCTTTACTTTCATGCGATCATACATCATGCGTATACATAGATAATATCATAATTATCTTCATCATCCATTCGTTATCTTTCATTCGTTCATACATTCTTACTTCCATTCGTTCATTCATCATTACATATTTTCTTTCCATCAAAACCATGAACTTTACCCTTTAGTTTCCTGGCACTGGGCCTAAGCCTATCATAGACCTTCCATTACGGTGCACAGCACCTCTGGCCACAATACCTAAGATAAAGTTCAGGTGTACCATTATCATGTGTTATGCCCTTCCATGTCATGGTACTGGGCCTAAGCCTATCATAGACCTTCCATTATGGTGCACAGCCCCTCCTGGCCATAGTGCCTAAGGAAAGCAACAATGGTTCCATACAAATGGTCAATCACAAAGAAGGACCCCGATGTGCATCCTTCGTGGGTAGCTAACACCTTACAAAGGGGCGTGTCCCGACATACAAGGCTTGCAAGACTTTCTTACATTCATCATTCATTAATGCATGCATTCTTCGTTTCGGTCCTCTTTTCATTATCTTCCACTTTACATTACATAATACTTTTCATTTCATTCATTACCACTCATCATAAAGCCATGGGAAAGATAAACATACAAAGCAAGGAACATAACATACACAATCAATAACATCATCATACAAGGCATCATCATACATACATAGCATACATCATGCATAGTCAAACAACATCATACATCATCAACATGCCCAACATAACGTCTATGACCTCAAAAGTCAACTTATATGAACTCTCGGGAACCTTCCACATCGAAACTTACATCTGCACTTCCCCCGAAATTCAATAAATGAACTACGTTTTCCTCAAGTGCACAAGCCCTACTTGGGCATATGGCCATCCTTTAGTCGCTGGCCTTCTAGGCGATTGAACATCATGCGAATGGATAACATGCGAATGAACACCTATGCGAATGAACCAATGCGAATGAACACTTGTGCGAATGGACCTAATGCGGATGGAACTAGGCGTATGGGCCTCAGTCGCATGACTCCCTATGCGAATGACCCTCAATTGCACGACTGGCATGCGTGTGGACTTTAGTCGCACGACTCACCTGCCATTCGGTCGCATAGCCCTAACTAGTGCAGAATGCAGATTCCTCCCGAACCCAATCAGCCATTTTCGACCTCTAAGCTCTTCCAAACCTCTTCTAAGCCCAAATTAACCATCCTAAACCTTAGTAATGCATACCACAACACCATACAAGCACACACAAGCCCGAATCATACATCACTCGCATCATACACAAATACATACACACAGGTCAAACACACACATTTCAAAAACGGGTTTTCACTATGTGTTCCAGCCCTAAATCGGTTGAAAATGGGTAAAAGAGGGGTCCTATAACTTACACGAGCAACACCGTCTAGTAGAGCTTCGATTAGACCCGCTACACTTCGATGTTGCACGCTTGAATCCACCTAAACCAAGCTTTCTCCCTTTTTCTCCCTATTTTCTCTCTTCTCCTCTCTTCTTTTCTGAATAATGTGGGTGTGAGAGAGGTTGTGGGCTGCCCTCCCCTCTTATTCCCTTACTCTTCCGAACTTTCTCCTGTTTTGGAAAGTTTGGTCCCCCGACTTTGGACCTTATTTTTTTTTCTTCTTTCGTCAGCTTCAAAGAAAATATCCGGGTGTTATATTAGTTTTAAGAAAAAGCTACTCAAAGTTAATCATCCCAATAGCTTATATAAGATACTTAAATCTATGTTCGTCAAAGGCTTTTGTAAACAGATAAGCATATTGTTCATTTGTGTTAACTTTAACTAGTTAGTTAATCCTTTTTCAAAGTTATCTCTAATTAAATGATACCTGATATTGATGTGTTTTGTCCTTGAGTGTTGCACAGGATTCTCTGTGATAGAGATAACACTATTATTGTCTATGTGAATGGGAGTCTCCTTGAACTTTAATCCATAGTCAAGCATCTGATTCTGAATCCAAATCACTTGAGCACAGCAGCTTGCAGTAGCAATGTATTTAGCTTCAGCAGTTGATGTAGAGACACAAGATTGTTTCTTGCATTGCCATAAGACAACCCTTCCACCAAGAAATTGGCATCCCCCAGATGTAGACTTTGCAGTCATATTGCAACCACCATAATCACTATCTATATATGCATACAGATTGAAGTCATATTTCTTGGGATACCAAAGACCAAGTGTTGAGGCACATTTGAGGTATCTTAGAATTCTCTTGACAGTGATAAGGTGAGACATCTTAGGGTTAGCTTGATATCTTGCACAAATACATGTGGCAAACATGATATCAGGCCTGCTAGCTGTAAGATTCATAAGAGACCCAATCATATCCCTGTAAAGATGTTCATCCACACACTCCCCTTCAAGATCAGGCCCAAGGGAGTGGTTTCTTGCTATGGGCGTCTTAGAAATCTTACAATCAGTCATGTTGAATCTTTTGATTATGTCCTGAACATACTTTGATTGACTTATGAAGATTCCATCTTCAACTTGCTTCACTTGAATCCCCAGAAAGAATTGAGTTCCCCATGGCACTCATTTCAAATCTATCCTTCATCAGCATCTCAAAGTCTTTGGAGAGTCTTGGATTAGATGAGCCAAAGATAATGTCATCTAAGCATTAGGTCATTTCCCTATCTTTTGATGAAGAGAGTTCCATCTATAGTACCTCTTCTGTATCCATGCTTGCAGAGATACTGAGATAGAGTCTCATACCACTTCCTTGGTGCTTAGTGCAGACCATAAAGAGCCTTATCAAGCTTGCAGATATAATAAGGATGATCAAGGTCTGCAAAACCAGGTGTTTCTTTGACTTACACCTCTTCATCAATCACCCCATACAGAAAAGCACACTTGACATCAAGTTGATAGACCTTGAAGTTCTTGGATGCAGCAAATGCCAAGAATATCCTAACAGCTTCCGGTCTTGCTACAGGAGCAAAGACCTTAGTGTAGTCAATTCCTTCTTCTTGTGTATGTTCTTGAACAACTAGTCTAGCTTTGTTTTTGATGACAATCCCTGTATCATCTTTCTTCTTCCTAAACATCCATTTGGTTCCTATAGTAGTCTTCCCATTAGGAAGAGGACATAGGTTCCAAACCTTTTGTCTTTTGAATTGAAGTAGCTCCTTTTGCATGGCTTCAACCTAACTTTCATCCTTCAGAGCCTCATCAATTTTCTTTGCCTCTATCTGGGATAAGAAACAAGAGTGAAGACAAACATTTGCTTTATGGGTTTGTCCTCTTCTTCTTACCCCTATGTCAATATCTCCAATGATGTTTGTGGTGGGATGAGACTTGTGAATCCTTAGCTGAGGGATCATAGCAAGCTGCTGAGAGAGATCTAAATTAGAAAATTTTAGATCTGGCATTGATGTTTCTCCCACACATTAGCACATTTATCTAGAGAGACTTGATCCAGTGAGTGTGTGACATCATTGATGTTGTCATCAATAGAGTGGTTATTAACATCAAGAAATTCTTGATCACTGTTACCACCACCATGCTCTCCAACATTTGAAACTTCTTCCGCTGAGTTGTGTATCTCTAAGCTAGAATTTTAGGGTACTTTAGAGGAATCAGCAGGATTTGTCATTGATGTGCTAGTAGAAGCTTCATTTGCAGGATTAGTTACCATTGGAGCTGAAGATGTGTAGCTTGAAGATCTTCTTAGCTCAAATCTTGGATCGGGATCACCTGGAGGTAAGAAATCCGTAGGTCCTGAAACATTCTCACAAGATTTGTTAAAACAATTGGTAACTAAATCAAGATCAAATAACAAATTAGGACCAGAACCAGCTACACTGGGTGTGTGTTCATTGAAAGTCACATTGGCTGACTCCTCAACAACTCTAGTTCTGAGATTGTATACTCTATAAGCCTTAGCTTGAGAAGAGTATCCAACGAAGTGTGCATCGTCTGATTTCTTAGCAAATTTGGCAATTTGATCCTTGGTATTCAAGATGGTGCAAGGACATCCAAATGACCTAAGAAAACCAATGAAAGGTTTCCTCTTGTGCCAAAGTTCATAAGGATTTTTTCCATGAGTCTTAACCACTAAAACTCCGTTTTTCACATAGCAAGCAGTGTTGGCCGCCTCTGCCCAGAAGGTGATGGGCAGCTTAGAGTCAGACAACATGGTTCTTGCAGCTTCAATCAATGTCTTGATTAGTTACATTTGGAAACCCAAGCCTTATTGGTCTTGGTCTCATCAAAAGAAGTAGAAGGTAATGAAACAGTAATAGATCCTATAGTTGTGCTTTGAGGATCTTTTGTTGTTATTGATGGAGAACCTTCAATCACTTGGTATTTCTTTGACTTCCACACCACCTTCGGAAGTTTGGACTTGACCTTCAACACTTCGGAAGCTTTTGAGACTTTGGAAGTTTTGATGATCGGACCTTCGAAAGATCCTACTAACACTGCAGCAGACTTCAGTGCTTCAGAAGTATTCGTTTCTTCCGAGACCAATTTTTCTTCCGAAGGCAATTTCCACTTGCCTTCTTCTTCACTTTGGAGCTTTCGAAGGAAATACATTTTCCTTCCAAAGCTAAATTCTTCTTTGGAAGTCTCTTTCTTGGTCACATGAAGAGTACCTCTTGGATTGTTTGGACAATCCTTAGCAAGGTGAGAAGTAATCTCACACATAACATAATTCATCTTTTTCTTCATAAGAGCCTTCTTCTGAGAACAAGGCTGACTTTGATCATATCCCTTCTCCACCTTCATCTTAGCAGATGTTGAGACAGTCCTTTTGGGCTGAGAACTATTCTTAGAGTTGGATGGTTCAGGCTGTGTAGCAGTGGTACACAACATATCAGCCTTCTTCTTGATGTTGAGATGATTTGAACTTGAACCAGAACTCTTAGTAGAAAAGTTGAGGTTGATGTCTTCAGTCTTAACCATTTCAAACCTTATAGAGATAAAGACTTGTTTATGCTTAGAGTCAAAAGTGGCCTTGATCTCTTAAGCCCTCTTTGCTTTTCTCTTGCTCTTTCTGATCAAGCTCTTCCTTATAGACTTGGTCATCACAGGTTTCTTGCTCTCTTTATAAAGATAGTGACCCTTCTTAGAATCCACCTCTTCACTTTTCTTAAAGTAATTCTTCACTATCACTTCTTCATCCTCTTCACTCAAGGGGTCTATGAGAGAAAGCTCATCTTCACAAGTTCCACACCTAGGTGATCTTACAGACAAGATTGTGTGTGGAGAAGCTATCTCACTAGATCCTAGTCCCTGCTTGTTTTGATAACAAACTTTTGCATGCAAGGATGAGGATATGATGTTCTTGAAGGTCTCCTCTTCAATAACACATTTTTCTACCCTGGCTTTGCTGATCACAAGCTCAGCCTAGCATTCAATCAATTTAGTTATGAGATCCTTGATTTGAGTCCTAAAATTGGTATGCTCATGTTTCAGAACTGAAATGGTTTTCTCTAAGTCCTCTATCTTTAACTTATAATCATTTTCAGCCTTTTTGAAATCAGATTTTAAAATGTTCATGGACTCAAGATTAAATCTCATTTCTAAGTTATAGGACATGTATCTGTTGACTTTAGCAATACATTCAGGAGTACAGAGATGTTCCAATACCTTGGCTTCATCATGGTCAGCCATCAATGCTTGGCTTGGAGATGCATCTTCTACCAGAAAGCTCCAGTCAAAGCCTCCTTCTACAATAGCAACTGCAGCTTGCTGCTTTGGCTTCTTATTCTGGGTGGCTTTATCAGTGTAGTTTGGTCTGGATTGTGCTTGGCCACCATTTGCTCTTGGTGCATTGCACTCTCTAGCAAAGTGTCCCATCAGGTTACAGTTGTAACACTTGACTTTGCTCTTATTCGACCCAAACTTTCCACTGGTTGTATTGCTGGGAAACTTCATTCATGTCTGCTTATAGAACTTCTTGTCTCTGCCAGTGAGAAAAGCCATTTGTTGAACTATCTCCATATACTCCAGATCATCTAGATGGATAGAGTCCAGGTCTTCAAGGGCGAAGAGAAAGTTGCCACAACTTTCATCAGAAGACACAAAGGCTTGAGAAGAACTTGTCTCTCGAAATGGGCTTCCTTGAGTATAGTTCTCCCTTGGTGTCTCCGGGAAGGTGATGAATGTTGGGACCGGGTATTTGAACGAAATACCTAGTGATTAGCGTGTAAACCAGATCAAATAGTGCGGAATCCTATTTGATTGGCGATCCAATCAGTGAGAACACACGAAGAATCAATAAAGAATTGAAACTAACGGTAGAAATCGATTAGAAATCGATCTAAAGTGTTCTATGAACTTGGAGAACGAATTGGGAGGCTTCTAAATAGTTAGGGTACGTCTGGAATCATAATCAATGAATGCTCTCCTTTTTCCACAAATTGGATTGTATTTATTGGTTAGTATTGTTCATTCAGGCGACTGGACTATAAGCTTGGTTCAGTCGTGCAATTGAATCAATCGTATGAAGTTATTCATGCGTGTGGTCCATTCGCATGAGCCATTAGCATGAAAAGTACATTATGTTAAGTTGGAATGTATTTCTTAATAAACATTATGTGTAACCATTCAAACAATCACTATCATTAACCAATTCAATATCGACTCATTAACGAAATATTAGTCATTACAAATCACAAACAACCAATATCATTTCATTAATCATATCAAATTACATCAGAATCAGATAAAAATGATCTATTACATTTCATATCATGATCTAGGGACATACATGCATCAACAAACTCCCCCTTGGACCTAGATCTCTCTAATGTCTTGTTTTCTGCATCACCTCCTCATATTTCTTGTACTTGTCCTCTTTTGTGACTCCCGCGTGAATCTCAAACGCGAAGCAGAGTCTTATGACATTTTGGAACTGGAGGGCTTGTACAATATCTTGCATATCATAGAACAGTGGCCACTTGTATAGCGTGTAGACATCATTTGCTGACAAGTTGGTAAGCCACATTGGGTCGAATACCCTGATCGTATCCATTTGGCCCTCTTTGTTTAGGACTATGACCGCTTCTGTTGTTTTCCAATCGTAGTACCACCACTTAAAGTGTGGAGTGAAGTCCTGTGGCATTTCCCTGAGTGGGATTCTTGACATTGTGCGTGGAGGACTCCACTTTAACACTATCTTCGGCTTTCAGTAATGGCATCAACCTTAGACCTTCTGATATACCTTGTAGGCTGTTGGGGTCTGAAGTTAACCCACCTGGTATGGTACTCCTTCTTTAGGGCAGCCTCGAACCAGCCTGACATCTTCCTTGGGTCAGCATACAAAAGCTTTAGTTTGGCCAGCTGGTTGAGCTTAAAACCTGGTAGAGTCTTCAGATCATGTGGGAATCTAAAGTACTCTATGCCCTTTTCCCTCTTAACTGCATATATGTTAAGATCCTCAAAATACACCCATGCTATGATCCTGCCAGTCACCTTATGATGTTTCTTGACTCTGTAGAGTTTGGTGTAGGCATCCTCTTTCGGTGCAGCGCGTTAGGCTCTAACTTCTTCAAAACATGCAGCCCACTCAGCCTTTCGAATATCAACATCATCATTTGAGGCTTGGGCCGTTTCCTCTACTTTCTCCGACTCTTGCTCCATCTTGTCTAACACCTCAAAAGTATCGCTGACGAGGGATTCACCCAGATTAGGGACCACATTTCCCTCATTGTCAGCGTACTGAGGGTAGTGCTCGGCAGTGACATCTTCAATCTCAATTTTATCAACATCGTTGAGCTCTTCGTCACTAGTCGAGTCGCATGTCGGAGCATCCTTCACTATCTCATCTAGATTGAGCTTGAAAATCTCTGCGAGTTGCTCGTTTGATAGATCGTGAATTATTTCCCTTCTTCAGGGGTATAACTCACCGACCTCCTTACGATCCCTTGCAGATCAAGAATCATTGTTAGTTGAGTCTTGACCTGCTGAAGGGGAGCAACATCAAACTCGTCCCTTTGGTAATTTGGATCTGTTTGATTTACACATTCAACATATCAACCATTAGTAATTAATCAAAACTAAAATGCATTAAACTGAATTTAAACATTAAATACATAGATTTTATTACATGATTCAAATACAAAAGTAATTAAGTACATAAACATCTAATCTTTACTTTCGTCCTGTATCATCATCTCGTCACTTGGTGGAGCCGAGGAAGAAGCTGGTTGGTCTTGTATATTCTTGGACCTCCTTTCTTGACCTGAAGCAGAGGCCATGCAGCTGCATCTCCTCCTGATGTATCATCATCATCATCCTTCTCCTCTGTCCTTTCTTCTTCTGTCCCCTCATCCTCCTCTATCTCATCATCCTCATCATCAACTTCATCGGTCATCATCATCTCCGTCTCCCTCTTTGATCTTCAAGGGCTCTTCCTTAGATCCCTTTAACTTTAACATGATCATCTTCTTCGCCTTCTCCAACTCCTCTATCTTCTTGTTTGATGTGACACTATATGCTTGGAGTTGGGCTATCTCATGGCTCTGAGCAGCCATCTGTTGGGCCTGCTCCTTTATCACTCTAGCCTGCTCTTCTATCTGGTGAGACTGAGCAGCAGTAAGATCAGCAAGCTGGCGAATCTGAGCCGCCTTCTCCTCATCTGCTGCTAATAGGCGCATCACCATCCTGTTGAGTGCAGACAGCTGTTCCTCTACCCCAATTGGAGGTAGAGGTGATACATATGTATGAGATGGATGGGCTGAGGATCCAGCTTGGTGTGTAGCGGTGGTGGTGGTGGCTGTAGTGAAGATGGGTCTATGAAATGGTGGTAGATGGAATTTGTACCGTGGTGGGAGGTATGGTGGTGGTAGTAGTAGTTGTGGTGGCTGTGGTGGCTATGGCTGTGGAAGTGGTTGTGATGGTGGCAGATATGGTGGTGGATGGTATGATTGTGGAAGTGGTAGTGGTGGTGGCAGATGTGGTTATGGAGGTAACGAAGGTGAGACGTCTTTTCTTCTTCTTCTGACCATGGGGTTGAGCCATCCTTTTCCTCCTCATTCCCGTTGAGGTGGATGCTCCCCCTACAACCTTGTTGGCTGACTCCGGTGCATAACTCGAATCAGTGGCTGAGTCTCTTGGACGTTTACCAACCGCCCTTAGCCCATGTTCTGTGGGAACAACCTTGCTTCCCACAGTACGTGTCAAGGGCTTATCTTCAGACTCCACTTCCCTCTCATCAGGAACAAAATCCTGATGGAAACCAGCAGACTCAGTTTCATCATGGGTGGATGGTGGAGATGGTATATCAGTGGTAGTGGCCCTAGATGGAATGGGGCCTGTATCTCCACCATCACCACTGTCGTCATCATCGCCGTCATCAACCGGTAGACCAATAGGCTCAGAATCAGAGTCACTGTCATCATGACGCCATTTTCGTCTCCCCGGCGCCACATATTTCTCGTTTGCCAAATGGCCAATCAATCTCTTCACTTGGGGCTTCACTTGTTTGCCCCTATACACCCTTATCCGACCCAAGGTCGTGTCATCCATAATGTCCAAAGTAACTGCATCATGACTCTCCTTTGGGAGAAGTGGCAGCTTTTTGTTGAAGATTAGCTGTAGAAACCTGGGGTACATACAAAATCCTTCCTTCCCTTTTGCTTCCAGGTTCTCTATCAAATAAGAAAAGATCATACTCGAAAAGCTAAAAGGGTGGTTCAGCACCAGTGCCACGAAGGCATTTTGAATCTGATCTGATATATCATCGAACCCACCCCTCCTCGAAGCAATGCACTTTAGGATCACATGCGCCAAGTATTTGTACTGGGGGCACAGGTTGCTCTTATTGAGCACACCCAAGTTTATGTCCCCCGCGTACTTGATTCTGAGGAAGCAGCCTCTCACAGTTAGTGGATGTAATTTGGTGGGGTGATTCGTATCGTCCCCAAATTCAAGAACTCTTTGGAAATCAGCAGCAGTAACCTCGATATCATGACCCAGAATGGAGCTCCGTATACTGTACGGCTCACGAGAGCGATCAACTGAGGCATTCTCCCAAAATGCCTGGTGTAATGACCAATAGGGCGTGCAAGGTGTAGATATAGCCTTATGTATCCAGGAGCGTCTAAGGAAGGCTATCATCTCTGTGAACTCGGCCCCGTTCTGAGTAGTATGATCCAAGTGAGCACATATGTTGTGCTTTGGATTAATGGACCATCTATCAGCCATTTTTCTGAAACACAAGACACAAAATCATTAGTACATAATACATCAAAATTCAGTTCTAAGTGTAATGTTTAAATTCATTCTGATTCATTCGTGTGAATGAATCATGCGACTGGAGTCAGTCGTTTGTTCTTTCATGCGATTGAGCTCGTTCGGGTGAATGAGACATGTGACTGAGTTCAATCTGCTGACTGAGTCTGCGATTGGTTCAGTCAGCCGACTGAACTCATTCGCATGGTTCATTCGGCCGATTGACCCAGTCGCAAGATTCAATCGTGTGATTGGAGATCATCCGGACGACCAGTCGCTTGTCCCACTGTTCAGTCGCCTGTGGTTTGAATCTTGACCAATTTAAGTAATTTAACATGGTTTAATGGTCCATTAGACTCGCCATGTTGTCACTAATAACCTATTAAACTTAATTTTAACATTTTGCTTAGTTTATGTAGGTTATTAGGGCATTTTTCAGTCCGGTTCTTGTTTCATTCGAATATCACATATTTGTATTCAAGATCTTCTGATTTCGGTAAGATTTAACTGCAATGTACCTGTATAATCGTCAATCGAACGTCAGAAGGTCAACAGCAATGTGAACACACGATCTCTAGAAATTTTGGCAGAGTAACGGGAAGAAATGAGATTTGGGTGCGATTGGGAGTGATGAGTAAAACGCGATCGACTGAGGCCCTTTAAATACTGAACCTAAGTTCAATCGGCCAACTGGCCTCATTCGCTCAGTTCATTCGGGCGACTGAGGTTCAGTCGTGCGATTGGCCCAGTCAGTCGCTTTTAGTTGGCCGACTAAGTCTTAGTCGGTCGACTGACTCATTCGTGCCCTTTCATTCGCACCCTCAGTTAACCGACTGAGTCTCAGTCGGTCGACTGACTCATTCGCACCCTGTCATTCGGTCGAATGGATCATTCTTATACGCCATTCGGGTGAATGACTAAATTTCATGTCCAGTCGTGCGAATGGGATCCATTCGCATGGTTGGTCCATATTCATGGTCCAATCATGCGAATGGGTCACACTTAGTAAATTTTCTGCCATTTTGAACATTTTACTTTTAAGACCCTTTTAACTTTTGAAATAAACATTATGAGTTTTTGATCATCTCAGACATGATCATTTTAACCAATTTAGTCACCTTAGACATGACTGCTTTAAACTTGAAAATTCATGTGGTCATCTCAGACATGTCCCTTTTAGTGAGTTGACCCCTTATCGATTTTCATGATGTAGTCCGGCAAACAAACAAAACTAAAGGACTAAGTGAATAAAAAAAACTAAACTAACGTACAAAAATTAAAAACTTGTTTTTGGCTTTTTGTGAGGGATAAATCCTAAGATGGAAGTCTACGGGATTTGGTTCCAGAATAGGCAGCTTCAACTTAGATTGACCACACCTGGACCAAATCAATTTTGGAATCATACAGGCAAGTCAAATCATTTGGGACTTGTTGTCAAAATCTTTTGATGCTCTATTCTTGGTTTTCATCCAGAGTCGTTAGCAACTTTTAGGAAATCATACTGGAACTATTAGATTACCACATTGATTTGAACTTTCAAGAATTGCAGCCACAATGACTGTCAATATGTTTGTCCTCTTAAATCCATACACAGACTTTTGACACAGACTGGTGATAGATTTAGGTTTAATTATTTCAACTAACATTTGTGGATCCCACACTTATATGGTAATCAACATTCCTCAGGAGCTTTTGAGCGGTCTACGGGTATTTTTACAAGAAGATACTATTCTAAGAGCTTTCAAAGAGAAGCCAATCCTCAGGTCAGTGCCATCGCACAGCAGAGAGGCACACAACCTATCTCCTTGTTAGAGCAGCTTAATTTTATTTTGCACAAAATGCACCAACAACGTAAGTCATTAGCTTGATAGCATTTTTCTTTCATTTTTTGCGTGCTTTGCTTTATTTATGGTCATCCGCACACATTTGTGGGGTTTACATGCTCATTACCCCTTATTGGAATATTGTTGATTGTGTTAACCAGTGATAAGATGGAAGCCCACTGTCAGTTGAACAACTTAGTTTGATCTTGAGATCACTAGTTAGGTCTAATCATCTATGTGTTGAATCTACCGACATATCAATTGTGATCTAGCAACCTCTAGGTCTACTCTCGTTGTGTTACCTTAGGAGTTACCAGTTTTCTATCATCTTCCTTTTTTATATTGCTTAGACTACACAGACGTATACTTTGAATTTTTGCATCATTTCTGAATTAAATTTTAAAGTCCCTCTTGATTTGTTCCTTAAAGTCCCTCTTGATTTGTTCCTGTGTACTATCATATTCCAAAGGGTTGAATCGGTATTACAGATACGATCTACCTTACATCAGCTTTCCACTCCTCCCTCGTCTTTTTTTTTTGATAATGTTACTTACTGACTTATTCTCCCCCTAAAATACTAACATCATAACTGGTTTAATTATTTTAGAATTTTAATAAACAGCAGAATAACATGAGTTTAATTTTAAACAGACTGAATTAACCAAATAAAATGAAAAATTAACTAAGCTACACCGGACTAAACATGATCATCATCAGGAATAACCTCACTTTTCTTTTTAACGTCGTTGACCTCTAGCAAATATTGAAAACGTGGTTTATCAAAGGCTTTAGTATAGAAGTCAGCGCATTGAAAATCAGTATTAATTTTTACCACATCAATGAAGTTCTTTTCAAAACAATCTCTTATGAAATGGTATTTAAAACCGATATGTTTGGTCTTAGGATGTTGGACCGGATTTTTAGTTACTGCAATTGCAGCAGAGTTATCCACAAAAATAGGAGTAGAAGAGAATTTTAAACCATAATCCCGCATTTGCTGTTGAATCCAGATGATTTGTGAACAGCAACTTGCAGCAGCAACGTATTCGGCTTCATAGGTTGACAATGCAACCGATGTCTGCTTCTTACACTGCCAGGTAATTAATCTTCTCCCAAAGAATTGACACCCTGCTGATGTAGACTTGTAATTCATCTTGCAGCCCCCGTAATTCAAGTCACTATACACCGTGAGTTCAAAGTCATCATCATGAGGATACCACAACCCAAGTGTGGGTGTACCCTTCAGATAACGAAATATCCTCTTGACCCCGATTAGATGGTTGACCTTAGGCTTAGCCTGATATCTAGAACATAAACATGTAGCATACATGATATCAGGTCTTGAGGCAGTGAGATACATGAGGGATCCAATCATTCCTCGGTACATTGTGGCATCTACAAGATCTCCATTTTCATCAGGTGCTATATCGTGATTCGTAGCAAGTGGAGTTCCAGCAGCAGAAGCATTCTCCATGTCAAAACGACTGAGAATGTCTCCTACATACTTGGTCTGATGTAGAAATATCCCATTTGGAGTCTGATCCACCTGTAACCCGAGAAAGAACTTCATCTCCCCCATAGCACTCATCTCAAATTCTTTCTTCATAACTGCTTCAAATTCTTTGCATAACTCTTCGTTCTTTGAACCGAAGATTTTGTCATCGACATAGATCTGTACGAGCAGTAGGTTGCCACCTTTTTCTTTGATGAACAGTGTGCAGTCAATGACTCCCCTGCGAAAGTCGTGTTTCACAAGATGAGTCGAGAGTTTCTCATACCAAGCTCTTGGAGCTTGATGAAGCCCGTATAAAGCCTTGTCGAGTTTGTAAACTCTATCCCGATGATAAGGATCTTCAAATCCCTCGGGTTGACTGACATAGACTGTTTCTCTGATTTCCCCATGAAGGAATGCACTCTTCACATCTAATTGGTAGACTTTAATCTTCATGTACGATGCATAGGCAAGGAAGATGCGAATGGCTTCCATCCTTGCCATAGGTGCAAACACTTCATTATAGTCAATTCCCTCGACTTGGCAAAATCCTTGAACCACCAATCGAGCCTTGTTTCTGATAATGACCCCTTGGTCATCCTTCTTGCATTTCAGAACCCATTTGGTGCCAATGACCTTAGCACCTTTAGGTCTATCAACCAGAGTCCATACACCTAACTTCTTGAACTGAAGAAGTTCTTCTTGCATGGCACTCACCCACGCCTCATCATTTAGTGCATCACTGACGTATTTTGGCTCAAACTGTGAGACAAAACACCGATAAGCACCATCATGAATATATCCCTTTTCCATAACGGAGGCGTAATCAGCTGAGTATAGCTGATTTTTGGTTTGTACTCCTGATCTGACATCCCCAATGACATTGTCTAGGGGATGATAGACGTTTAGTCATGATCCTGGAGTAGTAGGAACAGCTACCTCAGAGCCAAGATTATGAGCATTTGGTTCTGCATCTGAGGTAGTTGGAGTTTGAGGCTCCGAAGTCGAAGGTGCATCACTGGTAGATGCTTGTGGACTTTCAGGGACTGGAACCTGTTCCTCCTGACTGTTCTGGTCATCTTCTTCAGCTTCATCTTCAGAGGAGGAGTCACTAACGTCGACTACTTGTTAGGACCTGGTATTTGAACGAAATACCTGGAGATTAGCTTGTAAACCAGATCAAATAGTGTGGAATCCTATTTGATTGGCAATCCAATCAGTGAGAACACACGAAGAATCAATCAAGAATTGAAACTAACGTTAGAAATCGATTGGGAATCGATCTAATGTGTTCTATGAACTTGGAGAACGAATTGTGAGGGTTCTGGACGGCTAGAGTACATCTGGAATCGTAATTAATAAAAAGCCCTTGTTTTTCACGAATTGGGTTGTATTTATAGGTTGGTATTATTCAATCGTGTGACTGAACCATTAGTATGGTTCAGTCGTGCGATTGAACCATGCGGTTGATTCATCCGCACGACTGAGTGTTCAGTCGTGCGACTGAGCCAATCTTATGTGTCAATCATACGACTAATCCAGTCTCCCGGTTCAGTCGTGCGACTGAGTCATTCGTATGAAGTTATTCATGCTTATGGTCCATTCGCATGGGCCATTCGCATGAGAACTTCATTAAGTTAAGTTTGAATGTATTAATTAATAAACATTATGTGTAACAATTCTAACAACCACAAACCTAATTAACCAATTTAATATCAACTCATTAATAAAATATTAGTCATTACAAATCACAAACAACCAATATCATTTCATTAATCATATCAAATTACACCAGAATTAGATAAACAAGATCTATTACATTTCATATCATGATCTAGGGACATACATGCATCAACAAACTCCCCCTTGGACCTGGATCTCTCTAATCTCTTGTTTTCTGCATAACCTCCTTGTATTTCTTGTACTTCTCCTCTTTTGTGACTCCCATGTGAATCTCAAACACGAAGCAGAGTCGTATAACGTTCTAGAACTGGAGGGCTTGTACAATATCTTGCGTATCATAGAACAGTGGCCACTTGTATAGCGTATAGACATCACTTTCCGACAAGTTTGTAAGCCACATCGGGTCGAATACCCTGATCGTATCCATTTGGCCCTCTTGTTTAGGACTATGACCGCTTCTGTTGTTTTCCAATCATAGTACCACCACTTAAAATGTGGAGAGAAATCCTGTGGCATTTCCCTGAGTGGGATTCTTGACATTGTGCGCGGAGGATTCCACTTCAACACTATCTTAGGCTTGCCAGTAATGGCATCAACCTCAGACCTTTTGATATACCTAGTAGGCTGTTGGGGTCTGAAGTTAACCCATCTAGTGTGGTCCTCCTTCTTTAGGGCAGGCTCAAACCAGCCTGACATCTTCCTCGGGTCAGCATACAAAAGCTTTAGTTTGGCCAGCTGGTTGAGCTCAAAACCTGGTAGAGTCTTCAGATCATGTGGGAATCTGAAGTGCTCTATGCCCTGTTCTCTCTTAACTGCATACACAGTTAGATCTTCAAAGTACGCCCATGCTATGATCCTTCTTGACACCTTGTGATGTTTCTTGACTCTATAGAGTTTGGTGTAGGAATCCTTCTTTGGTGCAGTACGTTGGACTCTAACTTCTTCAAAACACGCAGCCCACTCAGCCTTTCGGATATCGACATCATCATTTGAGGCTTGGGCCGTTTCTTCTACTTTCTCCGACTCTTGCTCCATCTTGTCTAACACCTCAAAAGTATCGCTGGCGAGGGATTCACCCAGATTGGGGACCACATTTCCCTCATTGTCAGCATACTGAGGGTACTCCTCGGCAGTGACATCTTCGATCTCTACATCATCAATATTGTTGAGCTCTTCGTCACTTGTCGAATCGCATGTCGGAGCATCTTTTACTATCTCATCAGGATTTTGCTCGAAAAGCTCTGCGAGTTGCTCATTTGATAGGTCATGAATTATTTCCCCTTCTTCAGGGGTATAACTCACTGACCTCCTGACAATCCCTTACAGATCAAGAATCATTGTTAGCTGAGACTTAACCTGCTGAAGGGGAGTAACATCAAACTCATCTCTTTGGTAATTTTGATCTGTTTGATTTAAACATTCCACACATACATCATTAGTAATTAATCAAACAGAAATGCATTAAAGTAATATAAACATTAAATACATTGTGTTCAATACAGGATTCAAATACAAAAGAAGATAGATACATAAACATCTAGTCTTTACTTTTATCTTGTATCATTGTTTCATCACTTGGAGGAGCAGAGGTAGAAGCTGATTGATCTTGTCTGTTCTTTGTCCTTTTCTCTTGACCTATAGCAGGGGCCGATGCAGGTTCATCCCCTCCTTCTGCTTCTTCATCATCGTCCTTCTCCTCTGTCCTATCTCTTTCTGTATCTTCATACTCCTCAGTATCACTCTCATCATCCTCATCATCCTCATCATTATCTTCATCATCATCATCTCTGTCTCCTTCCCTGATCTTTAATGGCTCCTCCTTAGATCCTTTTAGTTTTAACAGGATAATCTTCTTTGCCTTCTCCAGCTCCTCTATTTTCTTGCTTGATGTGACACTTTGAGCTTGGAGTTGGTCCATCTTGGTGCTCTGAGCAGCCATCTGCTGGGCCTGCTCCTCGATAACTCGAGCCTGCTCTGCAATTTGGTGAGATTGTGCAGCAGTCAGGTCAGTAAGCTGGCGAATCTGAGCTGCCTTTTCCTCATCAGCAGCCAGTAAGCGCATCACCATTCTGTTAAGCGCTAACAACTGTTCCTCTACCCCGATTGGAGGTAGAGGAGATCTATAAGTATGTGAGGGATGGGATGAGGGTATTGATTGGTGTGACGTGGTGGTGGTGGTACCACTTTATAACCCAATCCCTCCCCGTTGTTCTTTTCTCTCACTAAATGTTGGACTATGTGTGAAGAACTAGTCCAACTATGCAGTTTCTGTTTTAATGAATTTACTTCTACTTCTAGAACTGCCTTTTCCTTCTTAGTGTCTTCTAGGGAGTTTAGATAATACCTAATGTCATTCGCTTGGTTAAAAGCAACTACTTCGGTTTCCCTAAGCTGTATAGTCAAAAGGTCTATCTTTTCTTTATAACTGTGCTCATTTTGTTTTAATACCCTATTAGCCTCAGTGCATAGTTTCAAATCTTTTACTAAGTTATCATTATGATCTAATAACCTAGCAAATTTACCATCTATGCTATTCCTAAAGGTATCACAATTAGAACAAGCATGATTATTAAACATTTGGTCAGTAGTACTTACCTGAGTTGATTCAGAAGAGTTAGCCATCAATGCAGCATCAGATGTCTCTGGTTCAGGTGATTCTCTCTTTTTTGTCCCTGACGTGGTAGTCTCCTCTTTAGGCTTATAACTGACATCGGTTGCAGTTGCTTCTTCACTATGTGACATCGCTATCTCAACTGTTAGATCTCCTTCACTAGCGGAATCACTGTCAATATCTTCTACACCTGCAATGTTTGATTCCCCTGGTGAGACAAACCTAAAGCTCCAATCCTATCCTTCATCATCATGAGCAGTCAAGGCTTCTGAATCCTTGTTTGATGAAGTAGAACTGGTAGCTTGCTTGTCTTGACGAGTAAAGGACGAGAACGGGTTCCCGTTACCCGTCTTCTTAGGCTTGACACATTCTCTTTTGAAGTGCCCCTTCTCTCCACAGTTGAATCAGGTCACTTTGCTCTTGTCAAAGCCAAATGTGGTATCCTTAGTAGCTACCAAGTTCTGTCCGGTTTGTTTTACAAACTTCTTTGCCCTCCGGACAGCACTAGCTAAAGCCCACATTATATCCATCCTTTCAAGCTCCATTTCGTCCACCTGCTCGTAGTCCTCGACTGCCAGATGGCAGTTTCCAATCTTCCCAGCAACAAGTTCATCATAAGAATGGACCATTGCGGCCAAAAGATCCATGTGTTCTCGAGCTACTTCCACCGTCACATTTCCAAGAGTCTCGGTCTTCAGTTTAGTAGCACTTGCTTCGGATCCAATATAGTGGGAACAAGAAAGTCCCGATCTGTCTGATTCTGAAGGAGATGCATGTGAAGGACCCGATGAGCTAGACCCAAATGCAGTCTGGAGAGGTGCTCCAGATGTCTTAGCTTGAGGCGTGGCATTGTATAAAGCTGGATTTTGATTGTATGAAGACTTTTGAGCTCTGTACTTCATCCTAAGTGACTCTTCTCGCAACTTAAGAATGAAGTCATTAATATCCAGTTTTGCCAGCATTCCATTCTGTCTAAGATTAGACACGAATGAAGCCCACTTTTCAGGCAATCCGTCTTCAAAATTAGTAACTTTCTCTTCCATGGTAGTAGCCACCCCATGTGTATGCAGTTCACTCATCAGATGGTAGAATCTATCTATAACATCGTCCAAACTCTCATTTCCCATCGATGAGAAGTTATCGAATTCCTTCTTTAACTCCTTAGCCTTGATTGCCTTCAACGAAGCATTCCCGTCGTACCTCTTTTCTAGCTCATCCCAAAGTTTCTTGGACTGCTTATTTTCTGAGTACTGGATATGTCTTTAGGAATAGATTGTGTAATCAATGCATAAACTCTTTTTTCTGCATTGTAATTGACTTTCTGCATGTCCGTCATCCCTCCTAACGTTAGCTTAACTCCATCAGCTCCCACCGGTGTACTATATCCAATCTCGATGGCTTCCCACAGATTTGGATCCACTCCGTTGAGGTAGATCTCAAAACGTTGTTTCCAGTGGGAAACTCATCTAACGTCAAGAGCTTTGGTGGTTTATTATGATTACCCACCTCACTCTCAAGCAACAGCAGGTTCTGTATCCTAGAGTCCTTTCCAGCAGTAAAGGCTGACATTTGATCTTCTATGGCGAATAACTTTAAGTCTAATAACTTTAAGTCTAATAAAACAAATTGTCACTGGGGCGACTGAAGGGTGCGAATGGTCTAGTCATGCGTATGAACTCTACGACTAGTTCAATCGTGCGGCTGAACTAAGCGATTAGCTCAGTCGTGCGAATGAATCTAATGCGTATGAACAGTACGACCGAAAGCTTCAATCGTACGAATGGAGATGCGACTATGTCCAATCGCGCATCTGAGCAATGCGAATGAGGTCCAGTCATGTGAATGGCTCACTCGTGCGACTCAAGCTGCTGTTTTGCGAAAATTTCTAGGTTAAACATGTTTTAGCCGTAAAAATTCAAACTTTCGCAAGATCTAATTGCCTAAGTCTGTAGAAACCAAACTTTGATGAGCAGGGAACGTCCAAGATCACTTTTGACACAAAAGATTGCGTTTTTAGTGCAAAAACACAAGCTTTTTATCAATATTGATTGAATCACACGTAATCAAGAGCCTATGCTCTGATACCACATGTTAGGACCTGGTATTTGAACGAAATACCTGGAGATTAGCTTGTAAACCAAATCAAATAGTGCGCAATCCTATTTGATTGGCGATCCAATCAGTGAGAACACACGAAAAATCAATCAAGAATTGAAACTAACGTTAGAAATCGATTAGGAATCGATCTAATGTGTTCTATGAACTTGGAGAACGAATTGTGAGGGTTCTGGACGGCTAGAGTACGTCTGGAATCGTAATTAATCAAAAGCCCTTGTTTTTCACGAATTGGGTTGTATTTATAGGTTGGTATTATTCAATCGTGCGACTGAACCATTAGTATGGTTCAGTCGTGCGATTGAACCATGCGGTTGATTCATCCGCACGACTGAGTGTTCAGTCGTGCGACTGAGCCAATCTTATGTGTCAATCATACGACTAATCCAGTCTCCCGGTTCAGTCGTGCGACTGAGTCATTCATATGAAGTTATTCATGCTTATGGTCCATTCGCATGGGCCATTCGCATGAGAACTTCATCAAGTTAAGTTTGAATGTATTAATTAATAAACATTATGTGTAACAATTCTAACAATCACAAACCTAATTAACCAATTTAATATCAACTCATTAATGAAATATTAGTCATTACAAATCACAAACAACCAATATCATTTCATTAATCATATCAAATTACACCAGAATCAGATAAACAAGATCTATTACATTTCATATCATGATCTAGGGACATACATGTATCAACACTACTCCCCCTGACTGAGTAGATGATCCTCCCAGTGAGCTTGATGTTGGTTTATTCAAGATATCATACATCATCCGTGTAGCTAACTTGTCATCCGAGGGAGAGAGAGAGATGTTGAAGGACTTGAAGAATCTATCATAGTCGAAGAAATAGGCGGGTCCTTTGCCAGTAGGTGGTGTGGTATATCGCTGAACGTCAACATTACACGACACTTCTACTAGACCCGTTGAGTTTTTGTAAACCCTCTTGTTCGGAATGTTGTATCCTAGAAAGATTCCTTCATCCGCCTTCTCGTTGAATTTACCTCCTTGTGTTTTCTTCAGAAGTGTGCACGGCGCGCCAAATGGTTCGAGATACTCCAGATTCGGTTTGCGTCTTTGTAGTAGCTCGTAACATGTCTTTCTGTGACGCTTGATAATCAGAACTCGATTCAGTGTATAACATGCATTAGCAACTGCCTCATTCCAAAATTGGATAGGCAGTTTCGAGTCTGCTAGCATAGTCCGTGTCGTCTCAATCAAGCTTCTGTTCTTTCTCTCAGCAACGCCATTCATCTGAGGCGTGTAGGCAGAAGTGAATTGATGTACAATTCCCTTTTCCTTGCAGTAAGCCTCCATCTACTGGTTCTTGAATTCTGTCCCGTTGTCTGAGCGTACTTGTAGAGAGATTCCAGTGTGGTTACTAACTCCTTGAAAGACACAAATGTTTCTGATTTGGACTTCAGAAACATTACCCAAGAGAACCTTGAGTAGTCATCAGTAACCACAAAACAGTACAAGTCGCCTGCTATGCTCTTTGTACTGACTGGACCAAACAGATCCATGTGAAGAAGTTCAAGAGGAAGTTCTATTGAATGAATTTTCTTTTCCTTATGAGACTTCTTTGTTTGTTTTCCTTTCTTGCAAGCTACACAAAAATCAGGAAGCTGGAAGTTCATGACATTAACTCCTCTCACTAGATCCTTCTGAATCAAGTGATTTATCTTTCTTTGACCAATGTGTCCCATTCTCCTATGCCAGGAGATGGAACCCTTCTCAGTAGCTTTAGATAGAAAACACTGAACCTCCTGATCCGTTGTAGCAGCTGTTGACAGATCCAAAACATAAAGGTCTTTGTATCTTGAAGCAGTCATCAAAACTTGGTCTTCTGGGATCACGTAATCTTTCTTGAGTACGTAACACTTCTTTTTGTCGAAGATGACTTTAAATCCCTTATCGCAGATTTGGGAAACAGAAAGTAAGTTATTATGGAGTTGTTGAACATAGTTCACCTTATCAAACTTAACTTTCTGATTTCCCACTTCTCCCTGAGCTGTGATATATCCTCCCTTGTTTCCGGCAAATGAAACATGCCCTCCTTTTATTTGCTTGACGTTAGATAAAAGAGCCCTATTTCCTGTCATGTGCCTGGATGCTCCGCTGTCTACAATCCACGTGTTAATTTCAGCACTGTAGCGAGCCCCCTGCACATACAATGTAAAGGATTAGTTTAGGTTAGGAACCTAAGCCTTTACTGGCTTGGGTTTCCCAGAGGCATCACACATCATAAATTCAACCCATTGACCCTTAGAGAGTGAGGGTAGCCCAGGTTCCTTCTTGTCATCATCATCAGACACAGAGGTTGACTTCTCTTTCCATAAGCCAGATTTGTGCAATGCCTGTTTGTGATACACTGTCGACTGGGTAACGGGTTGAACTTTATGTGCACTAGTTCTTCTAGGTGGAGTTAAAGAAATCCTCTTAGAAGACCTAGGTTTTGAGTCCTGAAGTTCAATCTTTTTCCTAGGTGTCTGATAATAAAGACAATAGGAAGCAATGTGTCCACATTCTCCACAGTTGTAGCATGACCTACTATCAACTTTATGATTAAACTTTCTTTGTGGAGACGTGTGTGACACTCTAGTAACCTCACTTACTTTAGATTTTGACTCTGGTTCTTTTGATGTTTTTTCTTGTTTAACAGAGTTAACTGTTTTAACATGTTTAATATCTTTTTTCCTTTTGGTTAACTGGTTTTTGACTATTTGAAGTCCTTTTAGGTTCTGATTTGACTCTGTTTGACCCTGACTTTAAGTTAACCTTTTCAAACTCTTTTTCCAGATTAACACAAGGCAATTTACCCTTTGCCTTTGAAGTGGCCTCCTTTTGTTTGTTTCCAGATTCAATGGTTGAACATGAGAAATCTGGATCACTAACAAGAAGAGTAGACACCATATGATCCTTGATGGGATTGTCATTTACAAGTCTACTCTTAGTGTTCATCAAGGTCTCAGGTGGTGGTGGAACCACTTTGTAACCCATACCCTCCCCATTGTTTCTTTCTCTCACTAAGTGTTGGACTATGTGTGATGAACTTATCCAACTGTGCAGTTTCTGTTTTAATGAGTTTACTTCTACTTCTATAACTGTCTTTTGCTTCTTAGTGTCTTCTAGGGAGTTTAGATAGTACCTAATGTCATTAGCTTGGTTAAATGCAACTACTTCGGTTTCCCTAAGCTGTTTAGTCAAAAGGTCTATCTTTTCTTTGTAACTATGCTCATTTTGTTTTAATACTCTATTCGCCTCAGTGCACAGTTGTAAATATTTTACCAAGTTATCATTATGATCTAATAACCTAGCAAATTTCTCATCTATGCTATTTCTAAATGTATTACAATCAGAACAGGCATGATTATTAAACTTTTGGTTAGTGGTACTTACCTGAGTTGGTTCAGAAGAGTTAGCCATCAACGCAGCATCAGATGCCTCTGGTTCTGGTGATTCTGTCTTTTCTGTCCTTGCTTTGGTAGTCTCCTCTTTAGGCTTGTAGCTGACCTCAATTGCAGTTGTCTCTTCATATTAGACATCGCGATATCAACTGCTAGATCTCCTTCACTTGCGGAATCATCGTCAATGTCTTCTACACTTGCAATGTTTGATTCCCCTGGAGAGACAAACCTAAAGCTCCAGTCCTGTCCTTCATCATCATGAGCAGTCAAGACTTTTGGATCCTTGCTTCATGAAGTAGAACTAGTAGCTTGCTTGTCTTAACGAGTGAAGGACGAGAATGGGTTCCCGTTACCCGTCTTCTTTGGCTTAACACATTCTCTCTTGAAGTGCCCCTTCTCTCCACAGTTAAAGCAGGTCACTTTGCTCTTGTCAAAGCCAAATGTGGTATCCTCAATAGCTATCAAGTTCTGTCCGGTCTTTTTCACAAACTTCTTTGCCCTCCGGACAGCACTAGCTAAGGCCCACATTATGTCCATTCTCTCAAGCTCCATTTCTTCCACCTGCTCGTAGTCCTCGTCTGCCAGATGATAGTTTCCAATCTTCCCAGCAACAAGTCCATCATAAGAATAAACCATTGCAGCCAAAAGATCCATGTGTTCTCGAGCTACTTCTACTGTCACATTACCGAGGTTCTCGGTATTCAGTCTAGTAGCATTTGTTTCAGATCCAATATGATGGTACAAGAAGACCCCGACGTGTCTGATCCTGAAGGAGAAGCATGTGAAGGACCCGATGAGCTAGACACAAATGCCGTCTTGAGAGGTGCTCCAGATGTCTTAGCTTGAGGCGTGGCATTGTATAAAGCTGGATTCTGAGTATACGAAGACTCTGAGCTCTGTACTTCATCCTAAGTGCTTCTTCTCGCAGCTTTAAAATGAAGTCATTTATATCCAGCTTTGTCAGCATTCTATTCTGTCTCAGGTTAGACACGAATGAAACCCACTTTTCCGGCAATCCGTCTGCAAAGTTAGCAACTTTCTCTTCCATGGTAGTAGCCACCCCATGTGTATGCAGTTCACTCATCAAATGGTAGAATCTATCTATAACATCGTCCAAACTCTCGTTTCTCATCAATGAGAAGTTATCGAATTCCTTCTTTAACTCCTTAGCCTTGATTGTCTTCAACGAATCATTCCCGTCGTACCTCTTTTCCAGCTCATCCCATAGTTTCTTGGACTGCTTATTCTCTGAGTACTGGTGGAAATTGTCTTTAGGGATAGACTGTGTAATCAATGCATAAACCCTCTTCTTGCATTATATTTGACTTTCTGCACGTCTGTCATCCCTCCTAAGGTTAGCTTTACTCCATCGGCTCCCACCGGCGTACTATACCCAATCTCGATAGCTTCCCACAGATTCGGATCCACTCCATTGAGGTAGATCTCAAAACGTTGTTTCCAGTGGGGAAACTCATCTAATGTTAAAAGCTTTGGTGGTTTATTATGATTACCCACCTCGCTCTCAAGTAACAGCAGGTTCTGGATCCTAGAGTCCTTCCTAGCAGTAAAGGCTGACATTTGATCTTCCATGGTGAATAACTTTAAGTCTACTTAAACAAACTGTCAACTGGTGTGACTGAAGGATGCGATTGGGCTATCCGTGCGAATGAACTATGCGAATGGTTCAATCGTGCGGCTGAACTAAGCGATTGGTTCAGTCGTACGAATGGCTCACTCGTGCGACTCAAGCTGTTGTTTTGCGAAAATTTCTAGGTTAAACATGTTTTAGACGTAAAAATTCGAACTTTCACAAGGTCTAATCGCCTAAGTCCGTAGAAACCAAACTTTGATGAGCAGGGAACGTCCAAGATCACTTTTGACACAAAAGATTGCGTTTTTAGTGCAAAAACACAAGCTTTTTATCAATCTTGATTGAATCACATGTAAGCAAGAGCCAAAGCTCTGATACCACTTGTTGGGACCGGGTATTTGAACGAAATACCTAGTGATTAGCGTGTAAACCAGATCAAATAGTGCGAAATCCTATTTGATTGGCGATCCAATCAGTGAGAACACACGAAGAATCAATAAAGAATTGAAACTAACATTAGAAATCGATTAGAAATCGATCTAAAGTGTTCTATGAACTTGGAGAACGAATTGGGAGGCTTCTGGACGGCTAGGGTACGTCTGGAATCGTAATCAATGAATGCTCTCCTTTTTCCACGAATGGATTGTATTTATAGGTTAGTATTGTTCATTCGGGCGACTGGACCATAAGCATGGTTCAGTCGTGCGATTGAATCAATCGTATGAAGTTATTCATGCGTGTGGTCCATTCGCATGAGCCATTAGCATGAAAACTACATTATGTTAAGTTGGAATGTATTTCTTAATAAACATTATGTGTAACCATTCAAACAATCATTATCCTAATTAACCATTTCAATATCGACTCATTAACGAAATATTAGTCATTACAAATCACAAACAACCAATATCATTTCATTAATCATATCAAATTACATCAAAATCAGATAAACATGATCTATTACATTTCATATCATGATTTAGGGACATACATGCTTCAACAATGAAAGGACCCTTTTGTGAGTTATTAGGGTAGCATATGAGATGATGTTAGGGTTCTATTCTATCCTTTCAGTCACATGAAGGGCTAAACCCGTTTGATTGCTGGAGTTACCAGATGAACCTTGCATGTTCATCTCCATCTGGTATCCACTGAGAATGCCATACAACTCTGTCAAAGTGAGAGTCTTAAGGTTCTCAGTCCTCTTGATAACAACACAATAATGTGTCTATTGCCTAGGAAGAGAGGACATGAACTACCTTACAATATCCTTGTTCTCAAGAGTTACTCCAACATCCACTAGAGTATCCACAATCTCAACATACCTGAAGTATTGTTGAGTCATGGCCTCCCCTGTTTTGAAGGTGAAATTTTCAAACTGCTGCTTCAGGAGATCCTTCTTGTTCTCCTTGGCTTTAGTGGAACCCTCATACATTAGTTTCAATGCATCCCATAGCTGTGTAGCTGTTTTGCATTTCTTGAAACCTCTATATACAGAGTTTGGAAGAGCAGTCTGAAGGGCTATCATGACCTTTTGATCAATTTCTACTCTCTTTCTATCTTCATCTAAGTAGTCAGCCACAACCCTGGGGATCATACCAGCTCCAGCAGCAGCTAAAAAGGTGCTTGGTATGTAAGGTCTAATAACAACAAATTCCTACATTCTTGATTCTAGATGTAAGGTCCAATACCACCTCCAGCAGCAGCTGAAGAGGTGCTTGGTATATAATATACATATATATATATATATACATGTGTATATATGTATATAGGACACATATGTATGTACATATATGTGTGTGTGTATGTGTGTATAGATATATATAGGGCCAGGATCATTATAAAACTAATTTTGATTTTCAGAACCAAAAGAACTATTGATTTACATAAATGTAAATTACGAATAATTGATTTACATAAATGTAAGTTAAAGTTGGTGATATTTAGTTGTTTTACATAGTTTATTGTTCATTTCTGATATACACATATGTAAAACAACTCAAGTATCACCGGATTTAATTTAGATTGTTGGACCAAAAGAACCAATGAGCCAAGATCAGAAAACCTCTAAGTCCCACATAATATCACAACAACAGCTGAAAACTCCAACAGCTGAAGGCTTCATCAGCAGTTCGACAAGTGCTCATCAGCAGTTCGACAAGTGCTGAAAACTCCAACAGCTGAAGATCAAGTGCTGAAGACTTCAACAGCTGAAGACTAAAGTGCTGAAGTTCAACAGCTGAAGAACACAAGTGTTGAAGCTGAACAGCTGAAGAACACAAGTGCTGAAGCTGAACAGCTGAAGAACACAAGTGCTGAAGCTGAAGACCAAAGTACTGAAGTACAACAGCTGAAGAGTCTACAAGTGCTGAAGATCAACAACTGGTGTACAAAGTCTGAAGACAAAGACTGAAGACATCAGCTGATGATATCTACTGAAGTCATCAGCTGATGAAACATCTGAAGTTCAAGTCTGAAGACCAAGTACTGAAGTTTCAATAGTTTGTCACAACAGCTGAAGAGTACTTCTTCAGTAGTTGTGATATTAGTAGTTTTATGTTTTTACTTTCAGTAGTTTTGTAAAACGGCTGAAGAGCTTGTTCTTCAATCGTTGTAGTTTCAGTAGTTATAATAACTGATAACACTTAGTATTTTTGTAAGGAGATGTCAGCTGTTTTGACATCTTCAGTAGTTGTGTTTCAGTTGAAATAATTCTGTTAGATGTCACTATCAAGTGACATCAGCAGATGTCACATCTCTTATATAAGAGGTGTCGACCTAATTGTAATTGTGACATTCCGTTACCACGAAAGCGAATATTGAATGAAATATATTTGCAGAATTTTCACTTTCTATAACCGTCTTCGTTCTTCATTGAATATTGTTTCGTTCTTGTGAATTGGCTAATTCATTGTTAGAATTCCGCTGCTATACTCTCTAATCAATCAAACATAGATCACTGATCCTAACAAGTGGTATCAGAGCAGGTTAATCATTGATCGATCTAACAATTGATCATTGAAACTGCTAATTGATATCTATGTTTGATTGAATTAGCATATTCGCAAGAACTGGTTATAGATTATTGAATTTATGTCGCTTTCGTTCATTTATTTTGAGATCTCTCTTGGTTCAATTGGTTGTTGTGTTTTGTTCTAAATTTGTTATAACTTAATTGAATTTGATTGAATCTGAGATGACTACTCCTTCTAATGATCCTCACAATACCGTTCCTCAACCAAGCCTCCGATACTGGTTAGGACCGAGTATAACATATGGCAACGAAGAATGCTTCATCACCAGTCTGTTAACAGTTCAAGTTGTTGGACATCTGTGGTACATGGACCACATAAGCCTATGGTGAACAATCCGGAAACCAATCAAATGGTTCCGAAGAAGAAGGAACAATACTCTGATGAAGATCGGAAACTGTTTGAGATTGATGCTAAAGCCCATGGAATTCTGGCCATGGCACTGCCTAATGAAATCTATTCAGGCTTATGCATCATGAAACTGCTCATGATCTCTGGAATGCCCTGAAGGAACAATTCGGTGGCACAGATGAGGTCTTAGCAAACAACAGAGAAATCCTTGCCCAACAATATGAGACATTCTCTTATAGAAAGGGTGAGACACTGACTCAACAGTTTGAGCGTTTTTCCTGCTTGATCTCTGAGCTGAAAATGGTGAAACAGGAATACACCAATAGCCAGATGAATAACAGGTTCCTCAGATCACTGCCTGAGAGATGGGACACATACACTATTGTCCTACGCTCCAGTGCAAATCTAGATAGCCTATCTCTCACCCAACTTCATGGGAAACTGCTTACATTCGAAAGAGAGATAGAGCAGAAGAGGAAACTGTCCTCATCAGGAAAGCTCACTGATGACTTTGTACCAGGGAATACTTCCTTGGTTGGTCATGAGTCAGAATATGTTGCATCTGAAAGCAA
The DNA here is from genome assembly GCA_025506515.1 of Flaveria trinervia. NCBI lineage: Eukaryota > Viridiplantae > Streptophyta > Magnoliopsida > Asterales > Asteraceae > Flaveria > Flaveria trinervia. Next base: position 110,053,871 of record CM046442.1, on the reverse strand, counting down.
TTATGATGAGTATATTGATTTCTCTACAAATAGTTCTGATCATGCATTGTTGGTATTGAGAGTCATTCTGGCAGTAATAGTGACAATTTATGCTTCATTATGGATGATCTGAAAGGAATAGTTGATGATGATCTAGAAGAGATGGATATTCTAAGCCAAATGGCATTGATTAATATCAGATCTCAAAAGTTCTATAAGAGAACTGGCAGGAAATTTCCTGGACTCTCTGGCAAAACCAAAGTTGGTTTTGACAAGAGTAAGTTGAGGTGTCACAAATGCCAAAGGCTGGGACACTTTGCAAGGGAGTGTAGATAAACTGGATCTAACTCTTCTGCACCCTTTGTGACTTTTCCTAGTACTAGTCCACAAAACAGAGGGCAACATCCTGCTGGTTCTGGTCATCATTCACATCCTAGATCTCCTGCATACTTTGTTCCCCAGGGTCAAATGTCATATCCTTATCCCTGCTATTATATGCCTCAACCAAATCCTGTTCAAGCTCCAATTGCACAACAACCACAAGCATTGCTGAACCACAACCTTCCCAATCTCATCAACAAACTCAACCTCAACAACACAGCTTCTTCACCCCAGGAGTTGTTGACTGGAGCAGTTTACCAGATGACTTGTCTGGTCATGACCAACTGTTCTCAGGTGCTGGTCAACATGGTGGTGAAAGTCCCTTTGGAAATCTAGCTCTTATGGCTTTGGATTCTGCTGATACTTCATCCACTAATGCCTCTACACCAAAGGTATCACAGGTATCCTCTGAGGCAAAAGCCAAATTATGTTTTGAAACATGCATAGCAGCATTTGCATCTATTAGAGAAGCAAATGTAGCTTTAATCAACAAGAACATTGAGCTAGAACAAATAATTTCAAAAGCAAAGCTGAATTTGAGTCTGTGCTTAATGATAAGAATGATGAGATTTACAAACTTAAATGCCAAATAACTGATGATAAGGCTAGGGAAGAGATACTTCTAGAGAAGTATAAAGATCTCAAAGAACCCTTGCAGTTACCCAGGTAGAGTGTGATAGATGGGTACAATCATGCAAAGGTTTTGAAATGCTTCTTAGTAAGCAATCTGCTTCCAATGTGAAGTTTGGCATTGGTTACAATCACACTGCTCCACCTACAGATTTTACTCCCAGAGCAGAGGTAGAATCTGATGGTGAGAGTAATAACCAATCCATCTCATCATGTGATCTACTTTCTGATACAGCATAATCAGAAGTAGAAGTCAGCATCAAGCCCTCTCAGAACCTATCAGCTGATGTTGATGGTTCCAATTGTAAGGCCCCGTTCCCGGAACGCTTACAGCTGGGTTCTCATCGCACATAAAACATATAATTACATTCGTATTTAATAAATCGCAGCGGAAAACTAAAACAAACTTTCATTTCCATGTAAATGCTTTTGCAAACTAATACAACATTCATTACAAAAATAGTTTGTTCGCATTACAATGCAAAAACATTAATCAAAAGAATGCCATCCCAAAAGAGCTGAGTAGTCGCCCGTGCCATCCTCAGCAATCGTTACCTGCCAACTGGAAACACATCAAAGTCAGCGTTGCTGAGTGAGTTCTAGTTTTATAAATAAAACATACTTTACTTTCAGATAAAACCGTTCGTACTTTTACATGATCACACATCATACGTACACATAGATAATATCATTATTATCTTCTTCATTCGTTCATTCATTCTTCCATTACCTTACTTGCGCATCGGACATCATCCCGAACCAATACCATGTGCTACACCCCGGTTAATCGTAGCTACGGGCCGAAGTCAACAAATGACAGCTAAACGTATGCCACGGTACTAGGAGTAACCATCAGTCTTAGCTACTGGGCCGAAGTCAACGAATGACAGCTAAACGTATGCCACAGTACTAGGGGTGAGCGGTAGAGGTTCTACATTTAGGGTCAATCACCAAGAAGGACCCCGTATCCGATGTGTGCAAGACGTTTCATTCGTTCGTTAATACATGCATTCATTCATCATGTTCCTCTTTCTTTATCTTTCACTTTACGTTACATAATACTTCGTTCATTCATCATAACAAGTAAAGCCACAGGAATGATATTATACATCACATTAAGGAACATAAACATGCATCAACATCACATCCTACCTGGCAACATCATACATACATAACGTACAACATCATCACCCTCATCATGCCCAACATGCTTCTAAGACCTCGATCGCCATCTTAAAAACTCTTATGGGAACCTTCACATCAAAACTTACATCTGCACTTACCCCCGAAAATCAGAAGTCAATCTACACCTTTCTCGGGTTCAACAGCCCTATTCGAGCGTATGGACACCCTTCAGTCGCATGGCCTCCATGCGACTGAACATCATGCGATTGAACTAATACGGATGAACACCTATGCGAATGAACATCCAGTCGGGCGAATGGACAATGCGGATGAACACCTATGCGACTGGACCTTCAGTCGTGCGATTGAACCCTCAGTCGCATGACCCCCATGCGACTTGCCCTCCAGTCGTGCGAATGAACCCCAATCGTGCGAATGGACCCCAATCACACCCTAATCGGCCGTATGGCCTCCATTCGGCCTCCAGTCGCTTGCCTAGCCCTAACTGATGCAGAATGCAGTTCAACCCGACTGCAGCCGAGGGTTTTCGGCCACCAAACTCATCTAAACCCATTTTAAGCCTAAATCGACCATCCTAATCCTTAGGGATGCATACCATAACATCATTCAAGCACAACCAAGCAAGAAATCAAGTCACAATCGCATCATACATACACATACACATACACAAACGGGTCAACTTACACACATACGAAAAACTCGATTTCAGATGTTTTCCAGCCCCAAATCGTTTGAAAACAAGTAAAAGAGGGGTCCTAGAACTCACCTAAACGAGCACAATGACAAGAGCTTCGACTCGGCTTGCTTCACGACGATTTTGGCGACCCGAACCAACACTTTTTCCTCTTTTTCCCTTCTTTCTCTCTATTCTCCTCTTTGTGAGCTGAAATGTGAGTGTGGGGAGAGTGGGCTGCCCTCTCCCTACATATGTCACCACATTTCCCAACTTTTCTTTGTTGGCGGGTTTGGTCCCTCGACTTTTGGACTTTATTTTCTTTTCTTTCTTCACCGGCTTCAAAATAATAAATATCCGGGTGTTACAAGTCCACCCCCCTTAAATAGGTTTCGTCCCCGAAACCTGTTATTCGTCGAACAAACGTGGATAATGCTGTCTCATTTCTCTTCAGTCTCCCACGTTGACTCGGATCCCTTCCTGTGCTTCCACTGTACACGCACAAGAGGAACCACTTTATTCCTTAGCCTCTTTTCCTTACGATCGATGATTGCCACTGGTTGCTCCACATAGTTGAGTCGTTCGTCTACTTCAATATCTTCCAATGGGACAATCATATCTTCATCTGCTAAGCACTTCCTTAAATGAGATACATGGAATGTCGGGTGAATCCCACTTAACTCATCCGGCAACTCCAATCTATAGGCCACCTCCCCTACTCGAGCAATGATTCGGAAAGGGCCTATATATCTTGGGCTCAACTTGCCCCGCTTTCTGAATCTGATAATACCCTTCCAAGGTGAGACCTTTAGCATAACCCGGTCACCCACCTGGAACTCAATTGGCCTACGTCGCTTATCGGCATACGACTTCTGTCTATCCTTGGCTGCCTTCATGAAAGCTTTAATCTTTTCAAGCTTCTCTGTCGTAGCCTCGATTACCTCGACGCTCCCCAATTCCTTCTGACCAATATCACCCCAACAAACGGGTGTTCTGCATCTCCTACCGTATAGCATCTCATATGGTGGCATACCAATACTGGCATGATAGCTGTTGTTGTATGAGAATTCAGCTAACGGCAGGTGGTCATCCCAACTTCCACCAAAATCGATCACACATGCCCGGAGCATGTCTTCCAGTGTCTGAATGGTCCTTTCCGACTGACCATCAGTCTGGGGATGATAAGCCGTGCTAATATGTAACCTCGTCCCCATAGCGTCGTGGAATTTCTTCCAAAATTTAGATGTAAACCGAGTGTCACGATCAGACACGATAGACACCGGCACACCATGACGAGCTACAATTTCCTTGATGAACAGATCAGCCAACCTCTCAGATGAATACGTCTCACAGATCGGTAGAAAATGAGCGCTCTTCGTCAGACGATCAACTATCACCCATATGGCATCATACCCTTTCGGGGTACGTGGCAGCTTCGTAATGAAGTCCATGCTGTCAGTACTGAAAAGAAGAAAACTGTCAGTAGAAAGAGTTTGAAGACTACTAAAGAGGAAGTCAAGAAAGCAAACAATGCTTCCAAAGCACTGAAGAGCAAGTCTTCAGTTGCTTCATCCTCTTTAGTTGATGATCAACCTAAGATGAAGAAGAAACCATGTGAAGTATGTGGTTTGTTCAATCATCTTACAGATGATTGCTGGTACAAAAGAGGTTCCAAACTCAAACATAAAGATGAAATTAAGAAAAAATGGTAAAAATGAAAACTGAGTTTGAGACCACATTTGTATCAGTAACATCAAATCCTGTAACCCTTAAGTCCTCAAAGAAATCCAAAAAGGAAGGGGTTAAACAGGTAACAGCTGAGATTGCTCAGAAGAAGAAGGTGCAACATAGGAACTTATCAAACTCCACTAGCAATGTGTCTGATGAGCTAAAAGCTTTATCACAAAATCAGACACAGCTGGTTATGATGGTTCAACATCTATTGGGAAGAGTTAACCAATTAGATGCTCCTATGTTGAAACCACAGAAAAGGAGATCCAAGCCAAAGGATTCCTCTTCTTCACCATCTTCTTCCTCTCAGGCTGTTGTTTCTAATAAACCTGTTAGTTTACCATCTGTTGATGAGACCAGGCCCAAAACCAAAAAGGTTTGGGTCTCCAAAACTAACTGATTGTTTATTATTGCAGGGTTCTCCAACATGCCAAAGTAGCATCTGGTATGTAGACAGTGGGGGATCTATGCACATGACTGGGAACAGCTCTCTTCTTCATGACTACTCTCAAGGAAAGAAGGGGTTTGTTTCTTTTGGAAATGATGCTAGGGGTTACGTCATTGGAAATGGCTTTGTCTCCAATGGAGAAATCAAGTTTGATGATGTTAATCATGTGGAAAATCTCAAGTACAATCTCTTGAGTGTCAGTCAAATGTGTGATAAAGGCCATGTTGCTCTTTTCACCAGTCAGAACTGTAGGATTCTGTCATCCAAAGTTCTGCATTTGATTGATAAGGTGTTGGATGATCACACTCTCCTGAGAGCCAATAGGACAGGAAGAGTGTATGCCTTAGATCTTTCCAAGAAAATAGATCTCAGAGGCAATCCTTGCCTATTTTCCAAAGCCTCTTCTCAAGAATCTAAATTGTGGCACAGAAGGCTGGGTCATGTTAATTTCAAAAACATGAATCAACTTATCCATAATAGTTTAGTTAGAGGCTTACCAATAAAGGAGTTCAACTGTGATGAAACCTGCACTGCTTGTTTAAAAGGAAAACAGCACAAAGTCTCATTCCCTCCTATTGAAGAGCCTAAGTCCACTACCTGCTTGCAATTACTGCATATGGATCTATTTGGTCCTGTGAGAGTAATGAGCATGGCAAAAAAGAAATACTGTCTGGTAATTTGGATGATTACTCCAGATTTGTATGGACTTTCTTTCTACATTCAAAGGATGAGGTTGCTCAAAAGATTATTCACTTTGTGTTGTATATTGAGAAGCAGTATTCCTTCCAGTCAAGTGTATTAGGAGTGACAATGGAACTGAATTCAAAAACCATACACTTGATGACTTCTATCTTTCAAAGGGAATCAAAAGGCAGTTTAGCATACCAAGGACTCCAGAACAAAATGGAGTAGTGGAGAGAAAGAACAGGACCCTAATTGAAGCTGCAAGGTCCATGCTGGCTGACTCTGGTTTGCCACTGACCTTTTGGGCTGAAGCTGTAAACACAGCTTGCTATGTGCAGAATAGAGTCTTAGTAAATCAGAGGTTGATGAAGACTCCATATGAAGTTCTCCATCACTTGACTCCTCTAATTTCATTTTTCAAAGCATTTGGGTGTCCCTGTTTTATTCTCAACACAAAGGATCAACTCCATAAATTTGATCCTAAGGTGGATGCAGGGTATTTTATTGGTTATTCATCTACTTGCAAGGCATACAGAGTCTTCAACTGCAGAACAAAGATAGTTGAAGAGACTTGCATGTGAAGTTTAATGAATCTCCTTGGACAAGATTCCACAAAACCCTGTGGAGTTGTTAGATATGGACATACTGCAATATGTTCCTTATCAACCTCCAGCTGTTGCAGATCCTGTGGATAAATCATCTTCTGTAGCATGTCTTCACCTGGTGGTATTGATGATGATGATGATAATATCAATACTCACCTATTCAAGTTTAGCGACCAACTGCCTGTGTCTGCTAAATTTGATGTTTCTGTAGCTTCAGCAGTTCCATCACAACAAATGCTGATGAGATCTCTGTTTCCTCTACATCTTTTGAGTTACCATCTAATTCTTGGTTTCAAGAGTCTGCATCAACATCTGCTGCTACTGAAGGTTCTACAAACACTTGCACAGATCTCATTGTTTATCAAGAACTGAAGAATCACCCCATGTCTCAGATTATTAGTGATATCAATGCTGGTGTTTCAACAAGAAGTCAATTGTCTAACTTCTGTTTCTATGCTCTCTTCATCAGTCAGCTAGGGCCAAAGAACTACCATGTTGCTTTGAGAGACAATGGATGGGTTGAAGCTATGCAGCTTGAGCTACTTCAGTTCAAGAAACAACAAGTGTGGGAACTGGTTCCTCTTCCCCAGGTAAGTGTGCAATAGGCACTAAATGGGTGTTTAGGAATAAAACTGATGCAAATGGGCTTATTGTTAAGAACAAGGCTAGACTGGTTGTACAGGGGTTTTCACAAGAAGAAGGTATTGACTATGATGAAACCTTTGCCCCTGTAGCCAGACTAGAGGCAATCCGATTGTTTTTAGCCTATGCTGCATTCCACAATCTTAAAGTTTTTCAAATGGATGTCAAAAGTGCATTTTTATATGGTAAAATAAAAGAAGAAGTCTATGGTGTCAACACCACCAGGCTTTGAGGATAATAAACATCCTAAATGGGTGTATATAACTTGATAAGGCTCTTTATGGGTTGAAACAAGCTCCTAGAGCCAGGTATGAGACACTTTCTACTTCTTCTTAAGAATAATTTCACCAGAGGCTCCATTGATAAAACTTTGTTTATTAAGAAGGTGGATCAGCATAAGCTACTTGTTCAGATTTATGTTGATGATATCATTTTTGCATCCTCTGATCCCCAGTTGTGTGATAATTTTACAACATTAATGAAAAAGAGGTTTGAAATGAGTGCAATGGGAGAATTACAGTTCTTTCTAGGCTTGCAAATTAAACAAAAGCTGATGGAACCTTTATTCATCAGTCAAAATATAAAAAAGATCTTTTGAATAAGTTGATTTACAAAACTGGAAGCCCTGTTCTACTCTCATGTGCAACACCACATAACTGGATGCTGATCAGAAAGGTAAAGCTGTTGATGAAACACTTTACAGATGTATGATTGGATCCTTGATGTATTTAACAGCTTCTAGACCAGATATTATGTTTGCTACATGTGTTTGTGCTAGATTTCAGGCTGCTCCTAAAGAGTCTCATTGATTGCAGTCAAGAGAATCTTTAGATATTTGCAAGGTACATAATCTCTGGGTTTATGGTATTCCACTGGACACTCTTGCAAATTAGTTTCTTTTTCAGATAGTGACTATGCAGGGTGCAAGTTAACTAGAAAGTCAACTTCTGGTGGTTGTCAATTCCTAGGCAACTATTTGATTTCTTGCCAGAGTAAGAAACAACATCTGTTGCTACATCAACTGCTGAGCCGAGTACATTGCTGCTGCAAGTTGCACTTCTCAGGTACTCTGGCTTCAGAACCAACTTCTGGATTATGGCATTACAGAGACTAAGACTCCATTATTAATGGATAGTGCTTCAGCTCTGTGTATTGTCAAAAATCCAGTCCAGCACTCTAGGACCAAACATATAGAGATCAGACATCACTTTATTCGGGATTGTTTTGAAAAAGGTCTGATTGATCCTAAGTTTGTGCCTAGTGCTGATGAGCTTGCAGATATTTTTACTAAGCCTTTGGATAGTTCTACTTTCCAAAACCTTGTGTTAAGGCTTGGTATGCTGCAGCTAGAATAAGTGACAACTACTGATGATTTCAGTAATAATTACTGGTGATCATTGGTAACCATGTCACATATAAGTACTGATGAGTCCTTTCACCTTCAGTAGTTTTTATAACTACTGACGGCTAAATGCCTCACAAGTACTGAAGTACTTTATCTGTTCCAAACCACTGATGTAGTTACAACTACTGATGTAGTTACAACTACTGAAATCAGTACAAACAGATAAGTACTGACGTCCTATGAAACACCTGAAAAGCAGATGCAAAGTCTGATGAGTAAGTGTTGAGGACAGTATGAAACAGCTGAAAGGATATAAATTGACGAAAACTACTGAGGAGAACTTTCTCTTCAGTTGTTTCTCCAACTGCTGTTTCATTCTAAACAACTGAAGCAAAACCATGTCTTCAGTAGTTTTATAACTACTGATGACTAACACCAAGTCTTCAGCTGTTTACAACAACTGATGACAAAACCACTGTCTTCAGTAGTTTTCACAACTACTGATGACAAACACCAAGTCCTCAGTTGTTCATCATCTGAAGTCAAAACCATGGCTTTCAGTAGTTTTCTAACTACTGATGCCTAAAACCACGACTTCAGCTGTTTCAACGTCTGAAAGGGTAATACCATGTCAACAGTCGTTTAAAACTACTGATGACTAACACCAAATCCTTCAGTCGTTTTCTAACCCGTACCCTATAAATATCCCTGACCTAATCCTTCAGAGCTTCATCTTCTTCAAACCTAACGTTCATCTCTCCAAAACTTCTCTCTCCTAAATGGCGTCCATGCAACTCAAACCGCGACACAACTGTGTAGCTTACCTCACCAAATCGCCATTCTGGGCTAAGTTCGATAATGCTATTGATCTTATGGTCCAGTCTCCCTACCAACGGCCTTTCTTCTCAATCCAATCCTTCATGCCGAATCCCTTAACCAGTTTTGGATGAACGTCACCCTCACCACTGGGGAGAACAAACAGCGTCTCTCCGGTCGGTCGTCAACAACCACGAAGTGGTCATCACTCCCGATATACTTCGTCAAACTCTACACCTGGATGATGCTACTTCTCCTGCTGGATATCCAAAGGGCACAACTGATTTATCCTTTGCCCACCATGGATATCAGGGAAACCTTAGTGCCTCCACCATATTGAAGAAACATTTCCATGATGCTGAACGTCTAATCTTTCACATGGTAAATGTCTGTTTGGCTCCTAAGACTTCGTCTTGGGATCAAATGTCTACAAAGTGGCAGCAGGTAATGTACTCCATTCTTGAGCAACAGCCTTTAAATTTTTCAGAAATAATATTTTCAGAGCTCAAGGATATGGCACACAAACAAACTGCTAACCGTTGGATATTATATCCGCGGTTCATAATGGCCATAATTACAAACCAGCTTCAAGCTGAGGGACTTGTTGGCCTGGGAGTCCCTGCTATGGCTATTTTGCCTGAAGTATACTCCCGGCACAACTCTGACCAATCACTCAAACTGGCTGCCAAGCTGCGCAAACCCACGCAGCTGGAACCCCCAGCCACCACCTCCAAATCAAAAGTCCCCACCAAACCCACTAAAAAGAAAACCAAAAAGGCTACTCAGGGAAATGAGTCCCCTGAGGATGCCCCTGCAACACAAACGCAGGCTATATCCACTGATTATAACCCCCTAGTGGATATAAGGACTCTTCCAGCCATAGTCGCTCAGGATTCCTCTCAAAAGGAGCCTGCAGCCACCACACAAGGGGTACCCACACATCTGGGATCTTCCTCACTTGAGGAGATTGCCATTGAAGAGCACCTTCCTCCCCAGGTGCAGACTGCTTTTACCCCATCTCCCCATGCAACCGCCCCCCAAAGTCCTACATTGCTTCTTGCACAAGTGCTGACTCAATTGCACTCCTCACCCCCTCCCCAGATACCAATTACTACTGGGAACACCTCTACCATTGAGGGGGAGGACCAAAGTGCAGCTGAGAACCCACAGCATAGGGGTTACAATGTTCCTTCTCCTAGTGTAGCAATGGAGATTGGAACTTCTGGTGAGGCTGCCACTTCTCCTGCGTCAGCATTTGATCAGGTTGTAGTTGGTACCATTACTAAGACCTTACTAGAGGCAACTGCTGATGACGGACACAGTCCTAAGGCAGGAAGTCCCCAGTTCCAAGACAAAGGGGCACATGCTACAACTAAGCTACACTCAGTGCATGTTCATCCTGATCCTATCAGGAGGTCAGGTGATTCAGTATCTACTGATGATGACCTGGGCTTCTTTTATGATGTAATCGCCTAAAACACCATCCTGGAGGAGGAGGTGAGCAGACTCAAAGAGCTTCTTGCCAAAACTTCTAAGCAACAAAGACCATCTGCCTCTATCACCTCACAGATGGCACCTTCATCTGAAGGTCTCCCAAACACTGAGCCACTCCCAACAACTAAGCCACCTGCCTCTGCTTCTGGCACTATTTCTCAGGAACAGAACCCTCCTGAGCAAATAGTTGCTGTCCTTCAAAATTCCCTCCCTCTCATCACACCCATAATCATTGACATCGTGATTAAAGCCATTGATGAGAGGCTTTCCTCAGTAATACACCCTTTGATAGAGGAGGTTGTGGGCAAACACCATTCTGGCAATCAACCCCTTGCAACCAATACAACCAAAAAGGGGGAGATTAAGTCAATGAAAGGAAAAGAAAGAGGAGTACAGAGGAAAAAGAAACAGAAGGGAAAGTAGTGGAAAAGGAGTTGGAGGTGAATGTGGAGACTGATAAAGAGAAGGAAAAAGAGAAAGCCTTGGAGCTATTGATAAAAGAGGCTGATGCTGAACACAGCAGATCAATGGACAACATTATTGATCAGCTGTTTAGGCAAGGCCATGACACCGATAAACTTGACTCTGAGATTCGACGATTAGAGATTGAAGAAATCCAGAATAGATGGGCGAGTTATGAAGTGTTAGAACGAGAAAGGCTTGAGATCATGATTAGATTTATTGCAAAATATCTGGGAAGATCAATGATCGAAATCAAAGCTTGGTCCAGGGACAGTATCTTGGCAATCACCACCAAGATCTGTTCATCTGAAGCATATACTAAAGGACTTGTTATTGAAGCTTTGAATGAAGCAGGAGGAGGGAGCAGGACTGAGCTAGCCAAATACTCAAAAGCAACACTCACATCCAAAATGCTAACTCAGCCTGTCAACATTCCCTCTCCAAAACAACCACAACCCACAAAACCAACTCCCTTACCATCTAAACCAACAGCCGATGATGCACCTAAGAAGAAGAAAAGAAGGGTGTTGAGGCTAGAAGAAGAAGAAGAAGAGGATGATGTGGAAGAAGATAGGCTGCCTCTGTCTGCAGTTCTAACATTGGCAAAAGCCAAACCATGCCCATCACTCCCACCTCACAGATGGAAGCTGTGAGAGTAAAGATTGAAGAAGAACAGCAGCAAAAGCTTCATGATGATGAAATGCTGAAAAGCATTGACAAAACTTATGCTGCTTCGTCATCAATTATTAGTATGAAGAAAGAAGCTCTGAGGTTGTACACTCTTGCCAACACATTTCAATATCAGAAGGAAAAGGTGAGAGTATGGCCTGATCCTAGGGTGGCTCACAGGATTGTAAAGAAAGACATTCCTTCGAGATACAAGGACCAAGTCAAAAGGATCGTAGATGAAGAGATCACAGTGGCCCTTGTAGTATTACCCTGGGAGATTGTCGAAGACTTCAAGAAGGCCTATGAGACTAAACAACCACCCCAAAAGATGTTAGAGAACAGAATTATTAAAAAGGGGTTAGTCTACAAGAGGCTTGAGAACTTCAAACAAAATGAGCTCAGTCTGTTACTTGAAGGGACTCATCCTGATGAGTTTGCATACAGACAGATTACAACAGTTGAGCTCAAAAATGGTAAACAGGCCAAGTACATCTCAGAGCTGTATGGGCGAGAAGGATTGTTTGATGGTGAAGCCGAGAACCTGACCATGGAAGAACAAATCATGTTTCTCAGAGCATACACCAGAGAATCCTACAGGCTTATACACGGGAAGTAGATCTCATGAATGGGATAACAACTCTGTGTCCAGTTCCCCAAAACAGAGTTCCCATTCATATCTTGCCAAACAAATATCTGAGATTTCTTCCCAGGCCGGAGCTTATATGGGTCATCTTCTCTACTGATCAAGAAGGAAAAAGACCAACCTTTTTGCCAACAATAAGTGGGAAAATAAATAATTAGAGGTTTTGGCTGCATTGGTTCAGGGGGAGTTTGTTGGACCAAAAGAACCAATGAGCCAAGATTAGAAAACCTCTAAGTCCCACATAATATCACAACAACTGCTGAAGGCTTCATCAGCAGTTCGACAAGTGCTGAAAACTCCAATAGCTGAAGATCAAGTGCTGAAGACTTCAACAGCTGAAGACTAAAGTGCTGAAGTTCAACAGCTGAAGAACACAAGTGTTGAAGCTGAACAGCTGAAGAACACAAGTGCTGAAGCTGAACAACTGAAGAACACAAGTGCTGAAGCTGAAGACCAAAATACTGAAGTACAACAGCTGAAGAGTCTACAAGTGCTGAAGATCAACAACTGGTGTACAAAGTCTGAAGACAAAGACCGAAGACATCAGCTGATGATATCTACTGAAGTCATCAGCTGATGAAACATCTGAAGTTCAAGTCTGAAGACCAAGTACTGAAGTTTCAGTAGTTTGTCACAGCAGCTGAAGAGTACTTCTTCAGTAGTTGTGATATTAATAGTTTTATGTTTTTACTTTCAGTAGTTTTGTAAAACGACTGAAGAGCTTGTTCTTCAGTCGTTGTAGTTTTAGTAGTTTTATGTTTTTCAGTAGTTATAATAACTGATAACACTTAGTATTTTTGTAAGGAGATGTCAGCTGTTTTGACATCTTCAGTAGTTGTGTTTCAGTTGAAATAATTCTGTTAGATGTCACTATCAAGTGACATCAGCAGACGTCACATCTCTTATATAAGAGGTGTCGACCTAATTGTAATTGTGACATTCCGTTACCACGAAAGTGAATATTGAATGAAATATATTTGCAGAATTTTCTCTTTCTATAACCGTCTTCGTTCTTCATTGAATATTGTTTCGTTCTTGTGAATTGGCTAATTCATTGTTAGAATTCCGCTGCTATACTCTCTAATCAATCAAACATAGATCACTGATCTTAACATAGATTTATATAAATCAATGGTTTTGTGATTCTGAAAATAAAAAGTGGATATGTAATTGTGAAGTCGTTGGATCGGTTGACATCCGAGCGTGTTATTGACGGAAGGGAAAAATCCAAGAGATAAACAAGAGAACGAACAATAATAGAATGGTTTAATTGATAAAACCTAATGATTACAAGCTCATTAAAAAGAAGAATCATGACTCTTGGCAAGGGGAGATCGAGCATGATCCCCCCTCTCATCCGACAACACCTAGGCCCTGGCACACTCCTTAAAACCTTACCTCTCTACACAATGAAACTAGTATTAATATGCCTCAGCCCATATCAGATGCGACTGGGCCCATTCGTAAGATTGGACCATGTGTATGGTTCAATCGTACCATTGGACCATACTTATGGTTCAGTCTTATGAATGGCCCAATAGCATCTCTCAGTCGCACGACTGGTCCATTAGCATGGCTCAGTCGTACGACTGAGTCTCATTCGCATATGCTCCTGCGAATGACTCCGTTTCATGTGTTTACAACATATCGGGTGTATTACAGACTATTCGTCAAGCGACGGACACGCTATATATGACAATATATGCTCCGGTAGTAATTATCTTAACCATATATATATATATAGAGGAGCTTAATGAGAACTATTTTTTTGTAAAAAACTAAAAGAACCAATAAGGGCCATAGATCATGTTGATCAATGGCTGCAAATAAAAGGGGCAAATCAGTATTTTTACAACATTTAAATTAGGCGGATAGAAAGGGTGCAAGGGTAGAAATGGTATTTCAACTTCAATTTTAGAAACTACCATTTAGACTATCATAGAGCAAATTCAATTTTAATTTCAAATATCTCTGGTTCTCATTGAACAAATTCCACAACCCCCTCTCCTTATTTGAAGAACACAAGACCATTGTGTATCAATCCATAGAGCAAATTCTACAACATCGTCTCTTGATTTGAAGAATACAAGACCCTTAGATTAATCAATCCGCCTTCCAAATTTCATTACATCGTCTCTTCATTTCAAGAATAGAATACTATTCGAGACCTCAATCCCCTACATTTGAGTTAAAATTCCAGGAACCACAATGAGTAAGTAAAGTTTTCCTCATAAAATCCTAAAAGGTATGTCTATTGTATTCCTCTGAATTTTTTATTTTGAAGCTTTTCTAAAAATCTAGGGTTAAAATTTCTTTATTCCATTTTATTTAGAGCTTTCTTATAGTTATAGGGCTGAATATCTTTTGAAATTTTTGGCTTTTTCTAGTCAATATTTGATGTTGCTGTTTGAGGATAACAATGTATCTTGGTAGTAATTTTTTCTACAACAAGGACTAAGTTAGGTTTGAACCTTATAATCATATCATGTTATTAATCGATGAATGTAAGGTGTAGTTGGTTAGGGATTAACATTGTTGACCTGTATGTTTGAATTTTTTTCTTGTTTGTGCTATATATGTTGTTTAGTATACATTATTGTATATGTAGGATGATAGAGATTTTTACTAATTAGTTGCATATATGTAGACCTGTATGTTTGAATTTTTTTTGTTTATGCTATATATGTTGTTTAGTATACACTATTGTATATGTAGAAAGATAGAGATTTTCACTTATTAGTTTGCATATTCCTTGAAAATTTGAGAATTGAAATTGATCCTTGCATTTGAATCGATTGGTGAACATGTTTGTGGTGTATTTGCACATGATAAACTGCAATAGTTGAGTATCCATCATCACATTGGCATTAGTAGGTGATAAAATATTTATTGATTTTTGTGTTATGAATATAGGTTATGGGTATATCAATTATGGAAGGTCAACTTATTGTTTTACATTGTAGTTTCATGAAACGTGAACTTTTATTCCCGATGGAATCCATACATTTACTTAAGACATATATGCATTATTAATTTAGAGTGCATAGATGTAGTATGATATTGGAATGCAGACTTCTTAGAACCAATGGTACAATACTATAAAAGTATTAGTGCGTTTTAATTGATGTTTATATATATTTATGAAAGTTGTCTGCTATATTATATTTTTAATAGAATCTATGCCTTATGAGTCATAAGGGTTGTTACATCTTATGCAGGTCAAATTAAAAAAGAATATTAAGAAGGAATCATTTAAAACTGGTTCAACATGTTAAAAGTGGCAAAAAATCTATTGCTTACATGTCATTTCATTTTAGAGGATGAATGCTACTATAGTTCATTTTTCTTTTATATATATTGTAATACTTTTGTAATTTGCATTTGTTATCACAGGGGCCATTAGGTAATGACGCTGAAGAACTTGTGCATGCAAAGCCTTTAGGAATATTCCCGATGTGATATGGTTTTTGTTTGAAGTATATTATTAGTTATATTTCCATGTCTCATTATTAATCTATTACACAAAGTCATTGACTAATGAAGTATGTATTTTTATAGTTGATAAATGAAGACCACCCATAGTAAGATATAGTAAGATATCTTTTGATCTTCAACCATTAATGGTTGTTACCACTTGTATTGATCCTTCAACCATTATTATATTTTGTTAAAACTACCTATAGTACTATTAGGTTAAATTCTTGCTTGATTGTCACCTTTATTTTTCCAAACTATTTAGACAAGTTATGATACATCTCAAAACCATTCTTGACTCTACATGTTGTTTTAGAATTTCTACTAATCAAATTAAGTTGAACTTCATCTAATTGAAGATGATTTGTCTATTTCGATTGACGATTGTTACTTATAACTCAAGTAATGCAAGTTATAGCTCTCCATTCATCAACGTATACAAGTAACAATGCATATATCTAGTGGCTCTACTGCAATTGTACATTAATGCACATACTGCAAATTTACATTAATACACATAATAAAATTATGCATAGATGCATATATACTCATATTCTGCTTCTTACATAATAATCAATATAAAATATCTAGTATTATAAGCTTAGAGTTTGTCACTTAATTCCAATTATACATTAAATTAAATACAATATTGGTGATGCCTACATGTATGCATAATATACTATTAGATATTATTTCTCTGACTTAGAAGTTAAGCAGAAGCCGATGGAAGTGGTTTTAATATGTTTCTCTATTTTGGAGTACTAGAATTCGACTCCTCCCTTGCTGCTTTTCACACGCCTGTTGCTTTTTTTCAGACCACCAAATCAATTGCATTTAGTTCAAATAATAGTTTTAATAATCCATGTTTATTATACTTACACTCATTTAACAATATTAATGGCCACACACATGGCATCGACAAGAACACCACTTTTTATATACAATCTATTGAGAACACGATTTTAAGCAAACTTAGTGGCGTAATGGTGTTGGGCTCTTCTAGCATTTCATGCATCTATGTAGATTTTCTACATGTCCTTCATAAAATGAATGTATGCACATCCACTTAAGTTAAACACACTTACACACCTTCATATTGTTCTTATCAATAGGAAGTTCATCTCCACACGTCTATACACATCCTCTAACAACCAAATCACACATCATCCAACGTAACCATAACTAAATTTAAATTTTTACTGTTTTGAATTACAATCATATTGCTTTGAATAAAAATAATCTAGTTTTGAATACAACTAAAAATTCAATATCAAGAACATGTCTACTAGTTTGTTTACATATACAAATTACACAAAATGAAATAAAAAATATACTTGTGTTGTTAGGATCTCGGCATCTAGTTTGATCAATTAGATTGAATTTGCAGCGAAATGAGCCCACGAATTAAAAAAATTAAACAAGAATACACGCATTTATCAATGAAACAGTGTTTGTTATAGAGAGAGAATTTCTGCCAAAAGGAATATATTCATTCAATACACGCTTCGGCTGGCTTCACGCGCACAGTTACAATTAGGTCATCTTTCCTTTTATAAGGAAACTGACGTCAGCTGACGTCACTTGATAGTGACATCTAACTGTTATTTAACTACTGAAAGTTAACACAACTACTGAAGATGTCAAACAGCTGACATCTTCTTACAAAAATACTAAGTGTTAACTATCACTACAACTACTGAAAAGAAACTACTGAAAGGAAACCATCACAACAACTGAAGAATGCTTCTTCAGCTGTTGTGACAAACTCTGAAGACTTCAGTACTTGGACTTCTTGAACTTCAGTTGTTGTCATCAGCTGATGTCTTCAGTCTTTGTACTGCAGCTGTTGATCTTCAGTACTTTAGTCTTCAGCTGTTGATCTTCAGACTTTGGTCTTTAGCTGTTGAAGTCTTCAGTACTTTAGTCTTTAACTGTTGATCTTTAGAATTTGGTCTTCAGCTGTTGAAGTCTTCAGTACTTTAGTCTTCAGCTGTTGATCTTCAGACTTTATCAAACAACTGATCAAGTCTTCAGCAGTTGTTGTGATATCTTGTGGGACTTAAAGGTTTTTCTGATCTGGCTCATTGGTTCTTTTGGTCCAACATGTGTCATCCTAATTAATAATGTGTCAAAAGATTCGCCATGAAATTATCAACCTAAACCTCGTGTTCATAATTGCAATCAACTTCTTGAATGGACTCCTTTTATTCTGATTTGGAGATTCAAACATTGATGTTCTGGTATTTGATATATGGCTATTCAATCCGACATCTTTATTATGAGACTCCAAATCATACATCATCAGGTCGTTGGCTTCTATACGATTAACATCCTGAAGAAAATCTATTGAGCTTGTTGCACCCTTCTTTTCATTCAAAACATCTTCATTAGCAACATTAGTGTCATCTTCATGAATGCCTGTCGAACTCGATTCAGTCCACCTTCCCCATCTGGAAATAACACCAATAAATCACATGATTAGGATGAATTGAATGATAAGGATTAATTGTCTGCTTAACTAAAAGAAAAAACAAGTAGAAAATTGCTTGATTAGGATGAATCACCTGATTAATTGGGAAAAAAATAAGTGGGTTGGCTTTGAAAAATAAGCATTACCCGGTATATATTAGGTAATCTTCACAGGAGTCATAATTTGGACAGAGGACTAGATTTCGCTTGGTTGTTTAGGATTAATATCATGATTTATTAGATGGAATGAACCTTAATCTTTAATTTGCACAAAATTGTTCTTAAATCACAAGTCTTCAAATTCATCAATCGGAGGGTTCATTTGAAGAAGAGAGGGAACAGTTATAGATTTAAAGCCCACTAAGTAGTATTTTATTTCTTAAATTACCCTTTTACCCTTTTATGTAATTATTGAAATAAATAAAAATAATGTTATTAAAAAAATTCTAATTGGTGGGTGTTGGTTCTTTTGGTTTTTTACAAAAAAATAGTTTTCATTTGAATGGATCCCTATATATATCATTTTTTATAAGAACTCTAAGAACCAACATTAGCTACACATTTCTTACAACATGCAAGTGATATGTCAGTTCTCTCTTTTTTTTAAAATGTGTAAATTTGGTTATACACATGTGTAATATCGGATTTACACATGTATAAATCCGGTATTACACATGTGTATAAACGAATTTCGTAAAAAATGAGTATTTTTATTTTTATAATTTTTATATGATAGAAAGAAACTAAGGAAACATTTTTGTGCTTTTATGTTTTTCATTTTAATGTTTTTTTATTTTATAATTTTTATTATGTTTGTGTTAATTACCATTGAAAACTAGTAACTCACATTGGTTTATAGACTTTTCACAAAAAATGAGTTCTCATTTAATCATTCTCCTACACACACACACACACACACACATATATATATATATATATATATATATATATATATACATATACATATACTAGCTATAGTTAACCTATATGTTACACGGTTGAATAAATAAAATATTAATATAATAAAAAAAATTAATTATAAAATGATATTATAAGATATAATATGACTGAAATTATATAATAGATATGATTATAAGTAATAAAACAATTATATCAACTTTTTAAAATTGTTTTTAAAATTTTTTCTTAATTAGAAATAACATTAATAAATACATCTCTTTCTTAATTTATTAAATTTAAAAAAGTGTAAAGTAATATTATTAGTAATTAAGGTAATCTATAACATATAATAAAAAAAGTTTTTCTTAAGACACGTGTTATCATTCTAGTATATCAAATGACACGTGTTATCATTCTAGCATATCAAATTACATGTGTTATCATTCTAGCATATCAAAAAGCCATTTTCTCGCATCTCTCTCATTATAAATACAAAAATTATAAAAATAACTAATTTGACTTTTTTTTAACTAAAATTTATTAAAACAATATATCTAGATTTGTGTTTCTTGCCTCTCTCAATGATAATTATTATAAATACGTAAACTAAATTATTTAACATCTAAAATATAAATGTAGTTATTTTAATAATTATTAATACATATTTTATATAGAATAATAATTTCTAATTCATTATGTGTTATAGCTTTTTATATTCATTATAATTTTTATTTCACCAATGGATAATAACATTTAGAAAATAAAATATTAATAAAACTAATAATTTTGATATGTTTTATTTATTCCACTCATGTAATACATGAACTCTAACCTAGTTATTTAATAGGAGAGAAATAAAGAAAAAACTTGATGAGGATGATTGTGATATTAACACGTGTCAGTTCAATACACATTTTTATTAGAATAAAAAAATATATCAAGTGGTATTTTAAAAGAAAGAATTATGTTCAAAGAAAACTATAAGTATTAAACATCGATTCCATAACAAAACATCAATTTCTTATATTACAAGACAAATTTAAATGATAACATGGCTATTACTTGTGATAAAATTAGAGCTTTCCTCGATCATTACTAAAATTGTAATGTAAATAATAATTAAAATATCTTAAACTTTTATAAATCTATATTAATAAATAAAATAAATCTGGATACTTGTTACTTTTCTAGACCATCTAATAATTAGTTTTTCTGTTTCTCTCTCATCTTAACATGAATGCTATAATAGTTATTTATTAATAAAAAACTATGCATAATTAAAATTTCAAATATATTAAATTCAAATTTCCAAATATTTTATACTAATAAATAAAATAAATCTGGATACTTGTCACCATTCTAAACCATCTAATAATTGGTTTACTCGGATTTTTCTCCTTCTAATTATGAATATTATAATAGTTATTTATTAATAAAAAACTATGCATAATTAACATTTCAAATATGTTAACTTCAAATTTTCAAATGTGTACTACATAGTTGTAGAGATTATATGAAGATGCTGATGCAACCCAAACACCCAAAGTCTCTCTGCATGCATGCACATAGGTACTGAAGAAGAATGCTTCGGAAGTTTCACACAACCAACATAAATATTCTAAGTGTGAAATCTTTCGAAGCCAAGACCAATATCTTCCGAAGCCAAGACCAATATCTTCCGAAGCCAAAGATGAAGTCTTCCGAAGCTTCAAAGACAAAGTCTTCCGTAGCCAACACTTGAAGATAGATTTCTTCCGAAGACTTTTAGTATACATGCTTGTAAGGCCCCATTCCCGGAAACCTCACAGTTGGTCAATCATAGCAGTTAAAACATTAAACATTTCAATTAAACAAACTTAAGCAACGGAAATAATTTATCAAAAACCATTCATTTCATTTAAAACATTGTTGTTAAGCAATACATCACCGTTAACTGTTTACAAAAGAATTATTTTACTGCATTACAAAACAACATCAACATAAAATACGAATGGATGTCAGACTTTTCCTGCCGAGTAGCTTCACCCTCGTGCCATCCTCAGCAATAATTACCTGCCAACTGAAAATGTATAAAAGTCAGCGTTGCTGAGTGAGCTCTAGTCTTATAAGTAATAAAATACTTTCTATATGTTGTATACGAAAATATTCTTTTCTATAAAATACAACTATGTACTGTATATGCGAGCACGCATCAACTATATGAACAAATATTGTTCGTTCTTTTTACTGTATGTCTTATCTGTTCTGTAAACTTTTATCTTTATGTTTCACTTTCTGTATGGACCAGTGAGCAATACCCTAACTATATGCGCGATGGAAAACGGGTGATGGGGCATCTATATCCCTCGAAAGGGTCAACTATATCCCTCGAAAGGGTCAACTATATCCCCCGAAAGGGTCAACTGTATCCCCCGAAAGGGTCAACTATATCCCCCAAAAGGGTTCTGTGTACTATGTACAAGGCCAACCCAATCACCCAGGACACGCTGCAAAGGTCCTACCAATCTCAATTGATTGACCCTGTGTGCATAATAGGGTAGCTAACCCGCAGCACAGTTGAGCTAACAATAACATGGTCGTGTACCTCCTATAAGCTTGCAAGACTTGTTAACATTTTCATTAATGTTCCTCTTCTTTTCTTTATTGCTCTTTCACTTTATTATTACGATATACTTTACGTTACGATAATAACATACCACGTAAAGTCACATACTATAAGTAATAATAATAATAGCAATAACAATAATAAGGAACAATCATAAGTAATCATATCATGCATGAAACATCATCATTAATAAGCCCTTAGTCAACCTCGGTCAAAACCCTAAAGCACAGACTCCCAAAAATTCTGTAAAATTTTCTAAGTGCTTAGGCACATGGGAACTATTTGGGCGCATGAGCCCTGTTCGGGCGTTTTATCACTATATAGGCGCATCAGCCAACACTTAAACATTTTCACTTTAGGCGCATGAACTATTCAGGCGCATGAACTATTCAGGCGCATGGGCACTATTTGTGTGTATGGACACTTAGGCGCATGGGTTATTCGGACGCATAGACACTTAGGCGCATGAGCCACTTGGGCGCATGAGCCACTTGGGCGCATGGGCACTATTGGGGCGCATGGCCCAACACTTAGTCGTCTGGCTAACATTTCTAGGCGCATGGGCCACTATTCAGGCGCATGGGTTGTACTTAAACATTTTTAAGGTAATCTTAGGCGCATGGGCTACTGTTTAAGCGCATGGATTATACTTAATTCTTTCTAAGGCATTTTCAGGCGCATGAGCCTTATCTAGGCACATGGATCTTCTGTTTAACATGTCTCCGTATGTTTTCAACCCAATCATCAAATCCATCTGTTCAAAGCTTAATGTGGCTATTCTAAACATGAACAACCTATGAGCATTCAAGAATCGCATTCAATCATGCACAATACATACGGGCATACATACTCAAACATTAGAAAACCATTTAAATACATTTTCAGCCCCAAAGATGTTTGAAAACAAGTAAAAACCAGGGTCTAGAACTCACCTGATGCAACTTGGGTGTTCTTCCTTTTAACCCTCTTGCAAAGAGTTCAAAACACCTAGAAACAACATCCAAAAACACACACACCCAAGCACAAACACAACCCATAAGCACATAAACACATAATCGGGATAAAACCCGTCATAAACACATAAAAACCACGAATTCTTACCTTGAATTCGTTCACTTCTTCTTCTTCTTTCACTAGCCAAGAGTTCACTCCTGATCTCTCTCTCTAGAACCGAAGATATGTTGATGTGAAGTGAGGGTAGGCGGCCATGCCCACCTTTACACCAACTTTCCAAAGATTTTTGTTCTTTTTACACTTTTAGTCCCTCCACTTGGACTTAATTGCCTTTCTTTCTTTTATTCTTTATATCATTTCTTTAAAAAGATAACCAGGTGTTATAATGCTTTATTTGATGTACTTTACATAAAGTTGGATGCCTTTTCGCTGTAACTCTGTAAAGTCACCAACTTTCATAAGTTGGTGAAAAGGTCCATACTTTTAGTAACTGTATATTGAGGTATTGAGTCTGTAAACTTTCTACTTTATGTACTTTATCCTTTTTGTAATAGATTAGGATGTGAGCTATGGCATGTCATAGTCATTAGTCAAAAGGCAATATGTCATTTGACTCTACAGTTGATTTTGTTTGTGTCTAGTCAATTGTATCCAGCTGGCCTTCAAAGTATGGTTGACTGTAGGATGTAGTATATGTATTTCAAGTACTTGTAACATTCTAGTATCCTTTGTAACATTTGTAATAGAACTTGAGAAGACAATATATTACAATCTTGAAAACCATCTCCTCGTGTATTTTGCTATCTTGTTCTGTCTCATATTTACCTTAGCATCATTTCTAGAGGTTAACCAATTTTATTGTTTGATTAGTTGAGTGTTCTTAAGCAACTCTCCTCTTTGTATTGTTGTGTTGTATTTGCATACCCTTCAACGGTTCTGTAATAGTTTTATTCAATTCGTATAATACACAATATTTAAGACACAACTTTTTATATTTTAAACATTCTAACAATACATTGTTTAGCCTGTGAATTACACGGGATTGTAATCTAAACGTAATATCTATAATCTATAATCTATAAATACTAATAAAAGAAGGTTTCTTTTACCACTTGTATCTTCTTAAATCACCTTTTTAACACTTGCCAATCTTTTAAACACTCTTATTTTATTTTCCCGCAAAAGGTTATTAAAATAATTTAAACACTCAAACAGTTTTTCTCTCTCTCTTTCTCTTCATAAAAATTGATTTTATGAATTAATACATTTTTATCTTTCATTTATATTTTTTAAAATCAAACTATGTTTTTACAAATAAATTTTATTAGAAAAATTAAAATTCATATATTTTCTAAAACATTAAACCTTTTGAAATAAAATATTTTAAATCAGTCATTTTTTTAAAATAATTATAAAAAGTATGGAATTTTCTAAAAACATTTTATTAAAACAACCAGAATAATTAGAAACTTGAGTTTTTAATAAACAAGATTTTTAATAAGAAAATCTTAAAACAAATATTTAAAAATAAAACTATTTAGATAAGAGAGTTAAAAATATTATAATTGTTTTATCTCTTGAGCAAATACGTATATATAACTTTATACATATCTTATATTAAAATATCATACTATAACTTTTCGTGTTTATTATTAAATATAATCTATTTAATAAATAAGTTTTTATACTATCTATTTATCTATATCTATCTATCTATAACATATCTATTGTTTATTTATTTGAAAAATTATTCATATGCAATTATAATTCAAACATAATTTTATAATTCATAAACTTTATTACTAATTATTTATTATTTTATTTATTTAACCCATGTAATACATGAGATACTGATTTAGTAAAGTATAATTATAGGTTTTTATTATAATAAAAACATTAAAGTTGCCAAATAAAAGAAAAAGGATTTTTCTAAAGAATTTGATGCCCGTGTCTTTCCTGTTTCTTTCTCTCTTCTCCATGCCAGAAGTATATAATTTTGATTTCCATTTTTCACTTTCTTTGTTCACACCCTCTTGACTCCAACCCCCAATCTCCACCCCAATTTCACAATTTTCTGTAAAATTACATAAACCCTAATATTTGTCCTTCGATAATCGATAGATCTGCCAATTTCCCATTTGGGTTTTCCCACAAAAACACAGGTAAACAAATCCGATTCTTGTATTCTTTAATTTTCAACTGTGTTTCCTATTTCGTTGAGAAGTTCCAACTGTATAGTTTTATTTTTATCAAGATTTGATTAGTTATTTTGAGGGTATGTTTATTTGCCTGCCAATTTTGTTGGGTGACATTTTTCTTGAGGTTTCGTGTATGATTTGTGCTCCATTCACTTAGATTTTGTTGTCTGATGAGCTGTTTACGGAAAAAAGTGTACAGATTTGTAGATTAATTTCGTAACTGTAAGTTAAGTTAAATGGGAAGTACTATCTTTGAGTTGAATTGTTTTAGGTTTTAATTTTCTAACAATCAGTGTCAATGGTGGAGTTGAAATGTAGTATATACTATACTAATATAAAAAGATTAAAAATTTAACTTTGGTTGTGCAATTCAAGGAGTAGGGAATCAGGTCTACTGGTTTATGGAAATATGTTTTGAATGAAGGGTGGAACTTCAAAGAAATTTATCAAAGATTGATCAGTAGATTTTGTTTTGGGAACTTGAGCAATTTTCTGAATACAGCTGTTTGTTCAACTTATGGATTGACTTTTACAAAATAGGAGTTTTCAGCCTTGAATCTTCTAACCTTTTGTGGTGGAATTATTGATTAGGTTGACTCCTAAAGTCAACATGCATATTCTGTTGCCTTTTGGTAGGACTTGTTTGGTTTCATGGTTAGAGATTTTACGAATTTGCATAGGTGGTCCTTTTTCTTTCTTAGTTTTACAACGTTCAATACGTTTGTCGTATTGCCATATGCAAATAGCTTTTTTTCTGAACTAGAAATCATGATGTTTTCTTCCCAAGGGGATATCTTGGTGGCAAAGTGGTGTACTCCCCAACCAAATGTTGTGGGTTCAAATCTTGCAGAGCCTAGGTGTGGTGACTTTTAGGAGTAAAGTAGGTGTAGTCGTGTAGAGTATTGTGTGTGTTCAACGGTTAAAAAGAAGAAGAAATTATGATGTTATGACACATGCAAACACTTAGGGTCAAATTATTCCATGCCATAGATAAGAAAGAAGAGGGAGAGCAGTCAGTTAACTTCTTCTTTGCATGGTTGGATATTGTTCTTTATATCTTCTATCATTTTAATTTACATGACATTTCAGGCAGTTTGTAATTTTTATCATGGATCTATGATTTCATAACTCTATATCTTCGATGCAACATATGCAAAATCAGTAATTTCAGTAACTAAACTACATGGACTTTTTGTTCCTTTAATTTGCAACATGCCCATTGTACCATCTTTCTACATTCTACACGTGTGGGTCCTATTTTTAGCTTCTCCTTACATCCCTTAATAGGAGCCACACGCACATCCTCAGTTTCTTTTTCTCGGTTATTGGTCATTAGTTGATCTCATCTAGTCATCTTAGAGGATGCATTTTTGACCCATTTATCTATGAATGGGTTGATTTGGTCTATATTTTATCCTAACGGGTCACACAGGCAAACAAGGATAAACTGTTATCAAATGTGTGACCTGTTAGAGATAAAGGCATAAAATAACCCACCATGTTTTGAGCTTTGACCCCTGCCAACAAAAAACACCTGTTTTGATCCATTACCTAAACTGCCCATTTTAACAACTCTATTTCCTTTGCGTTTTCCATCCATGTTTGACAATACATACTGATCTACTCAACCATTGTTAGGTCTGGTCACTTGAAATCGGGTTAGGGTCTGAGATAGATCCGCTCTCAATGGATCATGATAATATAATGGATAAAATGCCAAATTCAACCAGTAGCAATGGAAATTATATATTCTACAACTAAATGTGGTCTTCTAGAGGACTTGAAAGTCACTACACAATGTCTTCTGATAGAAACCTGATGAATAACAACAACTCCATTGGTATTCGGACACGAGCCTCTGATCCAATAAGCGGGTAATAATATAATATAATCAACGTATATTCTTTTCATTAAATTTGACTTTTAAAGATATCCTATTTGGTAACCACCGTTCTTTCTACAGGCCTCAGACAGTAAATGATAATACCGCATATTCTTCAGAAGAACAGGTATACTACATGACAGTTGGTTGCTGTGTCAAAATGGGTAGTTTGATTCTAGCGGTCAAAATGGTTTGGTTGTCTGGCAACTTCGTTTGTCCAGAATTTTTGTTTTTTAAATAAGAAGTGCCTAATGATCGATTTTTTTAATAACATCATTTAAGAGATTATGTTTTCTTAAAATACACGTTGGGCAACTTTAAGCTAATTTTTTTCCTAATTATTTGAGCTAAAACACAACCCAAATCAACACATTTAAAAAATAATGGATCAAATTCTGTTTTATTACTGATACATCTTTTGTAATTGTTATTTTCATAGGAACACCATGCACGCTTGAAAGCTCAAAAGGAGGAAATCCAGTATCTTAGAGAACAAATTACCTTTGCAAGTGTTAGGGTATGTGTTGTCCTTCTTGTTTGCCTTTGGTTTATTGGTTATTTGGTCTCATTTACATATCTTAAATACGTTCTAAATTTTGGATTTGGTGATACCAGGAACGACAATTATTGAACGAAAAATATACACTGGAAAAGAAATTTTCTGAGCTACGATTGGTTTGTCCTATAACCTTTAAATATGTCAACATTTATTCTGTTTGGCAAGTGTTTCTTCATGTTTATTACTTTATTTGGTGGAAGTATGCTGTATGCTATTGTTTTGTCCAAAAAGCCTGCAACATATTTTGTAAAAGTTTTGGACAAATGATGATATACCCAAAATATCCCTCAAGCAAACATGGTGAGAAATATTGTGTACTAAAATCAGCCTCGTCAACATCTTGTAATGTTTGCTAATAAATGAAAAGTTATATCTTGTAATGTTCCATTTTTCTGGACAATCTAGAATATTAAGTGTTGCATCTTTGGGGAGTCGGGACAAGTGAATGGGCCAATTGGGGGTTGTGTTCTATCTCAAACATGTCAAATTGTAATATTTTGCTAAAACGGAAAGTAGGGAACACGTTGTATAGAATTTGAAAGTCATCAAAAGTATATTTGTAAAGCATGCAACCTCTGTATCTTTTGAACTGTTTTATTAAAAGATATAGACTACAATTTAGTACTATTGCTTTTAATCATAGTTAGTGCATTAATCAATATATAAAGAATAAAATCTGGATAAAAGAAGTGATTGTGGGTCAACCTATGTGTTGACCATACTAAAAGCGACCCATTCAACCTGGACCCAACCTGCCAGACCACCCATCTTGCCACCTATAGGCTGTAGATAAATGGATACTTTGTATGATAGAGGATCTATTGATTGGGTTACAGGCTCTAGATGAAAACAAAATGAAGCCATCGAGTCTGCTGCTAATGAACTGGCTCGTAGAAAAGGGGTTCTTGATGAAAATTTGAATTTAGCCCATGACTTGAAGGTAAGTCACCATCCTGGTTAAATTTGGTAAAAGCAAACAATTTTTAGCTAAGTCATATAACTGTTAAAAAAATACATTAACCCGTTCTATACATCAAAACATTCATAAATATTTTGAAATCATTGTTAAAATTTGCATGTCAAATTATTCAAATATTAAACCATTCATGTTCCTCTTTTGATGGTGAACATGATCCAAAATATGTACCTAAGAAGAGTGTTCCATGTGAAGTCTTATTCTACACCAAATTTTAATAGCTCGGCATCATATTAATTTCTACTTTTTAAATTTCATTTTTGGATAGAAGTTTTTTTTATGTATAATAATGTCCCAGGTTGCTGAGGATGAGAGGTATATCTTCATGTCATCATTAGTTGGGCTATTGGCTGAATATGGCATTTTGCCTCGTGTCACAAATGCTGCAGCTCTTTCAGATAGCATAAAGGTATATAATTAGCTGTTTGCTATTTTATTTTATTTTTTGTTTCTTAAGATTCCTTTATTTGTCTTTATTTGAAGCTTCTTCAATATTTGACATGTAGTCCTATATTTTATTGAACTATGCAAGCCAATGTTGCAGTTTTTTCACACAATTGTATTTCTGTTGAAGAGTTTTGTAACCACACTGAAGGGAATGCTGTAAATCCTTAAGCTTGGTGATTAAATATATCTTTAAGAAAACGAGTTAGCATTTTATAGTTTTACATCTAGTAAAAGAAAAAACTCAGGCAAACAAACTATGTATTATTCCCATCTAGCATATGCGTATTTGATTATTGTATTTTAGTTCAATAAGGAGCTACTTGATATGGAGTTCATCAAAGAGTTGGTAGATTCGTCTTTAGGAACAATTGGACAGAAGCAAGTGGGCTAAAAAGGGATGAAATTTAAGCACACATAACTTCTAATCCATGTGAAAACGGGCCAAGTTTGGTTGATCCACCCTGCCACTGTTTTATCAGTATTTTTAAGTCTTAAACAGCTAATGTATTTAATATAATTATTAAAGCTCTGCTATTAGATATAATCTAATTTCTATCAACAAATCTAGTTTGAGTACACCTTGGGTGACTTTTGACCTATTCGATAACTTTGACATGTTTCATTTTTAACTAATTTTATTAACCATTTGACCTGTTACAAACTTACAATGTTTGTCACTCTTGAAGAACTTGATGACTTAAGCATTCTTAGAGTATTGTTAGTAGACGTATTGTGATGTTAATCTGCATTTTAATGATATATGCATTTCTATAAGTCTTCAATTAAATCTCTTTCTTACAGCACTTGCATGACCAAATGCAGCAGAAGATTAGAGCATCACAAGTATGATATCAGTCTTACCCTCAATAACTTCTCTATATCTCTGATCTTGTATTCTTAACATATTTTTCAAAGCTTATTTTTTGCAGTCATTTTAAAATCCTTTTAACATGCTTACTGTGTTAGTCATTATCTGTTGTATGTTTCTTTTATTTCAGGATCATCAGCGGTTTTCACCTTCACCTTATAACAATTCTACAGGTGGCAGACATTTGGAATCAAATTATGATGTTTCTAAATACACACCACTCAATGGTCAAATGAATCAATCACCAAATGATAGTCGTCACAAGTTTGAATCAAGGCCTATTAGGTTGGCATAATTAATCTCAAACTTATCCCCAATTTCCAATTTTTTTTATTCCCTAATTAGTTACCTTTGTATTAACAGAATTTACTCAAATATTTAGCTGAAGTTCTTTTTTTTTTCCAGTCAGAACACAGAGCATGTTTATGACAATAATAGGGTGAATAATAGATTTCAAGATGGGGCTGATAATAATTACTTTCCTTCCATTAATGATGGTGATGATTCTTATGCTGTAGAAGGTAACAAACAGAATCAGTGGAACTCTGGAAATTATTTATTGTTCCCATAAAATATGATACAAAATTGTTGAAGGTAGTTTGATGTAATTACTACAAGAAAGTTGGCATGCTTAAAATTAGGTTTTAATTAATATATAATCGGTAAAATAAGAACTTAGCTAATAATAAAATTGGTTGACTGACTCATACATGTGTCAATATTGGCCATAGTGTTCTCAAATGTTCAATACATCCTAAATTTTTTATTAAAGAAATTCAATAACCTTTTCTTGGCATGTATTTTGCCTGTTATAGATGCTAATGTGTTATATTTTCAAATAGAAGACGGCCCGGGAATTGAAGGCTTCCAAATAATTGGAGATGCAAAACTAGGAGGCAAACTTTTAGGTTGTGGATTTCCTGTCCGTGGGACTTCACTTTGCATGTTTCAGGTGCAGAAGCTTCTAGATGCAAATTTCTAGCTAAAATATATATTTTTATTTTTTTATTTTTATGAAAATACTGATATATATCATGCTTCTATTTCAGTGGGTTCGCCACCTTCAAGACGGCACTAGGGAGTACATTGACGGTACAGAATTAAACTGTTAATTGATATCCTTAGATGCTCCAAGATTTAGATGGTTGTGGTACTATATTGTTAATTATAATTAAAATGCTATTTGTTAAAAGAAATGTATGAAAATGTACTTACGGGTTAACCCATCCAACCCTACTGCTTTGACTCTCACTAAAAGATGACCCACTTTAACCTGAACCATTTTGACCCCTTACCCAATCTAGTTTGTTTATGACAAAATGTCACATTTCCCAAATGGGAGGTTATTTGTAAGGAGGGAAAATGGAAATTCTCATAACTATCCATGTTTTCTTGATCCACAAGTTACCATATGATACAGGAGCCACAAATCCAGAGTATGTAGTTACAGCCGATGATGTCGATAAACTTATTGCTGTTGAATGCATACCAATGGATGACCAAGGTCGACAGGTACTCACTCTGTAAACATTCTCTATACATTGTAGTGAAATTTTTGTAGTTATTATAATAATTATTATTATTTATGTTATTGTTGTTACTTCACTTCGGTAACTAAAAATGAAATTCTTACAGAAGTTCATGAACGATTCTTGATTTAAATCTAATATTAATTAAATTTTAACAATTATAACAACTTTACTTTATTTTAGTGACGAATAAGATAAGGGAGAACATTCCTGCTAACATTGCTGATGTTTAAACTTCAAAAACTATTATCTTTGTTTTCAGGGGGAAATAGTGCGACTCTTTGCCAATGAGCAGAACAAAATAACGTGTGGTAAGTTTAGTCTGGAAACAAAGTTTAAAGTTTAAACTCATAAATTAATTCAAACATTAAAAGTTTTGGTACTTTCAACCTTCATCTTTAACTTGCAAGTGAAATAATATATTTGAAAAAGAAAAATTTTACTTTCTCATATCCTAATGTCTTGAAAAATATATTCTGCAGATCAAGAAATGCAACAAGAAATAGACAGATATATGTCAGCTGGTCAAGCATCATTTAGTGTTATGCTGCTGGTACGGTATCTGTAAACTAATATATGAGCCTAATACTAAAAACGTCTTTTTAGTATTTTGTGGCCAGTCTACATCTCGAACAAGCTTTTTTACTTGTAACACATGAGGCTGTTACTTTTGCAGATGGATTCCCCTGAGAATTGGGAGCAAACAACTTTCTCTTTGAGACGATCAAATTACCAAGTAAAAATGAACCGGACGCAAGACATTTTCATTGATGAGAAATATTCTAGTGATTTGTCGGTATGTAGATTCTTCTCTTTTTTTTCACGGATTTATATAGCAGTGGTGGCTTTTGTCCCCTTACTAGTTACTATGAAAGGACCCCTGCGAGTCATGTTTAACTCTAATGGGTCAAATGGGTCAGTTGGTTAAATTCTAAAACATTGGCAGAAACAGGTCAAATGGACATCTGAAATCTGGTCTACTAAGATCTGACTTTTAGCATTTAAATTTTAACCTGTTTAAACCCACTAAATTCTTGCGCATTTTTAGAAGTAAAATGGTAGGTTTTTGGCAAAAAACCAAGTATTATAGCTTGGAAATTTTCCTTTCTTAAAATTCAGTTAAATGACTTGATTACACCTTTGACAATGATAAAAAAAGTGGATTGTCACCTCTCTTGTAATATTATTGCAGATCAAAATTCCTCCGGGGCTTACTTCACAATTTGTGTTGACACGTTTGAATGGTTCTTCGCATCCTTTTACATTCCAGGATGTTAGGTAACATTGACTTTACATTCTTATCGACTTTTGTTTGACTTCCTTGATCCAAACAAGAGGCACACCTTGACCCCTAGGGTCAAACAAACTACTTTTCAAATTCAGGAAGTCTTGAATGTATCATTATTCATGCCAAGTTTGTTAGAAAAAAGTCTTTATGAAAACCTACCACAAACTAGAAATAGTTGATGCAAGTAAAAAATTAATTATCATTGACCTTTGAGTTTGAAAGTTGCATTTTTTATAAGGATGTTGATTGGAGGGTTGTAATTAAATGGGCTAAATGCGTCACAAATGGGTTGGCATGTTGGCCTGTTAAATGAAATATGTTAAACATGTCAACCTAAACATGCCCATCTAGTAAACAAGTTAGATATGTTGACCATTCAACAAGAAGACATAGTAATAATTATTCTAAATTTTTTAGAATGCGTGACATGTTCGTGCTGACCATGAGAATGTTCCAAAGCAAGGTACCTTTTAAGTTCATGTGACATGTCTTTCAACTTTTGACATTTTGTAATATTTGTTGTCGACTTTTGGAAAAAGGGTAAGTTATTAATGCGCTACTAATTCTTATTGAATAGGCATTGGATGAAAGAAGGAAGACAAAAGCATGAAACTTTGTATACTTCAATATAGATACAAGTATTGTATACTCATTCTTTGTAGAAATGAAGTAGAGGATAATGAGACTGCTTTAGAAGGTTTTGTACTTTAGATTGGAATGAATGGGTTGTTTGTGTATGTTCTTTTGATCTTGACTTTCATGTTCAAAGTCAACTTACTATTAAGACTCTTCGGGTATAAGATTTTATGACCCCATATATTATGAAAGAAAAACATTTAAATGATGTGAACGAATTGACCCCTTTTGTTTTATTAGGCCTACTAGATTTTTATTTTTATTTTTTTAACAACTTGTACATATTCCAAATTTACTTTTTAATCAGTATCATGAGACTTGACCGTACAACTTGACAACGGGATGCCATATGACACACCTAGGTATCTTAGAACCAAGGATGTTTGGTGTTCAGTATACTACACAGCATATTAGACAAGTTAATGTGTTTGTAAGAAACATTAAGGTTGTGTTTGTATGAAATAAATATTAATATGTATAAGTATATGCGTGATATCTACTATATAACTAGAACAAGTTATCCATGGCTTCATGACGGGATGTACAATGCCACTCGTGAGGTTGGACATTAATACATTTAAGTAAATAAAAGAGATTTAAGTAATAAAAGAGACATTATACTATGTCTGGTACGTTGTGGCATACAATTTTAAAAGCACGTAGAAACACGTATGCAAACTTCGTTACAGTACGACCTATCAATCTAACCATAGTAACCTCAGAGAAAAAAGAAACAAAACTAAAAAGATTTAAAAAGACAATTAAGATGGAAAAAAAACTCAAAAGGTCAAATAAAAATACCAAAAGAATTGAATCCATGATCTCCACCAATACCATACACTGCTTCAACCATCTTATCAACAAAAGCACTTCGTTTAGTTTTCAAAGTAAAACTATACATACACACATAGTTCGCAAAAAAAGAGAAAAAAATACTTTAATTGATGAAACACACCTTGACTCGTGTCGGGGCGGTGGAAGCCCACCAACAATTACAAATGAGAGTATATACCATTGGTTTTGTATTATTAACGAGAATGAAGAAACATAAGGATAGCTTTAAGACTTGTATATTTTCTGTTTTTCATTCTTACTACACTCTTTTGTCTCACATATCCATTTAAAGGAATATAAAACCTTTTATATATACATACATATATATATATACATATATACATATATACATATATACATATACATATATACACATATATATATACATACACACACACACATATATATATATATGTATGTATATACATATATATATATACATATATATATAATAATAATATTGTTGTTATTAATAATAATAATTTGTAAAAGGTTACTAAACTTAGAAATGTTTAAAAACTTGGATTTAATAAGTCAAGGGGGCCTTAATGTCATTTTATAAACTTTAATAAAAGGTTTTGGCATAAAATAATAAACATACATAAGTTGAGGGACTGTTTCTGTAAATTTATAAAACCCAAACCATTCACCCCATTTACCCCGCACTTCCGGCAACCGAGCTCCGGCCACCCTCCGGCCGAGCTCCGGCGACCTCCAAATGTTTGTTCCGGTTCAAATTACAACTTCAAATCGTTCCAATCAGTTCGTGGAGTCGATTCGAACCCATTAAAGACATTAAATGGACTTTAACATTTGATGCGAGTGGGAACAAGGTCGGGTAACGGTCGACCATCAAACCCGCAACATACGACCATTAAAACTGATAATTATCAAATTAAATAATCCTACACGATCTTCTACCTATTCCTAAATGCGTACCACTTTCAATTCCACCCGACGAACTCAATTTCATTGCAACGCGTCGCCCACTTCATCGGACCTGCAACTCTATCAAAACCCACCTTCTAATCAACCTAAATAGAAATTGTAAAGGGCTTTGACTTGTGAGCATTCTCTGAAGCTACACACGAAGTTGATTTGACTATCGTCAACAATTCCTCATCAACCAGACTCGCTTTGGTCGCTGTGTGTTCTTCTTTCGTTCTAGTTGATCAACACTCCAATTTGGGTAATTACAGTAGGCATTGCACACGTTTATACATGGGGAATAAAAGCCCCATGAATCTAATCGGCAATTGAATCGAATCGGAGTTCAATTGGATCCAAGAACAATCTAGGGTTTATTGGATTTGGGGGATTCTTGAATAAGTATGTTTTTAACAATTAAGGGTCGAGACCTAACACGGCAATGGCCCTTGGTTTGCTGGTAACACGCATGTCTCCTAAACAGGAGGTCCCCGGTTCGAATTCGAGGAACCTCATGTTTTTCTTTTAGGGCATTTTGGCTTTCAAATTAAATCTAGATTTTTTTTAAAATTTATATAAAAAACAGTTTATAAATTTGTAAATTGTTTTAAGGACACTATATATTTTCTGAAAATTTATTTCATAAATTATCTTAATATTTTATTTAAATATTTTAGACCAATAATATATTTAGTCTATTTTTTTATTTATAAATATACTTTAAATAGTGGTTGAATTAACTAAAATCATTATTTGTTCAAATAACAAGTATATATTATTGTTAAAAAGGGAGTTATTTTAAAAGCTTGATAAACTATATTTAGACTTTGTTACAAATGATTTTCTTTTAATTCTTAGTATTAAAATGATTAAATGGTATATTGACTCAAAACATAATCAAATCTACCATGTTAGTTGGATCTAATTATTAACATCCCAAATTCCACTTAAAACTCTAGTTCTCGTTAAAACGTTAAACTTATTATAATTAAACTTTAACCTTGTAAATATATATATATAATTTAGGTGCCTTGTGAAGAACTACATTGGATCACTGCTTATTACATTTTTTATTAATCGTCATTCTATACTTATTTGATCAAGTGAGTATTTCTATATTCCTTTTTCATATTTTCACACATTGGGGTGAAACATGTTACTTTATAAACATTACACTTGTAAACGTTTGATTCTTGTAAACTTATGGCAATTTACTTGTGTGTTGTGGTTAGTTGAACTTTGTAGCTACCATGTAATGTCGAATATATGTACAATCATTAACTATTGCTAGCTTGGCGACGTCATAGATCTATAGTTCTGACAAGCTTGCTTGGTTGATCCAAGTACACTTAGCTAATCGTATATGCTTGTAAACATTTGAGACTTGTAAAACTTTGTCAAGGTTTGATTGTGCATTCTATCTTACATCCCTAGTTTACTTTGTTCTCTAACTTACAACATGAATTGCCATCTGTTATATACTTATGTATTGCAAAGTATAGAAATCTCACCAACATTATTGTTGACCTTTTATTTTAACATGTTTCAGAAAATACTCAAGCTTGATCGCCATTTTTGAAGATGTTCACACGTAGGAATGGACCTAGTTAATTTAATGAATGAGCTTGTTATATTTCTTATTATGTTTTTCTTATTTGAGACTTATGCTTGTAATATACCATTCAAACTTATGAATAGTATATTTGGATTTAATAATAGCGTTATGTGACTGTGAACGATCTTAACTCTCACTCCTCGATGTTTCCGCCGTCAAGGTTGGGGTGTGACATTAGATGCCATTCTTTTCCTTCTCTTTGAACTCTTTAACTGAGAAGACTGGCCTGTAGCACCTTGTTGTTCAATCATGTCTTTCTTAATTAGGTCTTCCTCCCTTACAGGTTTAGAAGGAGAGGGAGTATGACCCTACTCAGAACATGAAGCTTGTTGAGACTCAGCAGGAGGTTTAGGTTGTGTTGTCTCAAATGGTTCAATCTTAACCTCCACTTCTTGAGGGACTTGACTTGGTGGGAGTGTAAGTCAATGATTTCTCTCTCTTGATCTTTTACTTGATCACCCCTAATGTGCTCATCCATGGTGGATAGAGACATTGTGCCAAGCCTCATTCTTGAGAATCCATACAGCTTCAAGAAGCTCATTATCCTCTGCCTGTCTGCAGACTTCTTCTAACTTTTCTAGATGATGGCTCTTGACTTGTTTGCTTCTTCCCTCGTCTGCTTCTTCCCTCATCTTCCTTATTATAGCCTTTTGTTCTTTGAGTACTGAAGTTTAAGTTTCTTGAGATACTCAAACTCAATATACTCAAAGGACAATTGAAGAAGTGCAGCTCCCTGGTAGAGACATGTGGCACTTAGGTAGTTAATCATGTTTTGTCTATCAGTTTCTTTATCTACCTAAGGTTCTTGTAGAGCCACAGTCTCTTCCACAGGACTTTCTTGAACTGGAGAGAGAGAGTAGGAGAATGCTTGTATAATCTTTTCTGTCTCCTTTTATCTTTGATTTAAATAAGCAACCTTGTTTCCTTTGCTTCCTTCTTCTTTCTAGACATTTTCATATAAGCCAGTTCATTCAATTTCTCTAAGGGGAGAGAAATGATTTCATCAACATCATAGTTTCTAGTCTATAAGTAGGTAATCCCGACTGCTCTTAACTCATCATTTTGAGTGTTTGGTCTGGGGGCAGCCTTGATTGCAGCTTCCATGAAGCCAACAGACCCAACAAAGGAACTTTCTCCCTTAGCTTCTTCTTCCTATCTCTCTTTCTCTCTCCTCCTTCTCAATCTCCTTAGGAGACAAAACCATTTTCTCTTTATCATCAACAGACCTTTGTGACTCAAGGTGGAGAGAGTTTTGGCCTTTATTGCTTGGAGTAGAATCCATGCTCTGGCCAGAGAGAGGCTGTGATACATCTTCACCAGTAGATATCTCACTGAAGGAATGGATTATTGAAGTAGTTGTAGGTGTCATAGGACTCTCCGGCTTTGTCACTGGGCCTTTAGTTAAGGTTTTTCTTTTGAAGTTAATCTCAAGGTCTGCCTCAACATCCAGTTGACCAATAACATTACCAGATTGCCTTTGTCTCCTTCTTAGGCTAAACTCTTCAATAATCCTGTTTTGAATCCTTTGAGCCAGCCTGTTAGCTTGCCTAGATTGACTTTGATTGGCAAGTGGCATGTTGACATGGTCAAGACCTTCATAGTAGTTCAAGGTCTTAAAGTTGAATACCTCTTGCTACCCTTGAACTCTTTGAAGTATGAGGGCTCTTCTATCAGCATCATACCTCCACCCAACAATGTAGTTTGAAGATCCTTGGATGGGGATGACATAGCCCTTGGAATACCTTCCTCAAAAATACTCTGAATAAGAGAGTCTAGAGAGTCCACATCAATGTGAACTTGAGAAAGTTACTGAGTATGGACAATTGAAAGTGAGGATGGTGAGTCCTTAATGTCCATACTCTGTGAATAACTCCCAGGTTCTGTGATTGTTATGACTTTCTCCCTCTTTCTGATAACATCACCCTCTTGCATAGGTGAGCTAGGAGTTAGGTCAATCACACCACAGGTTCTTGTGTTCCTGGATGAGCTCTCCTTAAAGGTCTCGCAGCTAGTTTCTCCTTAAGATAAGATATCTCAAGTTGTTGATCATTGACCCCGTTTTGTAAGGTAGTCACCTGAAATTCCAAGTGACTAACCTTGGAGACTAGGTAGGTTATGTTTTGACAGTTTTTGCACCTGTAGTCTCAAATTCCCTCTTCTTCATCTAAAGAATCATTAGGGGGGGTGAGATGATTAGACCAAAATCCTCAGTCTCACTACCAGTATTTAAGGGGTTTAACAAGATTATCAAAGTCCATATAAGCCAATATATATGAAAAACGCAGCGGATTAAGAGTTTAAAATCTTGTTAATATATATATTATCAAACCCATTTGAAAAGCTAAACCCAAACCATGGATCCAAATACGAAATGCATATAAAATAGGCCAACTAAAGGAGGTTAAGAAGACAACCTTTTATGCTGCTAGAAACCGAGATTGAGAGGGTGCAAAGGATGAATATTATGGCCGAATTTTCAACCAAGAAGACCTCAAGAAAGTGATACCCCAAGCCACCAACAAACCCCTTTGGAATGCTAGGTTTCTCAACACCAAATTTCAGCAACTTGAACTTTGTAGTTGCTGAATCTTCCTTCCTTGTTCAAGCTCCAAAAACCGATTTTTGAGACTTAGATTAGAGAAGATTTTTGCCTTTGCATGCAAGAGAGAGAGAGAGCAAGATTGGAGAGTGTGTGTGTTTAAGTCTTGCATCCATCAAGACAAAAGGAGGTGGGACATTTATGCCCCTTGGGCGGCCGAAAATGTCCAAACCCCTTTTAAAATCCATTTGCCTCCTTTTTATTATAAACACACTTTAATCTCTTATTTTATAAAGTTGAAACCAATTTAAACTTTATAAACATAGCACCCTTTTAAATGTTATTATTTAAAAATCTTAAATAATGAAACAAATAATACCTCATGAACTATTATCCACATAATGATGTTCATTTTCAAAAGCAATGTATTTAGAAAACCCACATTTTCTAAATTGTTGTCAATATTTATTTGCATGATCTTATCAACGTATAAATATTTATAGGTGTTTGTTTAGCTTGTTATTGGGTATGACCCCACTTGGATCATATCACACTAGCCACATCAACTTAATATGCATCTTGGGCAGATCAAATCTTTCAATCTCCCACTTGCACAAGATTCATAGAAGGTTGATGCAAGCAGCAAATAATGCCTAGCAACGGTTTGCTACCCCTAATGTATATGACTAAGTGCCATTCAATAACATCATCCTGTTCAAGTACCTTACTTGAATATGATTTAGGTGAATTAATCATTTTTCCTTTTGTTACAGATGTCATGTTAAATCTCAGAGACACAGAATTGTCATTCTCCGCGGGTTTAACTTTATCAGGCCTTAGACATCTAACTCTCAACAAATAAGAGGAACAAATTCCATCTTGACTACATACGTCTCTCATAATCACCTTATATCATGCCTGAACTCAGCCTTGTGTACTGCCAATCTTTCATAACAGCAAAGAACTAAGTCAAAGTACAATACTTGATGAATATTAAGACCCAATATGCATCTCAGGTCTGAGGATACAATGATATTCGCCTTTACTCAATATCTCTTATAACTAATCACAAAGATTCCATGCAGAAATAATTGAGAGCGGGTCGGTCCAATATCTAAATCCCATAGATATCAATGAACCTTGGTAGCAACGATTTGCTCTAT
This sequence comes from Flaveria trinervia, assembly GCA_025506515.1. Taxonomy (NCBI): domain Eukaryota; kingdom Viridiplantae; phylum Streptophyta; class Magnoliopsida; order Asterales; family Asteraceae; genus Flaveria; species Flaveria trinervia. Next base: position 110,013,660 of record CM046442.1, on the reverse strand, counting down.
ATTCATACCTTATGAATATCAACCAATCCAAGTTCATTATAGTCTTATATTCATAGTTGTTCCCACAAGTATGAACGACCACGACGTTTAGAATAACTTACTTATTCTTGGATTTAAACATGCTAAAATGGAAGGACAAATGAAAATTATAACCATAGAATGAGGCAAATAACATAAGTTCCAATATCCAAATACAAAATTTGATCAATTCCAATCACTAGAATATCGAAGTCCTAAGGCACAAGTATGACTTTCATGCTTTGACCTATCTAGGAGCTTCGTGAATGGATCCGCGATGTTTTGATCGGTGTGAACTTTGCGAATACATATTTTTCCTTTTTCAACTTCATCCCTTATGTAGTTGAATCTCCGTTCAATGTGCCGAGTCTTTTGATGAGCACGAGGTTCCTTGATTTGAGCAATCGCACCTTCGTTGTCACAAAAGATCTCTAGGGGGTCTTGAATGGTAGCAACTACCCCTAGATCAGCAATGAACTTCCTAAGCCACGCGGCTTCTTGAGCTGCCAATGAAGCGGCAATGTATTCTGATTCTGTTGTAGATAGTGCCACTACATCTTGCTTTGAGCTCTTCCAAGAGACTGCTCCTCCATTCATAATGAAGACATATCCCGACTGTGATCGAGAATCATCTCGATCAGTTTGGAAACTCGCATCCGTGTAACCCTTTACAACGAGCTCCTCCTCACCAGATCCATATATTAAGAACATATTCTTAGTGTTCCTAAGGTATTTCAAAATACTTTTAACAGCCATCCAATGACTATTACCAGGATTCTGCTGATATCTACTTGTCATGCTCAGAGCACATGACACGTCCGGCCTAGTACATATCATTGCATACATGATGGATCCTATAGCAGATGCATATGGGACTCCATTCATTCTTTCTTGTTCAACCTTTGAACTGGGGCATTGAGATGAGCTCAATATCGTCCCCTTTTGAATAGGCACAAAACCTTTCTTAGAATTCTCCATCTTGAACCTCTTCAAGATCTTTTCAATGTATGCACTTTGGTTTAAACCTATCAACCGCCTTGATCTATCCCTATGATCTTTATTCCCAAAATATAGGTGGCTTCACCTAGATCCTTAATGGAAAAACAGCTTCCAAGCCAGGTTTTTACACCTTCCAAGGTTGGAATGTTGTTTCCAAAAAGTAGAATGTCATCGACATATAATACAAGGAAAGTAATAATGCTCCCACTAGCTTTCTTATACACACAAGCTTCATCAGTGTTTTTGATGAAGCCAAATTTCTTTACTTCATCATCAAAACGGTGATTTCAACTTCTTGACGCTTGTTCCAATCCGTAGATTGATTTCTTTAACTTGCATACCTTGTTAGGATGTTTTGGATCGACAAAACCTTCAGGCTGTTCCATATGGACATCTTCCTCAAGATATCCATTTAGGAAAGCAGTTTTGACATCCATTTGCCAAATCTCATAGTCATAATATGCTGCTATGGCAAATAATATCCTAATAGACTTTAGCATTGCCACAGGGGAGAAAGTTTCATCATAATCAATCCCTTGAATTTGAGTGAAACCTTTCGCTACGAGTCTAGCTTTATAAGTATCCAAGTTTCCATGCATATCGGTTTTCTTCTTGAAAGCCCACTTACTTCCAACTACCTGGACTTAAGAGGTGGTGTAACCAATTCCCAAACTTGGTTATCATACATGGATTGCATCTCAACGTTCATGGCTTCTTGCCATTTGTCAAAATCAGGTTTTGACATTGCATCATGGTATGTGGTTGGTTCATCCGAATCTACCACATAGCATCCATCCATGAAAAATCCATATCTCTCAGGAGGAACACTAATTCTACCAGACCTACGAACGTTTTGTGTATCTTGATCATCCATATGATCATTTTCAACATCCTCATGTTGATTGTTAGTATCAACCAATTGTGTATCGCCTTGTGAATCTTGAACCTCTTCAAGTTCCACTGCTCTTCCACTAGTTTCTTCCAAAAGAAACTTAGTTTCCAAGAACTCTGCCTTGCAAGCAATAAACACTTTCTGTTTTGTCGGATCATAGAAATAATATCCATACAATCTCTAGGATATCCAATGAAGACACACTTTGTGGATCGGGCTTCCAGTTTGTTTTGAGTGTATTGCTTAGGATAAGCATCACACCCCCAAACTTTTAAATATGACAGTGATGGAACCCTTCCATGCCATACTTCGAAAGGTGTCCTTTCCACTTTCTTGGTTGGGGCCATATTTAAAATACGGGCCGCGGAGAGCAATGCGTAACCCCAAAATGATAGAGGTAGCGTACTTCTAGCCATCATAGATCGAACCATATCCAATAGAGTCCGATTCCTCCTCTCAGACACACCATTATGTTGTGGTGTTCCAGGTGGAGTAAGTTGTGAGACAATCCCACAACTTCTAAGATATTCTTGAAATTCACTACTAAGGTATTCACCTCCTCTATCTGTACGAAGAATCTTGACCATTTTGTTGAGTTTATTTTCTACTTCATTCTTGAAGATTTTGAACATTTCAAAAGATTCATGTTTGTGTCTTAACAAGTACACATACCCATATCGACTATAGTCATCGGTAAAGGTAATGAAGTATCTTTCACCATTCCTAGTTGTTGGTTTAAAAGGTCCACATACATCGGAATGTATGATCCCTAATAAATCTTTTGCCCTTTCATTAGTCCCACTAAAAGGGCCTTTGTCATTTTACCTTGTAAACAAGACTCGCATACACCAATGAATCATTCCATTGGTTTTCAAAAGACCATTCTTTTGAAGTTTTTGTATACGATTTTTGTTTATGTGACCAAGGCGACAATGCCAAAGATAGGAATCACTCAAATTAGGTTTGATTCTTTTGGTGGTTGCTTGGTACATAGAGCTATCATAGGTTGTGTTATCATGAACCAATTCATAAATACCATTACAAGGTATAGCTTTAAAATAAAACACATGATTTAAGGAAACATGAATATCATTGTCAACAAACTTGAAATCATAATCATATTGTCTTAAACGGGAAACAGAAATAATGTTCCTAGTCAAGCTAGGAGCATACAATACATTCTTCAAAATGACTTCCAACCCACTTGGAAGCTTCAAAATGTAGTCTCCTTGGGCTTCCACGTGAACCTTTGCACCATTGCCCATAAATAGACTTATTTCCCCTTTTGCATAATGTTCACTTCTTTTGAACCCCTGCAACAAATTGCAAATATGAGTTCCACATCCAGTATCTAATACCCATGTGTTAGAAGAAATAACACTAAGCTCAACATGTATCATAAATATTGTACCTGAAGTTTGCCCCGCGTCCCTCTTCGATCTCAACGCTTTGAGATAGACAGGACAATTGCGTTTCCAATGGCCTACTTCACCACACTCAAAACATGGGTCATCTTGAGCAACCTTTTGCTTCTTTTCTTTCGGTTTGGGCGGCTGCAATTTTGCCTTACCCTTTCCTTTGACGTGTCCCTTCCCTTTGGCAACATTTGCCCTAGGGTCGGGGAGGTGCCTTTTCCTACTACCACCTTCATTGATCGTAAGGACCGGTAGAACCTTTCTACCCATGCCTTCCTCGGCCGTTTTGAGCATTGAGTGAAGCTCACCAATGCTCTTGTCCCATCCATTCATGTTATAGTTCATAACGAAGCTATCAAACTTCTTGGATAGGGAGTTGAGGATCAAATCCGTTGCCAAATCGTTGGACACACGACAGTTAAGCCTTTCAAGGCGATCAATGTGGCTCTTCATCTTAAGAACATAGGATGATACCGATTGGGTCTCGTCCATTCGACATGCATGAAGTGCCCGAACGGTTTCGAAGCGCTCCACCCTTGATTGTTGTTGGAACATTTCCTTCAACTGGGTGATCATGTCATAGGCATTGTGGTTCTCAAAGTCTTTTTGCAAATCGGGTATCATACTCGCCAGCATGAGACACGAGACTTGCACAGAGTCTTCGGTGTACTTGACCCATTCGGCAAAGGCCTCAACGTCATTTTCATCGGGTTGATCAGGAATGGGATCGTCTAAACATAGGACTTCTTTTCTTGTTTGAGAACTATTCTCAAGTTTCGGTACCAATCCATGAAGTTCCCATGGTTTAGACGTTCCTTTTCAAGGATGGTCCTTAGTGATAGGTTATGGACGGTCGGGATTGCGTTGTTGTTGTTAGCCATCTACAATATACAAAGTTAAATTTTTAGTACTTTTAATATCAATGGATTTTGATTATTAATACCCTTTTTGTCTCATAGACAATTAATAGTCAAAATTTTAGAATCCAACGTTACATTCAAATATTGGTTAGGTGACCTTTATCCCTTTATTTAAATTAACAAGGTAGTCAACGTTTGACAATTGTAACCTATTACAATTTCTAGTGTATGGGATCGGTTAAACATCTTATGTTTGTTAGGCATGTTTATCCCATCAACACCCTTTGTACGTCATGCTTCGGTGATCCTAATGCATGATTTCCAAATTAAGTCGTCCTACTTAGACACACGTGCGGATTTGCTAATATTAGTGGTTAGGTGACCTTTATTCCATAAATATGGCAAACCCACCTCAAAACCATAAGTTCCTTTAATGTGGTTAGGTGACCTTTATCCCACATTAAATTCTCAAATGATTCGAGTGTTGTATAATAGGATGGTTTTGACTTGTTAAAAGGGATTTAGTTTCACAAAATTCTAGTTTGGAAACAATTTATTATATCTTGCATTTGTATGCATTCAAATACATGGTAGTTAATTTGAAAACTTATTTCAAAATTCCTTTTAATGGCTCATTTAATTATGAAATCAATAACCTTTGGTAAAACCCATTTTATCACTTATTGATTTCTAAGGAACCAATTTTATGCGTGTGGTAGATTTCGAGTGTAAACTATCCAATTCCATAATAAGATAAGTAGAACATAAATCAACCATACATGCATGATAAAACAACCACAAGTCCATAACCATAGCCAATTGATTTGGCAACACTTGTTGGCCAAAACAAGTGTGCAAAGAGGGTCAATAATAAGGCATAAACATGACACAAGGCATTGAGATGGTGTGCTCCCACTTGATCCCGCATCCTAATGCATCAAGTGTCCATTTTGTGTTGTCATCGATTGTTTTATTTGGGCTTTCTTTTGGGCTCCAACTTCAGCTCCTAGCTTTCTTGGGCCTTCATGCTTTGGGCTTTGGTTATTGGGCTTAAAACCAATCTTGGGCTATGAGGCCCATTTGGGCCTAAAATGGCCCAAACCAAAACCGAAGTCTTCTTGAACTCCTTTTACAAATATATCCTAATACATTTTTACTAGTAAAAGAAATATAACTAATCTACTTATTATTACAAACCAACATAAATAATAAATAGATTACAAACCCAAATAAATAATTATGGCAACCCAATGGAATAATCAAACAACATCACAACACAAAACACATCCAAATACAAGGTATTGGCTAGGTTATGAACATCCATATACACATCCAAATATGCACATAACAAACGATATGGCAGCCCTTTTCAACCCATATTCTTGGCCAACATAAACCAAGAACAAATGGGTTTGGTTCAAACAACAAACAACCATTACCCAAATTTTAAAGATCCTAATCATGCATATAAATAGTATCTTTAAAATCTGAAAAGGGGACCAATCCAGCCCACAAAACTCTCGGCCATATGGTGTTATACACCACAAAACCGTGAACAAGAGTGTCATATACATGTATGCATTCGTATAAGTGGCTCTTGATGCCATTGAAGGGATTAACAAGATTATCAAAGTCCATATAAGCCAATATATATGAAAAACGCAGCGGATTAAGAGTTTAAAATCTGTTAATATATAGATTATCAAACCCATTTGAAAAGCTAAACCCAAACCATGGATCCAAATACGAAATGCATATAAAATAGGACAACCAAAGGAGGTTAAGAAGACAACCTTTTATGCTGCTAGAAACCGAGATTGAGAGGGTGCAAAGGATGAATATTATGGCCGAATCTTCAACCAAGAAGACCTCAAGAAAGTGATACCCCAAGCCACCAACAAACCCCTTTGGAATGCTAGGTTTCTCAACACCAAATTTCAGCAACTTGAACTTTGTAGTTGCTGAATCTTCCTTCCTTGTTCAAGCTCCAAAAACCGATTTTTGAGACTTAGATTAGAGAAGATTTTTTCTTTGCATGCAAGAGAGAGAGAGAGCAAGATTGGAGAGTGTGTGTGTTTAAGTCTTGCATCCATCAAGACAAAGGAGGTGGGACATTTATGCCCCTTGGGCGGCCGAAAATGTCCAAACCCCTTTTAAAATCCATTTGCCTCCTTTTATTATAAACACACTTTAATCTCTTATTTTATAAAGTTGAAACCTATTTAAACTTTATAAACATAGCACCCTTTTAAATGTTATTATTTAACAATCTTAAATAATGAAACAAATAATACCTCATGAACAATTATCCACATAATGATGTTCATTTTCAAAAGCAATGTATTTAGAAAACCCACCTTTTCTAAATTGTTGTCAATATTTATATGCATGATCTTATCAACGTATAAATATTTATAGGTGTTTGTTTAGATTGTTATTGGGTATGACCCGACTTGGATCATATCACACTAGCCACATCAACTTAATATGCATCTTGGGCAGATCAAATCTTTCAGTATTATGTTCTTGGCTGCTTGTTTTCCTTTGCTCACTGATAGCTTCAATGAAGTGTCAATGGGCTGAGTTGCTATGGTTGAGGTCTTAATGATGTAATCACTTACAAATGAGAGCCTCTTCCAAATAGGTCTCCTAAATATGTTTAGGGAGAACCACCTTAGTGGTAGGTGGATGATGAGGCTAGACAGGGAAAAGTTAGGAGCACTCATCTCTCTTTGAGTAAGGGAGGAGAAAAGAGACTCATGATACTCACTGTATCCCATGTCTTCATCATTATAGAATTCAAGGTTGAGACAGGTTTGTTGAGATCTAGAGGCTGGGGATGGTAGCTTTCCCCTGAAGGTTTTTCATTTGAGTGTTGAGACTCAGAGTGAAGTCTTGAGGTTAATGAGCTCATCAGGCTAAGCATGAGAAACCTCAGCACTGATTTTTGGTGAGATGGGAGTGGTTTGCTCCTCAAGAGAAGTGGTAGCTCTAGTGTCCACTTCCTCCTGATGGGTAGTAATATTAGGACCTACACAGACTGAATAGCTTGTGCAGGGGTTTGTTTGGATCTTCTTGGTAGGTGATGGTGATTTGAATTTGTTTGGGTGGTTGGGAGGTAAACAGTGTGGGTTCAACACTAGCTTGTGTTGCTAGGTTGTCACCTTGAGCAATGAACTCTAGCATTTTGGGGACAAGGGCTGTTTCTGCATAGAGAAGCCAACAGTTGGTTTCTTAATTATTTAAAGATGTCAGGTTTCATCTATCCCAATTTAAGAATATTTCATGTTTCCCTCAACTATAAGCCCAGTTCACAGTTGAAAATGTATTGAACATATCTAGTATGTAATACTCTAAGGAGTCCAAATTTGCAAGCAAATTTGTATAAATAAACTGAGAGTACCTGAACTTGACCCTTTGAACCATCCCATGCACTATGAAGGAAAGATCTTCAGGAATCTGGTCATAGACCCTATGCTTGTTAGACAAGCTATGGATGATCACATGGAGTAAGTATTTCCACTGGGATGAGACCTTTCCTTTCATGAAAGTCTTTATAAAGAAGTCTCCTTCATAGCCCATCTGCTGGAAGGAGTGGTTAATAGCTTATTTTGGGAGTGACAATTCAGCTTCCTCATCATCCAGTTGAAGGTAGTTGTTGATGATGGCTGGAGTGATAAATATTGTCCTCCCCTGCACTGTAGCAGACAATGTCTTCTCCCCATCCATGATGACCTCTTGATAGGTCTTTCAAATTCAAGCAGATGATCGTCATAGAGTGGAGGATCAACAGTGAGGGAGGTGGAATAGTTTGACAAAGCTGAAAAATTGACAAACCTCTAAGAAACTAGGATCTTTTTTAGAGTTCAATAGAGCAACCTGATTATGTTACCTGTGAAGTTGCATGGAGAAATTTGGGTCATTTCTGTGGTTGAGGTTGGCAATTTAGAAAGCTTAGAGGTGAAGGAAGTGAAGAAGAAAGGCAGTTTGGGGGTAAGTTAAGATTTGAGAACAATTCAGAGGAAGAAGAGAAAGAAAGAGGGGGAACCGTTGGGTATATATATAAAATGGATCTCAGACAAAGTTAATAAAAAAGGATAAACTTTTAAATCTGGATGTTGGTCCCACCTCTGAAAAGTAGTTTTCTTTTGCCCAAAAAGTAGTTTTCTCGGAAGTCTAAAATATTTCGAAAGTAATTTTACTTCGGAAGTTTTGGTTAAAATGCTTCCAAAGCCAAAATGACTTTGGAAGAAATTTCAAAGAGTTTTGAAAATTATGCTTCGAAAGAGATTATTAGTTGGAAGATCTGAAAAGCTTTCGAGAGTTAATTGCTTTCAAAAAAATTGTTCTTTAAAACATACAAGTACTTAGAAAAGAGTTAAGCTTTGGAAGATATTTTAGAAATTTCTTCCGAAGGTAAATCTTCTGAGTTAATAGTTTGTTTTGAAGACTTGAATTTCTTCCAAAGGTAAAAACATATCTTCCAAAGAGAAAAAGTCAAAATTTTTGAAAATCTAAGGAATGTCTTCTAAAAGAATTTTACTTCCAGAACAAACAAGGGCTTATAAAGGTGATAAATATAGACACCTTCAGGACACACAGATTTTAGAAACAATATGATTAAGTTTTAAGAAAAAGCTACTCAAAGTTAATCATCCTAATAGCCTATACAAGATATTTGAATCTCTATTCATCAAAAGCTTTGGTGAACAGATCAACATATTGTTCATTTGTGTTAACATTGACTAGTTTGATTAATCACTTCTCAAAGTTATCTTTAATCAAATGATACCTGATATTGATGTGTTTTGTCCTTGAGTGATGCATGGGATTTTCTGTGATAGAGATAGCACTATTGTTATCTATGTAGATAGAAGTCTCCTTGAAGTTGAATCCATAATCCAACATCTGATTTTGAATCCAAAGCACTTGAGCACAGCAGCTTGCAGCAGCAATGTATTCAGCTTCAACAGTTGATGTAGAGACACAAGATTGCTTCTTATATTGTCATGATACTATTCTTCCACCAAGGAATTGACATCACCCTGATGTAGACTTTGCAATCATATTGCAACCACCATAGTCACTATCTGTATAGGCATACAGATTGAAATTAGAATTTTTTGGATACCAAAGACCAAGAGTTGGAGCACCTTTTGAGATATCTTAAAATTCTCTTCATAGTGACTAGGTGTGACATCTTGGGTTTGGCTTGATATCATGCACAAATACACGTGGCAAACATGATATCAAGCATGCTAGCTATGAGGTACATTAGAGACCTAATCATAGCCCCGAAGAGATGTTCATCCACACACTCCCCCTCAAGATCAGGTCCAAGAGAGTGGTTTCTGGCTATGGGTGTCTTAGAAACCTTACAATAAGTCATGTTGAATCTTTTAAGTATGTCTTGTATATACTTTGATTGACTTATGAAGATGCCTTTTGAAACTTGCTTCACTTGAATTCCTAGAAACTAATTGAGTTCCCCCATGGCACTTATTTCAAATCTATTTTTCATCAGCTTCTCAAAGTCTTTGCAGAGCTTTGGGTTAGTTGACCTAAAGATAATGTCATCTACATATGCTTGAACTAGCATTAAGTCATTTCCTATTCCTTTGATGAAGAGAGTTCCATCTATAGTACCTCTTCTATATCCATGCTTGTAAAGATACTGAGATAGAGTCTCATACCACTTTCTTGGTGCTTGGTGCAACCTATAAAGAGCTTATCAAGCCTGCAGACATAATAAGGATGATCAGAATCTACAAACCCGAGTGGTTGTTTGACATACACCTCTTCATCAATCACCCCATAAAGAAAAGCTCACTTGACATCAAGTTAGTAGATCTTGAAGTTCTTGGATGCGGCAAAAGCTAAGAATATCTAACAGCTTCAGTCTTGCTACAGGAGCAAAAACATCTGTGTAGATAATTCTTTATTCTTGTGTGTATCCTTGAACCGCTAGTCTGGTCTTGTTTTTTATGACAAGTCCTCTATCATCCTTCTTGTTCCCTAAACACCCATTTTGTTCCTATAGTAGTCTTCACTAGTGAAAGAGGACATAGGTTTTACACCTTATGCCTTTTGAATTGAAGCAGCTCCTCCTACATAGCTTTAACCAACTTACATCCTTTAGAGCCTCATCAACTTTCTTTGCTCTATCTAGGATAAGAAACAAAAATGAAGACAAACATTTGCTTCATGGGTTTTTCCTATTGTCTTCACCCTTGAATCAATATCTCAAATGATGTTTGTGGTAGGGTGAGACTTGTAGATCCTGAGTTGAGGGATCATAAAAAGTTGCTTAGACGGATCTAAATTTGAAAAATTTAGATCTGGCATTGAAGTATCTTCCACCACATCAGCACACTTACCAAGAGAGACTTGATCCAATGAGTGTGTGACATCATTGATGTGGTCTTCAATGGAGTGGTTATCAGTATCAAGAAATTCAGGATCACTTTCACCACCACCATGATCTTCTACATTTGAAGCTTCTTTATCTGGTTATTGAGCCTCTAAGCTAGAAATTGAAGGCATCTCAAGTGTATCAGCTGAATTTGTCATTATTATGCTTTTAGAAACTTCATTTGCAGAGTTAGTTACAACTGGATCTAAAGTTCTGTTTCTTGAGGGTCTTCTTAGCTCAAATCTTGGATCAGGATCACCTGTAGGTAGTATATGTGACATCTAGTAATTTTCTTTTACCAAACTCCGTTAGTTCCGTTAGGTCTTGCATACACGTGTCGTGAGCACACACTAGTTGTCGTTGAACATTGGTGACTCAATAATAATAATCTACGATAAACAATAATAATCTAATTAATAATGTCAATTATTAGTTATGATTATGTGATTCATGAATTTATAGAATTTTAAATATGTATTTTGTAAATGTTACGCGATAATATGACAACGTGTTATATATATTTCATGTGTTGTGTGACTTATTGTAAATGTTTATGATTATGATTATTGACTAACAATACTTATAAATGGTAGTTAAAATTATTAAAAAGTATTAAAAAGATTAGTTTTATAAAATAATTAAAGGGGTTATTTTGTAATTACCTTTTAACCAAACATTATCAAAATTACAACCCTAATCTCCCCCCCCCCACAACCCCCATTCGGCCACAAACCCCATCCCCACACCCTTCCTTGCGAATTCAACCTTCAACACACACAAACATTTGGATTTTGAGTGATTCAAGTGATTACAAGGTGTTTACAAGTCCAATTGTTGTTTTTTACACATCTAAAGGTTAGTTTTGATTGGTTTTCATAGTTTTTGATCTTGATAAACCCTAGATTCAAAATTGGTGATGAAATATAACACCGGTTATTTATTTATTTTAAAGCCAGCGAAAGAAGAAAAAAAACAAAGTCCAAAGTCGAGGGACCAAACTCACCAACGAGAGAAAGTTGGGTGAGTAGGGGTATTTAAAGGGAGAGGGCAGCCCTTACCCTCTCCCCACACCCAAAATTCAGCTAAAGAGAGAAAGGGAGGAGAAAAGGGGAGAAAAAGAAGAGAAAGCCTTGATTCGTGTGGGTTCGAGCTCGAAAATCGTCGTGTAGCGGGTCTAAACGAAGCTCTACTTCTCGGTGTTGATTGTGTGAGTTCTAGGACCCTTTTTTTAAACTTTTTTGGTCAATTTTGGGGCTGGAACATATTTGAAAACCCGTTTTTGTATGTGTGTGTATTTGACCCGTTTGTATGTGTTTGCGTGTGATGCGTTTGGAGTTTATTTCCAAGCTTATGCGTGCTTGAATGGTGTTGTGGTATGCATTCCTAAGGTTTAGGATGGTTGATTTGGGCTTAGAATGGGTTTGGATGAGCTTAGAGGTCGAAAATGGCAGATTGGGTTCGGGATGAACTGCATTCTACATCAGCTAGGGCTAGGCGACCGGATGGAGGCCATACGGCGGATTGGGGTGCGATTGAGGGTTCATTCGCACGACTGAGAGTTCATTCGCACGACTGAGAGCCCATTCACATAAATGCTCATCCATATTAGTTTCATCCGCACAAGGGTTCATCCGCATTAGGTCCATTCGCATGGGACTCATCCACATTGAGTCCATCCACATTAGGTCCATTCGCATGGAACTCATCCGTATTGAGTCCATCCGTATTAGGTCCATTCGCATGGGACTCATCCGCATTGAGTCCATCCGCATTAGTTCCATTCGCATGAGACTCATCCGCATTGAGTCCATCCGCATTGGTCCATTCGCATGATGTTCAGTCGCCTGAAGGGTGCCCATACGCCCAAGTAGGGCTGGTTTACCCGAGGAAAACGTAGTTTATGTACTGACTTTCGGGGGAAAGTGCAGATGTAAGTTTTGATGTGGAAGGTTCCCGGGAGTTTATATAAGTTGAATTTTGAGGTCATAGATGCTATGTTGGGCATGATGATGATGTTGCATGTTTATGCATGATTCATGTTATGATGTATGTATGATGCCCTGTATGATGATGTTGATGACTGTGTATGTTATGCTCCTTGTTATGATGTATGTTTATCTTTCCCGTGACTTTACGTTGATTGTTAATGAATGAAATGAAAGTATTATGTAATGTAAAGTGAAAGATAATGAAAAGAGGAAACGATGAATGCATGCATTAATGAACGAATGAATGTAAGAAAGGCTTGCAAGCAAATGTATGGAGGTGCACACCTAATGAAGGTGTTAGCTCAACGGTGTGCGGGTTAGCTACCCCGAAGGATGCACACTGGGTTCCAATCTTTGTGATTGACCATATATATGGGATCCTTGCCGCTTGCCCTAGGTGCTGGAGTTAGCTTCGTGCACAATGTTCGAGGTCTATGAAAGACCTCAGGCCTAGTTACCAGCTTCGTGCACAATATTCAGGGTATAGCATAAGAAATTGATCCGGAATGTAAGAGAAAAGATAAGTGGTGAATGTAATTATCCTAGGTACTGGAGTCAGCTCCGTGCCCAATGTTCGAGGTCTATGAAAGACCTCAGGCCCAGTTACCCGCTTCGTGCACAATGTTCGGGGTAATGTACATGTCATCGAAAGTAATGAACGTACGTATGAATATAAGAAGTATGAACAAATGAGAATGATAATGATGTACAACGAATGACCGAAATTTAATGAACGATTAATGAATATAATAATGATATTATTTATGTGTACGTATGTTGTATGATCGCATGAATGTAAAGAACGGTTTTAACGAAAGAAAATTATGTTTATTTATAAAACTAGAACTCACTCAGCAACGCTGACTTTTATATGTTTCCAGTTGGCAGGTAATGATTGCTGAGATGGCACGAAGTGGCTACTCAGCTCTTTTGGATGGCATCAATTTTTATAATGCTTTTGCGATGTAATGCAACATGTATTTTGTAACTTGTTAACGATGTATTATTTTGCAAAAGCTTTTATAATGAAATGAGATGTATATTTTGGTAATTCCGCTGCGATATTTTATGAAAGACAAATGTATTTATATGTTTTAAGTGCGATGATCGACCAGCTGTGATCATCCTAGGAATAGGGCCTTACATGAAAACATGAAATTGATGATTGTTATATGTTGAGATGATGTTAGTTAGGTTGTATGGATGTTAGATTATGTTGATTTTGCAAGAAATCCATTGCTTGATCATGTAGTTTATACATTCCCTTAAGAGGAAACTTTTTGTTTTTGTAATTCATGATTTGATGATGTTATGATGTTAGATACAGTGCTTGGATGTTAGTTGAATTGAATTGTGCAAGAAAATCCATGAATTTGAGGTGTTGATCATGACTTACTAAAAGTAGAAACTTTTGTGTATGATGATTGGGAATTTTGATGATTTGGTGATGATTAACATGTTAGAATGAATGTTATGAACTTTATTAGGTATAATATTGATAAAATTATCATTAGATCGGATGCTAGATCACTTTTGGGTGTTAGTTTCCCAAAAGGGAAACTTTATTTTTGTAAAACTTTAGATATGGTGATTTGGGCATGCTTATGATGTTAGGATCATGTTAGAATGTTTGTTGATGATATTTAATGTGATAGATTGTGATAATTAGGTTCTATGGATGTTTGCTTGATCATGTAAGGATTTAGGTTTGGTGATCATACATAGTGATGAGTGGTAGTTAGTGATTAGGAGATCATGATTGTGATTGGAATTAATTGTCATTGTGTATGTTGGTAGTGTGATTATGATTGTCATACATGCATGCAAATTTGAGGGCCCTACTTAGTAGGATTGGTAGGGTTTTGGATGTGAAGTCGTGAATGGCATCACATTGCATGTAGTGCATGATTCAACTCCACGTATGAATTATTTGTTGTGATGTATTTATATTCCTGTAGAACATGTTGGTTGTTTGGGATTCGCATAAGTTGTATGATAATCTAATATGGCATGATGATCATGGTAGAACTTGGGTTGACAATGTGATACACGTGGATAACTTGTAGGATATTCATGTATGCTAAGTTGATACGCTTGATAAATGATATTTCAACTAATATGTCACCAACGGGTCAAATGGGTCAACTAGTTTAACTTAGAGTTGTTCAGCTTTTTGTGCATACGTCCTATCACCAGTCCTCTTTAGTTATTAACTTTACACACCAGGTGAGTTCATGCCCCTTTATTTTATAAACTTTCTTCTGGGGGAGGTAGCATGCTTGTACTCAAACGCTATTTTATTATTATAAGTTGTGTATGTTTTAACATAGTGCTTAATACCTTGAAAGTCCTCACACTTTCGGATCGTTAATAATGGTAACTAGCAGGAAATATTGGGTAGTACTACTGGGTCTGACGAGCCACACCTGTCACACCCCAACCTTGACGACGGAAACGTCGAGATGTGAGAATTAAGATCGTTCACAACCACATAACGCTATTATTAAATCCAAATATAATAATTATAAGTTCTAAATGTAACACTACAAGCATAAGTCTCAAATAAGAAAGTCAATATTTCATAATAAGAAATAATTCAAGTTCATTCATTTATTTAACTAGGTCCATTCCTAGGTGTAAATAAGCTTCAAAGGTGGCAATCAAACTTGCGCGTTTCCTAAAACATATTAAAAATAAAAGGTCAACATAATGTTGGTGAGATTTCCATAGTTTTCAATACATAAGTATACAAAAGATGGCAATTCATGTTATAAATTAGTGAAAAAAATAACTTGGGATGTAAGACAGAATGTATAATCAAACCTTGACAGTTTACAAGTTCTCATGTTTACAAGTTTATACGATTAGCTAAGTGTACTTGGATAAACCAAGCAGGCTTGTCAGGCCCATAGATCTATGACGTCGCCAAGCTAGCAATAGTTAATGATTGTACATATAATCGTCAATACATGGTAGCTACAAAGATCAACTAACCACAACATATAAATGAATTACCATAAGTTTACAAGAATCAAACATTTTACAAGTGCAACGGTTATAAGGTAACATGTTTCACCCCAAAGTGTGAAAATATGAAAAAGGGGTATAGAAATATTCACATGATCAAATAAGTACATATTGGATGATTAATAAGAAATAATAACAAGCGTCGTTTCAATGTAGCCCTTCACAATGCACCTAATATATAATATATATATATATATATATATATATATATATATACACACACACACACAAGATTTTTAAGCCTAATAACAATTTTAAGGGTTAAATTTGAACTAGGATTTCAATTTGGTATTTGAGGTCTGTCAAACATTATTTTAACGAATAGAATCAAATATATTTTCATGGAATAAATGATGAGAAAATATATTTATATTATATGAAGTTATGAAAGAGAAGATATTTACATTAATTTGAAGAATTTAGATATAAGTTGAAATATAACTAAATGAGATTAACACGTTTTGAACAATAATTAAAGAAAAACAATGTGTGAACTAACAACTATTTTAAATTCATGTAAGTAACCAAGTACAACCTTTGTTAAAATTTTCCACAAAACATAATATTTAATTGTTTAATTATTTAATTTCTTTAAAAATAATACATAAAATAATTTGATGTTTTTAAAAATATTTAAAGTTTACAAAATCCCTTTTTATATTAATTAGAAATTTTTCAGAATTTTATTTGGGGCTAAAAACCCTATAAAATACATGAGCTTGCCCGGGACCAAGGAGAGTAACTTAAGCAATAGACCAAGGCCGCAACCACGGTTATTGTTGATTTCCATTTGTTTTAAACCCAATTCAAAAGGTTTCCCCCTATTCCCAAGAACCCTAGAATTAGCTTAACCAAATTGAGCATCAATTCGATGTTGTTAACGAATCTATTCATGGGGCTTTTGTTCCCCATGATAAAACTATTGTTTAGGTGGGTTTAATTACCCGTTTTGATTAGATATTGAAGATGCACATGACAATGAACACGTCGCAACTGAACGGTGATCGACCGATGGTTAATTGTTGATGATAACTCAAGTAATCTTGCATGAAGCTTCGATTGGTGTACCAGACCGAAAGCCCCTTGCAAATTTCGAGTTTCAACGTCCAAACGATGGTGTTCCAGTGAATTGCACATCGCGGATGAAGAGTGAATCAAGGAGATGTTGGTGTTCATTTCAGGATAAATTATGACTGGTGAACGTTTAGGAACACTTAATTGATTGATAGGTGTGTTTAATTAGGTTATTATTAAGATTTAAGGGTCGAACGGTTATGGAATTAAAGGTATCGGTTTTTCAATCGTTTGATCTTTATAACCAGTGTTTGAAACCCGATTAAATGATGCATTTGGTTCACATAACACCCTCGAAACAATCTGGATTAGTGTTATGGTTAAAAACGGTTGATTACCGCATGTTTGGGACACGCCGAAATATTGGCCAGAAGTTGGCCGGAAATACATGAAAGGGATGAGGTGAAGGGGTTGATTTGTAACTTTGAGATTTACACTTTGGCCCCTCGAACTTTGAGTTGTTATTATTTCATGCATAAACCCTCTATTTAAAGTTTTTAAAATGACAATGAGGCCCCCTTGACTTATCAAATCCAAATTTTAAACATTTCTAAGTTTAATAATTTTTTTACAAATTATTATTATTATTATTCTTAGTTATTATTATTATTGTATAATTTTATTGTTATTATATCATTATTAATAATATAATCTTTATTATCATTATTGTTTATTATTAGTATTATTAAATTATTATATTATTATTATTATTATTATCTATTATATAATAATTAA
The DNA here is from genome assembly GCA_025506515.1 of Flaveria trinervia. NCBI lineage: Eukaryota > Viridiplantae > Streptophyta > Magnoliopsida > Asterales > Asteraceae > Flaveria > Flaveria trinervia. The sequence goes on along the minus strand of CM046442.1, from coordinate 109,996,240 downwards.
CATTATATGCTTTCAAGTTAAAGACAAATTAAAGCCATATGCAAAGATAACCCATGAGTTTCATATTAGGCAAACATGGTCCTTACAAGAAGTTAACAAGTTAACTTTTATTAACCCAAAAATACAAGATGTTACAACACCTTTGAGAATCGAGGTCAAACGGGTGCAGTATTGTCCTAGACACAAACATCGTCATGACCTGGTAAGTCGTGATGGGGGGCAACAAACGCAACACAGTCAGCTTCGATCGCGAAATCACTATTGTTATTACTTGTGAATATAGACTAGCTATATATTTCAATGCACTTCTTATGTTATGCAAATGTTATTGTTATGTTAAATGCAAACTCTTGAACTCACCAACCATTATGTTGACATTTAAGTATGCTATTATCAGGTCGTTAACTTTGCTTGCCATTAGGAGCACAACACGGGTCCATCATGCATTCTAAGATTCTATTTTAAAGACATATTTGTTAGTATTTTATTTATGAGTGTTTAAGGATTTGGGTTGGCACATGTTTTGCCATATATGCTGACAGGATCAGTGATCTCAAGTTTGATGGATTAGAGTGTAACGCAGCGGAATAAGATCAAGAATTAGACAAATTATAGCAAGAATTTGATATTCGTATGCATTAAGAACAAATACGGTTGTAACGAGAGAATATATTTCTGTGAAAATGAATGTTTCAATTATATCAAATGTTTCTGCTCAATCATTCACTGATTACAATTAGGTTGACACTCCTTATATAGAGTGCAATCACTGCTGATATCACGGGATAGTGACATCTGGCAGATTTATTACAAAAATAACTAACACTTAACAAACTACTGAAATGTTCACAACTACTGAGAACATATCAGAGAGTGCTAAGCACAAAATATAAAACTACTGATGCTAAACTACTGAAACTAAACTACTGAAACTAAACTACTGAAAAGGGAAAATATAAAACTACTGAAAGAAAACCATCACAACTACTGAAGAAGACCTCTTCAGCTGTTGTGACAACGTCTGATACTTGGTCTTTAGTACTTGTCTTCAGCACTTGTCTTCAGACTTTTTCTTCAGCACTTGTGTCTTCAGACTTTGTCTTCAACACTTATGCTTTCAGACTGTCTTCAGCTCTTGTGTCTTCAGACTTTGTCTTCAGCACTTGTGTCTTCAGACTTTGTCTTCAGCACTCGTCTTCAGACTTTGTCTTCAGCACTTGTGTCTTCAGACTTTGTCTTCAGCACTTGTGTCTTCAGACTGTCTTCAGCACTTGTGTCTTCAGACTTTGTCTTCAGCACTTGTGTCTTCAGACTTTGTCTTCAGCACTTGTGTCTTCAGACTTTGTCTTCAGCTCTTGTGTCTTCAGACTGTCTTCAGCTCTTGTGTCTTCAGACTTTGTCTTCAGCACTTGTGTCTTCAGCAGTTGTTGTGACGTCTGTGGGACTTAAAGGTTTTTCTGATCCGGCTCATTGGTTCTTTTGGTCCAACAAACTCCTCCTGAACCAATGCAGCCAAAACCTTTAACTTTATTGAGGTCCCACTTATTGTTGGCAAAGACTTCTCTTGATCAGCTTCAGAGAATCGGATCAGCACAGGCCAGGAAGAGGTTTCTAATCATGTGTTTGGCTAAGTATGGAGGAGAACTCTGTTTTGGGGAATCTGGACATAGAGTTGTGATCCCAACCATGAAACCTACTTCCCATTTACGAGTCTGTAAGACTCACGAACATAGGCCTCAAGGAGAACAACCTGTTCCTCCTTGGAGAGTTCTTCTACCCCTCCTTCAAAGAAGAACCCTGGACCATAGTACTCAGATAGGTACTTTACAGTCCTGCCATTCTTCAACTCCACAGTAGTTATCTCCCTATAGACAAATTCATCAGGATGGGTGCCCTCAAGGAGTAACTGGAGCTCATTCTTCTTAATGTCTTCAAGCTTCTTATATAATAACCCCTTTTTGATCATCTTGTTTTCCAGTAAGGCTTGAGGGGTCATTTTTGATTGATGAGCATTCTTGAATTCATCGAGTATTTCCCAAGGTGAGACTACAATGGCCAACATGATTGTAGAGTCTATTGTTTTTCTAACCTGGCCATTGTATCTATGTGGAATGGATCTTTTGTGTATTCTAGAGCTCACCTTGGGGTCTGGCCATACTCTCACTCTCTCTTTTTGATACTGAAATGTGTGTCTGAGAGTGTACAGCCTCTAAGCATGCCCTTTCATGGCTTGTATAGATGATGACTGGGGAAATTCCTTGTCAACCATCTTCAGTAGTTGCTCATCGTGTTGCTTCTGCTGTTCTTCATCTTCTATTTTGAGTCTAACCATTTCCTTTGTGAGTCAGGTGTGATCATGAGTTGACTCCTGGGTTCTGGTACCCTTAGAACAGCAGAGAGTGGCAGACTATCATCTTCATCATCATCTTCTTCATCTTCTTCTATCCTCAGCACCCTTCTCCTCCTTCTAGGTGCATCACTGGATGATGGTTGAGTTGGTTTTTGTGGTAAAGGAATTGGCTTTGAGGGTTGAGGATGTTTGGATTTGAGTTTTGAGATTGGTTTGGAAATTTGAGGGGTAGCTGTTTTTGAGTGGGTGATGGAAGGTTGTTCAAGCATTTTGGTTGTAAGTTTGGCTTTTGTGAGTTTTGCCATTTCAAGCCTTTTCCCAGCTCCAGCCTCATCAAGTGCTTCAATAATTATCCCCTTATGAAATTGCTCAGACAAACAGATTCTGGTGGCTATAGCCAGAATGCTGTCTCTGGTCCATGAACGAATCTCCATCAGTGATCTTCCTAAATATTTGGCTATGAATCGAATCATGATCTCCAATCTCTCTTTCTCCAGCACACTGTACCCAGCCCATCTGTTTTGGATTTCATTTACTTCCAACCTCCTGATCTCACTGTCTAGTTTGGCTGTATCAAAGTCTTGCTTGAAGAGTTGCTCAATGATTTTGTCCATGGATCGGTTGTGTGCTTCATCTGCATCTTTTATCAGCTCCTCCAAGGATTTTTCTTATGCATTCTTTTGATCACCAGTACTTTTCTTTCTTTTGTAAGTGATCAGTTGTTGTTCCTGACAGGATCAGCGATCACAAGTTTGATGTATTAGAGTTCAAAGCAGCGGAATAAGAACAGGAATTAGACAAATTGTAGCAAGAAATCGATACTTGTATGCATTAAGAGCACATACGGTTATAGCGAGAGAATATATTTTGATTCAAGGAATGTTTATAGATATGGAATACTTCTAATCAAATCATTCAAATCATTCACTATTACAATAGGTTGTTACTCCTTATATAGAGTGCAACAACCACTGCTGTTATCACGGAAAGTGACAACTGGCAGATCTATTACAAAATAACTAAATCTTAACAAACTACTGAAATGTTCACAACTACTGAGAACATATCAGAGTGTTAAGTACAGAATATAAAACTACTGATTAGAAACTACTGAAACTACAACGACTGAAGAACAGGCTCTTCAGTCGTTTTACAAAGCTACTGAAATATAAAACTACTGAAACTAGAAGTATAAAACTACTGATATCACAACTACTGAAGAAGTACTCTTCAGCAGTTGTGACAAACTACTGAGGCTTCAGTACTTGATCTTCAGACTTTGACCTTCAGATGTTTCATCAGCTGATGACTTCAGTAGATATCATCAGCTGATGTCTTCAGTCTTTGTCTTTAGACTTTGTACATCAGTTCTTGATCTTCAGCACTTGTAAACTCTTCAGCTGTTGTACTTCAGTACTTTGGTCTTTAAGCTTTAGCACTTGTGTTCTTCAGCTGTTCAGCTTCAGTACTTGCGTTCTTCAGCTGTTCAGCTTCAGTACTTGTGTTCTTCAGCTGTTGTACTTCAGCACTTTAGTTCTTCAGCTGATAAAGTCTTCAGCACTTGATCTTCAGCTGTTGAAGTTTTCAGCACTTGTCAAACTGCTGATGAAGCTTTCAGCAGTTGTTGTGATACCATGTGGGACTTAGAGGTTTTCTGATCTTGGCTCATTGGTTCTTTTGGTCCAACAAACTCCCCCTGAACCAATGCAGCCAAAACCTCTAAATTATTTATTTTCCCACTTATTGTTGGCAAAATGTTGGTCTTTTTCCTTCTTGATCAGTAGAGAAGATGACCCATATAAGCACTGGCCTGGAAATGAGTCTCTGATGATTTGGTTGGCAAAGTATGGATGGGAACTCTATATTGGGGACTTGGACACTGAGCTGTTCCCCCATCCATGAGACTCACTTCCCTATGATGAGTCTGTACGACTCTCTTGTGTAGGCCTCAAGGAAGGTGATTTGTTCCTCCATGGTTAGCTCTTCAGCACCTCCTTCAAACAATGATTCAGGCCCATAATACTCAGACAGGTATTTGGCCTGTTTCCCATTCTTTAGCTCCACAGTTGTTATTATTCTGTAAGCAAACTCATCCGGGTGATTACCCTCTAGGAACAACTGGAGCTCATTTTTCCTGACTTCCTCAAGCCTCTTGTAAACTAACCCCTTTTTCACTATTTTGTTTTCCAGCATCTTCTGAGGGGTTAGATTAGCTTTGTAGGCTTTCTTGAAGCCCTCTAGGATTTCCCAGGGTGAAACTACAAAGACAGAGAGATCACTTCATCTACGATCTTTTTCACCTGGCCAATGTATCTCTGAGGTATGTTTTTCTTATGAATTCTGTGAGAGACCCTGGGATCAGGACAAATCCTCACTCTTTCCTTTTGATATTGAAAGGTATGCCTGAGAGTGTAAAGTCTGAGGGCTTGCTTCTTCATATTGATGATAGAAGATGTGGCTGCATAAGCTTTGTCAACTCTATTCAGCAATTCCTCATCATGCTGTTTATGAAGCTCTTCTTCTTCTAGCTTCCCTTTAACTATTTGTCTTTGGAATTCAGGAGTAATTGCTGAGGAGTGACTTGTGGCCTTAGGCAACTGAATCACAGCTGAGAGTGGCAGCCTATCTTCATCATCTTCTTCATCATCTTCTAGCCTCAATACCCTTCTCTTCTTCTTCAAGGGTATATCATCGGCTATGGGTTTTGAGGGTAAGGGAGTTGGTTTTGAAGAAAGAGGATGTTTGGTGTTGGGCTTAGAGATTGGTTGGAGATTTGAGGGGTAGGCAGTGTTTGAGTGGGTGGAAGGGAAGGTTGATCCAGCATCTTTGTAGTAAGTTTCGCCTTTGTGAGTTTAGCCATCTCCAACCTTTTACCAGCCCCAGCCTCATCACGGGCTTCCACAATAATCCCCTTGTTGAATTGCTCAGACAGACAGATTCTGGTGGCTATAGCCAGAATACTGTCCCTGGTCCATGCGCGAATCTCCATTAAAGATCTTCCTAAATATTTTGCAATGAAGCGGATCATGATCTCCAATCTCTCTTTTTCAAGAGCATCATACCCAGCCCATCGGGTTTGTATCTCTTGCACTTCCAACCTTCTGATCTCACTATCCAGTGTGGCTGTATCAAACCCTTGCCTGAAGAGTTGTTCAATTATTTTATCCATGGATCGGCTGTGTGTAGTATCAGCTTCTTTTACCAGCTCCTCCAAGGATTTGTCTTCAGCAATATGATCATCAGCACTTTTCTTTCGCTTGTAAGTGAGCAGTGGTTGCTGTTCTTTTTCCTTCTCTTGGGCTTGCTTCTCTTCCTTCTCTTCCTCTGTTCTTTTCCTCTTCTTTTCTTTCACTGCAGTACTCTCCCCCTTTTTGGATGCATTGGTGGAAAGGGTTTGTACCGCAGAAAGTGTCTTTTGCACAACAGCATCAATCAAGGGTTGTAAAGTTGAGGAAAGCCTCTCATCAATGGCTTTAGTCACAATATCAGTGATTATGGGTGTGATGAGAGGGAGGGAATTTTGAAGTACATCACCTATTTGCTCAGGAGGGTTCTGTTCCTGAGAAATAGGGCCTGAAGCAGAGGCAGGTGGTTGAGTTTGGAGTGGCTCAGTGTTTAAGGAACCTTCAACTAAAGGTTCCATCTGTGGGTTGGTGGAGGCAGATGGTCTTTCTCCTTGTGAGAGTTGGTCAAGTAGGTTTTGAAGCCTACTGACTTTCTCTTCAAGGATTGTGTTCTGGGCAAGAACATCGTAGAAAAAGCCCAGGTCATCATCAGCCGAAGCTGAATCATCTGACCTCCTGCTTGGAGCAGGATTAACATGCACTGGGTGTAGACCAGTTGTTGCATGTGCCCCTTGTGCTTGGTACTGGGGACTTCCAGCCTCAGGACAATGTCCATCATTAGCTGTTGCCTCTAGTGAGGTCTTAGCAATGTTACCAGCCTCATTCTGATCATGTGCTGATTCAGAAGAGGTGGCAGCCTCACTAGATATTCTAAGCTCCTTATCTACACCAGGAGATAGAAGTGGTAAACCCCTGTGATGTGGGTTCTCAAGTGCACTGTGTTCCTCCCCCTCAATTGTAGAGGTGTTCCCAGTAGTAAGTGGTTTCTAGGGAGGGGGTGAGGAGTGCAGTTGAGTCAGCACTTGTGCAACTATTAAGTGGGCTGTGAGGGGCAGTTATATGGGGTGAAGGGATAGAAGCAGAGTGCACCTGGGGAGGTTGGTGCTCTTCAATGGCAATCTCCTCAAGTGAGGAAGATCCCAGATATGTGGGTACCCCTGTTGTGGTTGCTGCAGGCTCCTGTTGAGAGGAAGCCTGAGCGGCTATGGCTGGAAGAGTCATTGTATCCACTAGGGGGTTTGGACTAGTGGATATATCCTGCGTTTGTGTTGCAGGGGCATCCTCAGGGGACTCAATTCCCTGAGTAGCCATTTTGGGTTTCTTTTTGGTGGGTTTGGTGGGGACTTTTGATTTGGAGGTGGTGGCTGTGGTTCCAGCTGCGTGGGTTTGCGCAGCTTGGCAGCCAATTTGAGTGTCTGGTTAGAGTTGTGCCGGGAGTATACTTCCGGCAGAACAGCCGTAGCAGGGACTCCCAAGCCAACAAGTCCCTCACATTAAGCTGGTTTGTAATGATGGCCATTATGAACCGTGGATATAGTATCCAACGGTTAACAGTTAGTTTTTGAGCCATATCCTTGAGCTCCGAAAATATTATTTCTGAAAAGTGTTAACGGTTGTTGCTCAAGAATAGAATACATTACCTGCTGCCACTTTGACGACATTTGATCCCAAGACGACGTCTTAGGAGCCAAACATACATTCACCATGTGAAAAATTAGACGTTCGGCGTCATGGAAGTGTTTCTTCATGATAGTGGAGGCATTGAGATTACCTTGATATCCATGTTGGGCAAGGATAGATCTGTGGTGCCCTTCGGATATCCAGCAGGAGAAATAGCATCATCCAGATGAAGAATTTGGCGGATAACTGCAGGAGTGATGACTACTTCTTTGTTGTTGATGACCGACTGGAGAGATGGTGTGTTGTGCTCCCCAGTGGTAACAGTAACGTTCATCCAAAACTGTTGGAGGGATTCGGCATGTAGTATGGGATTCAGAAGAAATGCCGTTTTGTATTGGGACTGAACCATAAGATCGATAGCAGTATCGAACTTAGCCCAGACAGGCGATTTAGTAAGGTAGGCAACACAGTTGTGTCGCGGTTTAATTTGCATGGACGCCATTGAGAAGAGAGAAGTTTTGGAAAGGAACGTTAGGTTTGAAGAAGATGAAACATTGAAGGCTTAGGTCAGGGATATTTATAGGATACGGGTAAGAAAACGACTGAAGGATGTGGTGTTAGTCATCAGTAGTTTTAAACGACTGTTGACATGGTATTATCCTTTCAGACGTTGAAACAGCTGAAGTCGTGGTGTTAGGCATCAGAAGTTAGAAAACTACTGAAGACCGTGGTTTTGACTTCAGATGATTGAAACAACTGAGGACTTGGTGTTTGTCATCAGTAGTTGTGAAACTACTGAAGACAATGGTTTTGTCATCAGCTGTTGTAAACAACTGAAGACTTGGTATTAGTCATCAGTAGTTAGAAAACTACTGAAGACATGGTATTGCTTCAGTTGTTTAGAATGAAACAGCAGTTGTACAAATGACTGAAGAGAAATTTCTCATCAGCTGTTTTCGTCAATTCTTAGCTTTTCAGCTGTTTCATACTGTCCTCAACACATTCATCAGCCTTTTTGGCTGATTTCAGTTGTTTCATAGGACATCAGTACTTATCTGTTTTTACTGATTTCAGTAGTTGTAACTGCATCAGTAGTTGTAACTACATCAGTAGTTTAGAACAGATGAAGTACTTCAGTACTTGTGAGACATTTAGCCTTCAGTAGTTATAAAAACTGCTGAGGGTAAAAGAACTCATCAGTACTTATATGTGACATGGTTACCAATGATCATCAGTACTTATTACTAAGATCATCAGTAGTTGTCACTTATTCTAGCTGCAGCATACCATCCTTAACACCAGGTTTTGGAAAGTTGAACTATCCAAAGGCTTAGTAAATGTCTGCAAGCTCATCAGCACTGGCACAAACTTAGGATCAATCAGACCTTTTCAAAACAATCCCTTATAAAATGATGTCTGATCTCTATATGTTTGGTCCTAGAGTGCTGGACTGGATTTTTGCAATACAACAGCGCTGAAGCACTATCCATTAACAATGGAGTCTTAGTCTCTGTAATGCCATATCCAGAAGTTGGTTCTGAAGCCAGAGTACCTGAGAGGTGCAACTTGCCAGCAGCAATGTACTCTGCTTCAGCAGTTGATTAGCAACTGAGGTCTGTTTCTTGCTCTGCCAAAAAATCAAGCAGTTGCCTAGGAATTGACATCCACCAGAAGTTGATTTCCTGGTCAACTTACACCTGCATAGTCACTGTCAGAAAAACAACTAATTTACCAGAATGTCCAGTAGAATACCATAAACCTAGAGATGGAGTGCCTTGCAGATATCTAAAGATCCTCTTGACTGAAATCAGATGAGACTCTTTGGTGCAGCCTGAAATCTAGCACAAACACATGTAGCAAACATAATATCTGGTCTAGAAGCTGTTAAACATCAAGGACCCATCATACATCTGTAAAGTGTTTCATCAACCACTTACCTTTTTCTGTATTCCAGTTGTGTGGTGCTGCACATGGGGGTAGAACAAGGCTTACAGTTTTGTAAATCAAACTTTTGCAAAAGATCTTTTGTGTATTTGGACTGATGAATGAAAATTCCATCAGCCTTTTGTTGATTTGCAACCCCAGAAAGAACTGTAACTCTCCCATGGCACTCATTCCAAACTTCTGTTGCATCAACTTTGTAAAGGCATCACACAACTTTGGATCAGAGGATGCAAAAATGATAGCATCTACATAAATTTGAACAAGTAGATTATGCTGCCCAGCTTTCTTAATGAATAAAGTCTTATCGGAGCCTCTAGTGAAATTATTTTTCAGAAGAAAGTTTGATAATGTCTCATACCAGGCTCTAGGAGCTTGTTTAAACCCATAAAGAGCCTTATCAAGCTTATACACCCATTAGGATGTTTATTGTCCTCAAAACCTGGAGGTTGACATACATAAACCTCTTCTTTATTTTCCATACAAAAATGCACTTTGACATCCATTGAAAAACTTTAAGGTTTTTGTAAGCAGCATAAGCTAAAAACAATCGAATTGCTTCCAGTCTGGCTACAGGGGCAAAGGTTTCATCATAATCAATACCTTCTTCTTGTGCAAACCCCTGAACAACCAGTCTGGCTTTGTTCTTAACAATAAGCCCATTTTCATCAGTTTGTTCCTAAACACCCATTTAGTGCCTATTGCACACTTACCTGGAGGTAGAGGAAACAGTTCCCACACTTGCTGTTCTTGAACTGAAGAAGCTCAAGCTGCATGGCATCAACCCATCCATTGTCCTTTAAAGCAATGTGATAATTCCTGGCTCTTGCTGACTGATGAAGAGAGCATAGAAGCAGAAATTTGACAATTGACTTCTGTTGATACACACAGTGGATATCACCAATGATTTGAGACATAGGGTGATTCTTCAGATCTTGATACACAATGAGATCTGTGCAAGTGTTTGTAGCAGGCTCAGCAGTAACAGATGGTGATGGTTCATTTCTTGAAACCAATCAGTGGATGGTAATTCAAAGGAAGTTGAATTCGAAGAGATCTCATCAGCATTTGTTGTGGATGGTGCTACTGGAGCTACAGGAACATCAGGTCTAGCTGAATCAGGCAGTTGATCACTAAACCTGAAGAGGTGAGTACGACAACACATCATCATCAGCACCAGCAGTAACCACCAGGTGGTGAACTGTTGACAGGATCAACAGCAGGAGTTTGAAAGGAACATATTGCAGTATGTCCAAATCAAATAACTCCACAGGGCTTTGTGGAATCTTTTCCTTTGGAGATTCATTGAACTTAACATGTAGAGTTTCTCAACCATCTTTTTTCTGCAGTTGAAGACTCTGTATGCCTTGCAAGTAGATGAATAACCAACAAAATACCCTGCATCCACTTAGGATCAAATTTATGGAGTTGATCCTTTGTGTTGAGAATAAAACAGGGACACCCAAAATGCTTTGAAAAATGAAATCAGAGGAGCCAAATGATGGAGGACTTCATATGGAGTCTTCATCAACCTCTGATTACTAAAACTATTTTGCACATAGCAAGCTGTGTTGACAGCTTCAGCCCAAAAGGTCAGTGGCAAACCAGAGTCAGCCAGCATGGACCTTGCAGCTTCAATGAGGGTCCTGTTCTTTCTCTCCACTACTCCATTTTGTTCTGGAGTCCTTGGAATGCAAACTGCCTTTTGACTCCCTTTGAAAGATAGAAGTCATCAAGTGTATGATTTCTGAATTCGTTTCCATTGTCACTCCTAATACACTTGACTGGAAGGGAATACTGCTTCTCAATATACAACGCAAAGTGAATAATCTTCTGAGCAACCTCATCCTTTGAATGTAGAAAGAAAGTCCATACAAATCTGGAGTAATCATCACAATTACCAGACAGTATTTCTTCTTTGCCATGCTCATTACTCTCACAGGACCAATAGATCCATATGCAGTAATTGCAAGCAGGCAGTGGACTTAGGCACTTCAATAAGGGAATGAGACTTTGTGCTGTTTTCCTTTTAAACAAGCTGCAGGTTCATCACAGTGGAACTCCTTTATTGGTAAGCCTCTGACTAAACTATTGTGGGTAAGCTTATTCATGTTTTTGAAATTAACATGACCAAGCCTTCTGTGCCACAGTTTAGATTCTTGAGAAGAGGGCTTTGGAAAATAGCAAGGATTGCCTCTTAGATCTATTTTCTTGGAAAGATCTAAGGCATACACTCTTCCTGTCCTGTTGGCTGTTCAGAGAGTGTGATCATCCCACACCTTATCAATCAAATGCAGAACTTTGGATGACAGAATCCTACAGTTCTGACTGGTGAAAAAGCAACATGGCTTTATCCACATTTGACTGACACTCAAGAGATTGTACTTGAGATTTTCCACATGATTAACATCATCAAACTTGATTTCTCCATTGGAGACAAAGCCATTTCCAATGATGTAACCCCTAGCATCATTGCCAAAAGAACAAATCCCTTCTTTCCTTGAGAGTAGTCATGAAGGAGAGAGCTGTTCCCAGTCATGTGCATAGATCCCCCACTGTCACATACCAGATGCTACTTTGGCATGTTGAACCCTGCAATAATAAACAATCAGTTAGTTTTGGAGACCCAAACCTTTTTGGTTTTGGGCTGGTCTCATCATTAGATGGTAAACTAACAGGTTTATTTGGAACAACAGCCTGAGAGGAAGAAGATGGTGAGAAGAGGAATATCCTTTGGCTTGGACCTCCTTTTCTGTGGTTTCAACATAGGCATCTAGTTGGTTAACTCTACCCAACAGATGTTGAACCATCATAACCAGCTGTGTCTGATTTTGTGATAAGCTTTCATTACAGACACATTGCCAGTGGAGTTTGATAAGTTCCTATGTTGAACCCTTCTTCTTCTGAGCACTCTCAGCTGTCACCTGTTTAACCCCTCCTTTTTGGATTCTTTGAGGACGTAAGGTTACAGGATTTGATGTTGCTGATACAAATGTGGTCTCAAACTCAGTTTCATTTTACCATTTTCTCTTTAATTTCTTCTTTTTGTTTGAGTTTGGAACCTCTTTTTACCAGCAATCATCTGTAAGATGATTGAACAAACCACATAGTTCACATGGTTTCTTCTTCATCTTAGGTTTATCATCAACTAAAGAGGGTGAACAACTGGAGACTTGCTCTTCAATGCTTTGGAAGCAGTGTTTGCTTTCTTGACTGCCTCTTTAGTAGTCTCAAACTCTTTCTACTGACAGTTTTCTTCTCTTCAGTACTGACAGCAGTTGGAGTTTGAACTTCAGGTGTTAAATCCTGCTCTCTAGTCCTTTCAGGACCTTCAGAATTAACTCCTAAGTTGATCAGCTCATTGATCATGTGAGTGTCAGCATTTGAACCATCAACATCAGCTGATAGGTGGTCAGAGAGGAGTTGATGCTGACTACTACTTCTGATGTGCTGTATCAGAAAGTAGATCACATGATGAGATGGATTTGGTTATCACTCTCACCATCAGATTCTACCTCTGTCTTGGAGTAAAATCTGTAGGTTGGGTGGACCAGTGTAATTGTAACCAATGCCAAATTCACATTTGAAGCAGATTGCTTACTAAGAAGCATTTCAAACCTTTGCATGATTGTACCCATCTATCACACTACTACTGGTAACTGCAAGGGTTTCTTTGAGATCTTTGTACTTCTCTAGAAGTACCCTCTTCTCCTAGCCTTATCATCATTATTTGGCATTTCAGTTTATAAATTCCATCATTTCTTATCTTTAAGCACAGACTCAACTCAGCTTTGTCTTTTGGAAAAAATTTGTTCTAGCCAGTTACTTATTAAATTAAGCTGTTGATAGATGTTGTCTCCCCTAGATCGTGATATGTGATGTAATAGATCTTGTTTGTATGATTAATGAACTGATGTGATAGTCTGTTGGTTATAATGTTTAATAGTTCGTTAATGAGTCGTAAATGAATTGATTGAGTTTATGATTACTTAATGATTACATAATAATTATATTAATAACAAAACATTCAAACTAAGTTAATGAAGTTCCCATGCGAATGGCTCATGCGAATACCATAAAGCAAAGAACCTCATAACGATTGACTCGATCGCTCAGTCGCACGAAACCAGGAGACTGGATCAGTCGTACGACGTAACATAAGATTGGCTCAATCGCACGACTGAACACTCAGTCGCACGAATGAACCAACCGCATGGTTCAATCGCACGACTGAACCAAACTAATGGTTCAGTCGCACGATTGAAGAGTGCCAACCTATAAATACAACTCAATTCGTGAAAAACAGGGAGATCGGTTCAAGTTCAATTCCATACGAACCCTAGCCGTCCAGAACCTTCCAATCGTTCTCCAAGTTCATAGAACACATTAGATCGATTCCTTATCGATTTCTAACGTTAGTTTCAATCCTTGATTGATTCTTCGTGTGTTCTCACTGATTGGATCGCCAATCAAATAGGATTCCGCACTATTTGATCCGGTATACACGTGATCTCTAGGTATTTCAGTCGAATACCAGGTCCTAACAAGTGGTATCAGAGCTATTGGCTCTTGATTACGTGTTGATTCAATCAAGTTTGCATAAGTTTGTGTTTTTACACTAAAAACGCAATCTTTGGCATCAAAAGTGATCTTGGAGTTCCCTGCTCATCGAAGTTTGGTTTCTACGGACTCAGGCATCAGACGTGTAAAATTTCGAGTTTTTAACGGCTGAAAACCGTCAAACCTAGAAATTTTCGCAAACCAGCGGCTTCAATCGCACGACTGACTCATTCGTACGACTGGACTCCATTCGTACTACTCATACGCACGATTGGACCTAGTCGCACCTTCAGTCGGCCGATTGAATCATTCGTTCGCATAGCTCATACGTACCAGCTTCATTCGCACGACTGAACCAATCGCCCATTCATTCGCACGATTGAACCAATCGCAGAGCTTATACGCACGATTAGCTCAGTCGCATCCTTCAGTCGCATCAGTAAAAGTTTGTTTGATTAGATTATAAGTTGGTTCATCATGGAAGATCAGATGTCAGCCTTTACTGCTGGGAAAGACTCAAGGATACAAATCTGTTCTACTTGAGAGTGAGGTGGGGAATCACAATAAACCACCAAAGCTCTTGACTTTAGATGAGTTTCCCCACTGGAAACAACGTTTTGAGATCTACCTTAATGGAGTAGATCCTAATCTGTGGGAAGCCATTGAGATAGGTATAGTACACCGGTGGGAGCTGATGGGGTTAAACTAACATTAAGCGGGATGACGCGACGCACAGAAAGTAAAGTACATGCAGAGAAAAGAGTATATGCATTGATCACTCAGTCGATCCCCAAAGACATATTCCACCAGTATTCCGAGAACAAGCAATCCAAGAAACTGTGGGATGCGCTAGAGAAGAGATATGATGGTAATGCATCATTGAAGGCAATCAAAGCAAAGGAGTTAAAGAAGGAATTCGATAACTTCTCTCAATTGGTAATGAAAGCTTGGACGACGTCATAGATAGATTCTACCACTTGATGAGCGAATTGCATACCCATGGAGTGGTTACTACCATGGAAGAAAAAGTAAGCAACTTCGCAGACGGGTTGCCGATAAGTGGGCTACATTCGTGTCTAACCTGAGACAGAATGGTATCCTTGTAAAGCTGGATATAAATGACTTCATTCTTAAGTTGCGCGAAGAAGCACTAAGGATGAAGTATAGAGCCAGAAGTCTTCGTACACACAAAATCCAGCTTTATACAACGCCACACCTCAAGCAAAGGCATCTGGAGCACCTCTCCAGACTGCTTTTGTGTCTAGCTCGTCAGGTCCTTCACATGCCTCTACTTCTGGATCAGACACGTCTGGGTCATCATGTACCCATCATATTGGATAGAAGCTAACGCTACTAAACTGAAGACCGAGAACTTCGGTAATGTGACCGTGGAAGTAGCACGAGAGCATATGGATCTCCTAGTAGCAGTGGTTCATTCATATGATGGACTCGTTGCTGGAAATTTGGAAACTGCCATCTGGCAGATGAG
The DNA here is from genome assembly GCA_025506515.1 of Flaveria trinervia. Classification (NCBI taxonomy): domain Eukaryota; kingdom Viridiplantae; phylum Streptophyta; class Magnoliopsida; order Asterales; family Asteraceae; genus Flaveria; species Flaveria trinervia. The sequence continues at coordinate 109,981,155 of CM046442.1, read as the reverse complement.
GACTACGAGCAGGTGGATGAGATGGAGCTCGAAAGAATGGATATAATGTGGCCTTAGCAAGTGCTGTTCGAAGGGTGAAAAAGTTTGTGAAAAAGACTGGACAGAACTTGGTTGCTACTAAGGACACCACCTTTGGCTTCGACAAGAGTAAAGTGACCTGCTTTAACTGTGGTGAGAAGGGGCACTTCAAACGAGAATGTGTCAAGCCAAGAAGACGGGGAATGGGAACCCGTTCTCATCATTTACTCGCCAGGACAAGCAACCCTCTAATTCTACTTCATCAAACAAGGACCCTAAAGCACTAACTGCTCATGATGATGAAGGACAGGATTGGAGTTTCAGGTTTGTCTCACCAGGAGAATCTAACATTGCCAGTGTCGAGGATATTGACGATGATTCTGCGAGTGAAGGTGATATAGCAGTTGAAATTGCAATGTCACATAGTGAAGAAACAACTGCAGCCGAGGTCAGCTACAAGCCAAATGAGGAAGTCTCCACCTCAGAGACTGAAAAGCCAGAGTCGACAGAACCAGAATCATCTGATGCAGCACTGATGGCTAATACTTCTGACCAACTCAGGTAAGTACCACTGACCAACTTTTAATAACCATGCTTGTTCTGATTGTGACACGTTTAGGAAGAGCATAGATGACAAATTTGCTAGGTTATTAGACCATAATGATAACTTAGTAAAAGATTTACGTCTGTGTACTGAGGCAAATAGAGTGCTAAAACAAAATGAGCAGTGTTATAAAGAAAAGATAGACCTATTGACCAAACAACTTAGGGAAACTGAAGTAGTGGCTTTTAACCAAGCAAAACATTAGGTACTATCTTAACTCCCTGGAAGACACTAAGAAACAGAGCAGTGTTAGAAGTCGAAGTTAATTCATTAAAACAGAAACTGCATAGTTGGACTAGTTCTTCACACATAGTTCAACACTTAGTAAGAGAAAGGAATAACGGGGAGGGATTAGGCTACAAAGTGGTTCCACCACCACCTGAGACCTTGATGAACACCAGTCTAGACCAGTAAATAATAACCCCATCAAGGATCATGTGGTGACCACTCCTCTTGTTACTGATCCAGACACCTCATGTTCATCTACTGAATCTGGCAGAAACAAAAGGAGGCCACTTCAAAGGCAAAGGGTAAATGCCATGTGTTAACCTGGAAAATGAATTTGAAAAAGTTAATTTACAGTCAGGGTCAAATAGAGTCAAATCAGAACCTAAAAGGACTTCAATGTTACTTTTTCACAAGCTTCGAGTCAAAAAACAGCTAACCAAAAAGGAAAACAGGTTAAATCAGTAAATTTGTATACCAGAGAAAACATCAAACATCCAAGAGTCAAAACTAAAGTGATTGATGTTACTAGAGTGTCACGCACTCTCCACAAAGAAAGTCTACTCATAAAGTTGATAGCAGGTCATGCTACAACTGTGGAGAATGTGGACACATTGCTTCTGACTGTCATTTCTATCAGACACCTAGGAAGAAGATTGATATTCTGGACTCTAGACCTAGGTCTTCTAAGCGGAGTTCTCTAACTCCACCTAGAAGAGCTAGTGACCCTAAATTCAACCTGTAAGCCAGACGACTGTTTATCATAAACAGGCACTGCACAAATCTGGCTTATGGAAAGAAAATCCACCCTCGTGTCTGATACTAATAACAAGAAAGAACCTGAGCTACCCTCACCTTCTAAGGGTCAATGGGTGGAGTTTATGATGAGTGATGCCTCAGGGAACCCAAGACAGTCAAAGCTTGGGTTCCTAACCTAAACTGATCCTTCACTTTGTATGCGCAGGGTGCTCGATATAGCGCTGACACTAACACGTGGATTAATAGACAGCGGAGCATCCAGGCACATGACAGGAAATAGCGCCCTTTTATCTAACGTCAAACAAATAAAGGAGGGCATGTTTCCTTTGAAAACAAAGGAGGATATATCACAGCTCAGGGAGAAGTGGGAAATCAGAAAGTTAAGTTTGATAAAGTGAACTACGTTCAACAACTTCAGAACAACTTACTTTCTGTGTCCCAAATCTGTGATAAAGGATTTAAAGTCGTCTTCGATAATCAGAAGTGTTACGTGCTGAAGAAAGAATATATGATCCCAGAAGACCAAGTTCTGATGACTGCTTCAAGATATAAGACCTTTATGTCTTGGATCTGTCAACAGCTGCCACAACGGATCATGAGGTTCAGTGTTTCTTATCTAAAGCTACTGAGAAGGATTCCATCTCCTGGCATCGGAGAATGGGACACATTAGTCAAAGGAAGATGAATCATTTGATTCAGAAGGATTTAGTTAGAGGAGTGAATGTCAAGAACTTCCAACTTCCTGACTTTTGTGTAGCTTGCAAGAAGGCAAACAGACAAAGAAGTCTTAAAGGAAAAGAAAGTTCATTCAATAGAACTTCCTCTTGAGCTTCTTCACATGGATCTGTTCGGTCCAGTTAGTACAAGGAGCATCGCAGGCGACGCGTACTGTTATGTGTGGTCACTGATGACTACTCAAGGTTCACTTGTAATGTTTCTGAAATCAAAATCAGAAACTTGGAGACATTCAAAGAATTAGTAACCACACTGGAATCACTCTACAAGCTCAAAGTTCGACAAATATCTCAGACAACGGGACAGAATTCAAGAATCAAGGGATGGAGGCATACTGCAAGGAAAAGGGAATTGTGCATCAATTCACCTCTGCCTACACACCTCAGATGAATGGAGTTGCTGAGAGAAAGAACAGGAGCTTGATAGAAACAGCCCGGACTATGCTGGCAGACTCGAAACTGCCTATCCAATTCTGGAACGAGGCAGTGGCAAATGCTTGCTATACACTGAACAGAGTCTAATAGTCAAGCGCCACGGAAAGACATGTTATGAGCTACTTCAAAGACGCAAACCGAATTTGGAGTATCTTGAACCTTTTGGCGCACCGTGTACACTTCTGAAGAAGACACAAGAAGGAAAATTCAGCGAGAAGGCAGTTGAAGGAATTCTTCTAGGATACAACATACCGAACAAGCGAGTTTACAATAACTCAACGGGTCTTGTAGAAGTGTGGTGTAATGTCGATGTTCAGAGATATACCACACCCCCTACAGGCAAAGGACCTGCATACTTCTTCGATTATGATGGATTCTTCAAATCCTTCAACATCTCTCTCTCTCCCTCAGATGATGAGTTAGCTACTAGGATGATGTATGATATACTAAACACTCCATCCAGCACACAGGGAGAGTCATCTACTCAGTCAGAAGGGGTAGTCGATGAAAGTGACTCCTCCTCTGAAGATGAAACTGAAGCAGATGACCAGAAACGGTCAGGAGGAACAGTTCCAGTTCCTGAAAGTCCACAAGCATCCACAAGTGATGCACCCTCGACTTCGGAACCTCAAACTCCACCTCCTCAGATGCAGACCAAAATGTTCACAATCTTGGTTCGGAGGTGGACTGTGCCGACCACTCGGATCACGACTAAACGTCTATCATCCCTTGACAATGTTATTGGAGATGTCCGATCAGGAGTACAAAACCCGAAATCAGCTATACTCAGCTGATTACGCCTCAGTTATGGAGAAGGGTTACATTCATGATGGTGCTTATCGATGTTTTGTCTCACAGGTTGAGCCAAAATATGTCAGCGAAGCACTAAACGATGAGGCATGGTGAGTGCCATGCAAGAAGAACTTCTGCAGTTTAAGAATTAGGTGTATGGACACTGGTAGATAGACCTAAAGGTGCTAAAGTCATTGGCACCAAATGGGTACTAAAATGTAAGAAGGATGACCAAGGAGTCATCATAAGGAACAAAGCTCGACTGGTGGTTCAAGGTTTTCGCCAAGTCGAGGGTATTGATTATAACGAAGTGTTTGCACCCGTGGCAAGGATGGAAGCTATTCGTATCTTCCTCGCCTATGCCTCGTACATGAAGATTAAGTCTACCAATTAGATGTGAGAGTGAATTCCTTCATGGGAAATAAGGAAACAGTCTATGTCAGTCAACCCGAGGGATTTGAAGACCCTTATCATCGGGATAGAGTTTACAAGCTCGACAAGCTTTATATGGGCTTCATCAAGCTCCTCGAGCTTGGTACGAGAAACTCTCGACTCATCTTGTGAAACACGGCTTTCGCAGGGAGTCATTGACTGTACACTTTTATTAAAGAAAAGGATGGTGACCTACTGCTTGTACAGATCTATGTTGATGACATAATCTTCGGGTCAAAGAACGAAGAGTTATGCAAAGAGTTTGAAGCAGTGATGAAGAAAGAGTTTGAGATGAGTGCAATGGGGGAGATGAAGTTCTTTCTCGGGTTACAGGTGGATCAAACACCTAATGGGATCTTTCTACATCAGACCAAGTATGTAGGAGACATTCTCAGTCGCTTTGACATGGAGAATGCTTCTGCTGCTGGGACTCCACTTGCTACGAATCATGATATAGCACCTGATGAGAGTGGAGATCTTGTAGATGCCACTATGTACCGAGGAATGATTGGATCCCTCATGTATCTCACTGCCTCAAGACCTGATATCATGTATGCTACATGTTTATGTTCCAGATATCAGGCTAAACTAAGGTCAATCATCTAATCGGGGTCAAAAGGATCTTTCGCTATCTAAAGGGTACACCCACCTGGGGTTGTGGTATCCTCATGATGACGATTTGAGCTCACAGCGTATAGTGACTCGGACTATGGAGGCTGCAAAATGAACTACAAGTCTACATCAGCAGGGTGTCAATTCTTTGGGAGAGATTAGTTACATGGCAGTGTAAGAAGCAGACATCGGTTGCATTGTCAACTGTGAAGCCGAATATGTTGCTGCTGCAAGTTGCTGTTCCCAAATCATTTGGATTCAACAGCAAATGCGGGATTACGGTTTGAAATTCTCGTCTACTCCTATTTTTGTTGATAACTCTGCTGCAATTGCAGTAACCAAAAACCCGGTTCACATCCTAAGACCAAACACATCGGTATTAAATACCACTTCATAAGAGACTGTTTTGAAAAGAACTAATAGATGTGGTTAAAATTAATACTGATTTTCAACGTGCTGCCTCTATACAAAAGCCTTTGATAAACCACGTTTTCATTACTTGCTAGAGGTCAACGGCGTTAAAAAGAAAGTGAGGTAATTCCTGATGAGAATATGTATAGTCCGATGTAGTTTCGTTAAAGTTTCCTTATCTTATGTTATTGTTTTTTGTCTGTTACATTTAACTTCATGTTACCTTGCTGTTTATTAAAATCCAAAAATAATTAAATCCGAAATGATTTTAGTATTTAGGGGGAGAATATGTCAGCAAGTTAATATTAAAAAAATGAGGGAGAAGGGTAACTAGCTGAAATAAGGTAGATTGTGTCTGTGTACTGATTCAATACCTTGGAATATGATAGTACACAGGAACAAATCAGAGGGATTTTAAATTCAAGGTTTGAAAAGATGCAAAAGTTCAAAGTATAAGTCTGCGTAGTCTAAGCAATATAAAACGGGGAAAATGATAGAAAACTGGCAACTCCTAAGGTGACACAGAGAAAGTAGACTAGAGGCTGCTAGACCACAAATGATATGTTGGTAGATTCAACACAACAGACAATTAGACCTGATTGGTGATCTCAAGATCAACTAAGCTGTTCAACTGACTGTGGACTTCCATCTTATCACTGGTTACACAATCAAATATATTCCAATAAGGGGTAATGAGCATTTAAACGCCACAAAAGTGTGCGGATGACCAAAATTAGAGCAAAGCAAGGAAAATGAAAGACAAATGCAATAAAGCTAATGGCTCATGTTGTTGGTGCATTTTGTGTAAAATAAAAGTACTGCTCTAACAAGGAGATAGGTTGTGTGCCTCTCTGCTGTGCGATGGCACTGACCTGAGGATAAGCATAACTAGATATTCTAGAATTCATTGTTGTTTGCCGCCTCTCTGCTGTGCGATGGCACTGACCTGAGGACAGGCTTCTCTTTGAAAGCTCTAAGAATAGTCTCTTCTTGTAATAATACCCGTAGACCACTCAAAACCTCTGAGGAATGTTGATTACCATATAAGTGTGGGATCCACAAATGTTAGCTGAAATAATTAACCTAAATCAGTCACCAGTCTACGTCAAAAGTCTGTGTATGGATTTAAGTGGACAAATACTGACAATCTTAGTGGCTACCTTCTCAAAGGTTCAACTCAATGTGAAGATCTAAGAGTTTCAGCATGATTTCCTTAAGTTGCTAACGACTCTGGATGAATACCGAGAATTGAGCGTCAAAGAGCTTTAATAACAGGTCCCAAAATGATTTGATATTCCTGTATGATTTCAAAATTGATTTGGTCCAGATATGATCAATCTAAGTTAAAGCTGTCTACTCCTAATCAATACCTTAGATTCTCATCTTAGGGTTTTATCTCTCACAAAAATTCAAACATAAACTTTAGTTGTGTAGTTAGGTTAAGTTACTATGTTTATTTTTTTTAGTTGTGTGTTTGTCGGACTACATCAGGGAAATCAGAAGGGAATTAACTTACCTGAAAAGGTCATGTCTGAGATGGCCACATGGTTTTAAAATTTAAATGGTCACGTCTGAAGTGACTGAATTGGTTAAGAGCTTACAAGGTTATTATCAAAAGTGAAAAGGGTCTGAATAGTAAATGTTAAAAATGACTGTAAACTCATAAAGTGTGACCCATTCGCATTAGTGGATCATGGTTATCGACCAACTATGCGAATGGCTTCCAATCGGCCGAATGGACATGAAATTGTTTCATTCGACCGAATGGAAGGGGGAGAATGAAACAGGAGACCGACTGAGGCTCAATCGGTCAACTAAAGGGGCGAATGAAGGAGACCGAATGAGTCAGTCGACCGACTGAGACTCAGTCGGCCGACTGAATGCGATCGACTAGGCCAATCGTACGACTGAACCTCAGTCGCCCGATTGAACTGAGCGACTGAGGCCAGTCGGCCGACTGAACCTAGGTTTAGTATTTAAAGGTCTTAATCGATCGCATATCACTCATCTCACTCCCAAAAACCCCGAATCGCGCTCATTACCGTTACCCTGTCGAAATTGCCTCCGATTCTGATATACTTTGCGCTTAAGATTCTTCATCCTGTGACGTTTTACAAGTACACTACTCCTTGAACCTATCAAAATCAGTACAAAACCCCGAACTACAATCTACATTGGATTGAATCAAGAACCGAACATTGAATTGACCTAATTGCCTATGTAAATGAAGCAAATGTTAAAATTGAGTTGACTAGGTTATTAGTGACAAGTAGACGAGGCTAATGGACCATACACACGGTTAAAAGACTTAGATTGGTCAAGATTCGACCCACAGGCGATCGAATAGTGGGGCGAGCGACTGGACGTTCGAATGAACTCCAATCGCACGATTGAACCTTGCGATTGGATCATTCGACCGACTAAACCACCCGAATGAGTCCAGTCAGCAGATTGAACTCAATCGCATGCATCAATCAGCCGATTGAACTTAATCGCATGGCTCAATCACCGATTGAACTCAATCGCATGTCTCAAACACCCGACTGAACTCAGTCGCATGTCTCAAACAGGTGACTGACTTCAGTCGCATGATTCATTCGCACGAATGAATCAAAATGACTTTCAACTTTACACTTAGAACAGAAGTTTTCATGTCTTATGTATTAATAGTTCTATGTCTTGTGTGTTACAGATAAATGGCAGAAAAGTGGACCATAAATCCCAAGCACAACATCTGTGCCCACTTGGATCACACCACCAGGAACGGGGCTGAGTTTACCAAAATAATTGCATTTCTGAGACGGTCCCGGATCTATAAGGCGATCTCCACTCCTTGCACGCCTTACAGATCACTCCATCAGGCATTCTGGAAAATGCCTCGGTGGACCGCTCTCGTGAGCCTTACTGTATCAGGAGCTCCATACTGGGCCATGGTATTGAGATCTCTGCCGCCGATATTCAGAGGGTCCTGAGTTCGGGGAGGATGCTGATCATCCTACAAAACTACATCCATGACTGTAAGAGGATGCTTCCTAAGCTAAAGTACGCTGGGGATATCAACTCAGGTGTGCTCAACAAGAGCAACCTGAGCCCCCAGTACAAAGTACTTAGCTCACGTGATTCTAAAGTGTGTAGCTTCAAGGAGGGGTGGTTTGAGACCTCTCAGACCAGATTCAAAATGCCTACGTGGCACTGGTTCTGAACCACCCTTTAGTTTTCCAGCATGATATTCTCCTACTGGTGGAGAATTTGGAGGTAAAGGGAAAAGAGGGTTCTGTATGTACCCAGATTCTTACAGCTTATCTTCAACGAGAAGCTGCCACAGTTGCCAAAAGAGAGTCATGACGCAGTGGCTCTGGAAATAATGGATGATATGACTCTGGGCAGAATGAGAGTTTACAGGGGAAAGCAGATTAAACCCCAGTGAAGAGAATGATTGGCCACTTAGCAGATGAAAGCTATGTGGCACCGGGAGACGCCAATGGCGTCACGAGGACAGTGACTCCGATGTGGAGCCGATTGTCCTCCCTACTGATGACTCTGAGGAGGATGACATGAGGATGAGGCCTGTTCCATCCCGAGGCACCGTGTCTGACTCTGTCCCTCGGTGTCTGGCTCACCTGCTGAGGTAACTGAGTCAGCAGGATTCCATCAAGATTTTGTGCTTACCGAGGAAGATGAAGATGAATCTGATGAGGAGCCATTGACCCGGACTGTGGGAAGGAAAGTGGTTTCCACAGAGCACGGGTTAAGGGTTGTCGGTGAACAACCGAGAGGATCCGGAGATACAGAGACGATCCATCATATGCTCCGGAGTCCTCAGGTGGGTTGAAGGGGGAGCATCCACCTCGAGGGGAACGAGGAGAAAACGGATGGCTCAACCCCATGGCAGAAAAAGAAAAACGTAAGGTAACCTTCATCACCACCACATCCCCCATACCTTCCACCACTACCACCTCTACAGACACCCTTCCACCACCATACCTCTCCCCACAGCAACCACAACCACCACACCACCTCTCCCCACAGCAACCACAACCCCACCCCCAACCACACCACAAGCCAGACCCCTGCTACCACTACTACATTCACCCCACACTCACCAACCATCATCATCCCGACCTACCGATTCACCACCTCCACCACCACCACTAGCCACCAAACCGAGCCCTCAGCCTACACCTCACACACCTCTCGATCCCTCTACCTCCTCAAGGGGTAGAGGAACAGCTGGCAGCCTTAAACAGAATGGTGTTACGACTGCTGGCGGCTGATGAGGAAAAGACCTCTCAGATCCGCCAGCTCACCGACCTGACTGCTGCACAATCGCAGAAAATCGCAGAGCAGGATCGAGCTATTAGGAGCAGGCCCAGAAATTGGATGCTCAGACACTGAGTTGGACCACTCCGAGCACAAAGCGTCACATCAGGTAAGCAGATAGAAGAGTTGGAAAAGGCAAAGAGGTCCATTTTGTTAAAGTTAAAAGGATCAAAGGAGGAACCTCTAAAGATAAAGGATGGAGAAAGAGAGTGATGATGATGATGATGATGATGATGATGACAGTGATTCTGATGGAAAGAAACAGAAGAGTGGTGTGCTGATGAAGATACTGAAGAAGGAGAAGCAGCTGACTCTGTCCAGCTCGGTCAAGAGCAGAGAACAAAGAACCGACAGGATCAGTCAGCTTCTACTTCTGCGCCTGCAACAAAAACTAGCATACAGGATAAAGTAAATAGTGGATGTTTATGTATTTATTACTTTTGTATGTTGTATTTGAAAATTATGTACTGAATGTTTATATTAACTTAATGCATTTGTTTGATATATTACTATGATTTGAATGTGAAATGTGTAAATCAAACAGATCCAAAGTACCACAGAGATGAGTTTGATATTGCTCCCCTTCAACAGGTCAAGTCTCAACTCACAATGATTCTTGATCTGCAAGGGATTGTCAGAAGGTCAGTGAGTTATACACCTGAAGAAGGTGAAATAATTCACGACCTATCTAACGAGCAACTGGCAGAAATGTTCAGACTCAATCCTGATGATATTGTCAAGGATGCTCCAACAGTTGATTCAACCAGTGACGACGAACTACAACGATGTTGATGAAGTGAGTGTTGAGGTTGAAGATATCTGCTGAAGAGTACCTCATACGCTGACGCTGACAAGCGGGTAATGTGGTCCCCAATCTGGGTGAGTCCCTAGTCAGTGATATGTTTGAGGTACTGGACACGATGGAGCAGGAAGCAGGAAAGAACGAGAACAGCCCAAGCCTCAAACGAAGATGTATATATTCGAAAGGCTGAATGGGCTGAATGTTTTAAGGAAGTCAGAGCCCAACGTGATGCACCGAAGAGGGATGCCTACACCAAGTTCTACAGCGTCAAGAAACATCTTACGTGTCAGGCAGGATTATAGCATGGGCCTATTTTGATGATCTTAACGCTTATGCCGTTAAGAGGGAAAAGGGCATAGAGTACTTTAGATTTCCACATGATCTAAAGACTCTGCCTGGATTTGAGCTCAACCAGCTGGCCAAGTTGAAGCTGTTGTATGCTGACACGAGAAAAATGTCAGGCTGGTTTGAGGCTGCCCTCAAGAAAGAGTACCACACTAGATGGATTAACTTCAGACCTCAACAACCTACAAGGTATATTAGAAGGTCTGAGATGGATGCCATTACTGGAAAACCTAGATTGTGTTGAAGTGGAGTCCTCCTCGCACTATGTCGAGAATCCCTCTCAGGGAAAATGCCACAGGACTTCACTCCACATTTCAAATGGTGGTACTATGATTGGAGAACTGCTAAAGTGTCATAGTTCTAATCAAAGGGGATCAAATGGATACTGTCAGGGTATTCGACCCAATGTGGCTAACCAACTTGTCTGGTATGATGTCTATACATTATACAAGTGGCCACTGTTCTATGACACACAAGACATTGTACAAGCCCTCCAGTTCCAAAATGTTATACGCTTTGCTTGCGTTTGATATTCACGCGGGAGTCACACAAGAGGACAAGTATAAGAAATATGAGAAGGTAATGAAGAAAACAACATTAGAGAGATCTAGGTCCAAGGGGAGTTTGTTGATACATGTATGTCCCTAGATCGTGATATGTGATGTAATAGATCTTGTTGGTATGATTAATGAACTGATGTTGATAGTCTGTTGGTTATAATGTTTAATAGTTCGTTAATGAGTCGTAATGAATTGATGAGTTTATGATTACTTGAATGATTACATATAATATTATTTAATTAACAAAAACATTCAAACCTAACTTAATGAAGTTCCCATGCGAATGGCTCATGCGAATGAACCATAAGCGTAAAGAACTCATACGATTGACTCAGTCGCATGACTGAACCAGGAGACTGGATCAGTCGTACGACTGTAGCATAAGATGGCTCAATCGCACGACTGAACACTCGTCGTACGAATGAACCAACCGCATGGTTCAATCGCACGACTGAACCAAACTAATGGTTCAGTCGCACGATTGAAGAGTGCCACCTATAAATACAACTCAATTCGTGAAAAACAGGGAGATTGGTTCAAGTTCAATTCCATACGAACCCTAGCCGTCCAGAAACCTTCCAAATCATTCTCCAAGTTCATAGCACACATTAGATCGATTCCTTATCGATTTCTAACGTTAGTTTCAATCCTTGATTGATTCTTCGTGTGTTCTCACTGATTGGATCGCCAATCGAATAGGATTCTGCACTATTTGATCCGGTATACACGTGATCTCTAGTATTTCAGTCGAATACCAGGTCCTAACAAAAGCTACATTTGCTTCTCTCATGGAAGCAAATGCTCTATGCATGTTTCAGAACTAATTTGGCTGATGCCTCAGCGGATACTGTGATACCTGAGGTTAGAGGCATTAGAAAATGAAGTATCAGCAGACTCCAAGCCATAAGAGCTAATTCCCAAAAGGACTGTCCCACACCATGTTGACCAGCACCTGAGAACAGTTGTTCATGACCAGACACTGTCATCTGGTAACTGCTCCAGTCAACAACTCCTGGGGTGAAGAAGGCTGTGTTTTGTTGAGGTTGAGTTTGTTGTATGAGATTGGGAAGGCTGAGGTGTTCTGGTATGCATAAGGTTTGTGGTGTCATAGGAACTTGACTTGATTTGACTATGGCAGTAATAACAGGGTAAGGATATGATTTGACCCTGAGGAACAAATATGCAGGAGATTGTTGTTGAGGATGATGACTAGAAGTGACAGGATGTTGCCCTCTGTGTTGTTGACTATTGCCAGGAAAAGTCACAAAGGGTGCAGTGGAGTTAGATCCAGTTGATCTACACTCTCTTGCAAAGTGTCCAAGCACTTTGGCATTTGTGACACCTCAACCTTGCTCTTGTCAAAACCAACTTGGTTTTGCCAGAGAGTCCTGGGAATTTTCTTCCAGTTCTTTTGTAGAACTTCTGAGATCTGATATTTATCAAGGCCATTTGGCTCAAAATATCCATCTCTTCTAAGTCGTCATCAGCAATCCCCTTGAGATCATCCATAATGAAGCTAAATTGTCATTATTCACCCAGTTAAACTGACCATCAACACTCACAAATGCAGAATCAGAAGTTTTGAAGAGAAATTAATATGCTCATCATACGGGCATTCAGATGAAGCATATTCTGACTCATGACCAACCAAGGCAGTGTTGCCCGGTACAAAGTCTTCAGTGAGCTGTCCAGATGAAGACAGCTTCTCTCTGTTCTATCTCTCTCTCAAACGTGAGCAGTTTCCCATGAGTTGGGTGAGAGAGGTTTTCCAAACTTGCACTGGAGCGTAGGACATATTATAATGTGTCCCATCTCTCAGGCAGTGATTGAGAAATCTGTTATTCATCTGAATATTAGTGTACTCAAGTTGACCATTTTTAATTCAGAGATCAAACAAGAGAACCGCTCAATTGTTGAGTCAGTGTCTCACCCTTTCTATGAGAGAAGGTCTCATATTGTTGGGCAAGAATTTCTCTATTATTTGCCAGACCTCATATGTTCCTCTAAATTGTTCTTTCAGGCATTCCAGAGGTCATGGGCAGTTTCATGATGCATTAGCCCAGAATAGATTTCATTTGGCAGTGCCATGGCCAGAATTCCATGGGTTTTTGGTGCATCAATTTCAGCAACTTTCTTATCCTCATCTGAGTATTGCTCCCTCCTCTTCGGAACCATTTGATTGGTTTCCGGGTTATTCACCATAGCTTGTGTGGACCATGTACCACTAATGTCCAACAACCTGCGCTGTTAACAGACAGGTGATGGAGCATTCGTCGTTGCCATATGTTATACTCATTCCTAACCAGCATTGGTGGCTTGGTTGAGGAACCAGTATTGTGAGGATCATTGGAGGGAGTGGTCATTTTCAGTTCAAAAACAATTTGATTCAAGCTTTTAAAAGTTTTACACAGACCACAACAAACTCAATGAAAACCAAGAAAAGATCTCAGGATGAATGACTAGAGATACAGAAAATTCAATCTCTATAACCGTTTCTTGCAAAAACAAAAGCTAATTCAATCAAACTTAGATCTTGAATAGCAGTTTCAATGATCAATTATTAGATCGATCAATGATTAACCGGCTCTGATACCATTTGACAGGATCAGCGATCACAAGTTTGATGTATTAGAGTTCAAAGCAGCGGAATAAGAACAGGAATTAGACAAATTGTAGCAAGAAATCGATACTTGTATGCATTAAGAGCACATACGGTTATAGCGAGAGAATATATTTCTGATTCAAGGAATGTTTATAGATATGGAATACTTCTAATCAAATCATTCAAATCATTCACTATTACAATAGGTTGTTACTCCTTATATAGAGTGCAACAACCACTGCTGTTATCACGGAAAGTGACAACTGGCAGATCTATTACAAAAATAACTAAATCTTAACAAACTACTGAAATGTTCACAACTACTGAGAACATATCAGAGTGTTAAGTAAAGAATATAAAACTACTGATTAGAAACTACTGAAACTACAACGACTGAAGAACAGGCTCTTCAGTCGTTTTACAAAGCTACTGAAATATAAAACTACTAAAACTAGAAGTATAAAACTACTGATATCACAACTACTGAAGAAGTACTCTTCAGCAGTTGTGACAAACTACCGAGGCTTCAGTACTTGATCTTCAGACTTTGACCTTCAGATGTTTCATCAGCTGATGACTTCAGTAGATATCATCAGCTGATGTCTTCAGTCTTTGTCTTCAGACTTTGTACATCAGTTGTTGATCTTCAGCACTTGTAAACTCTTCAGCTGTTGTACTTCAGTACTTTGGTCTTCAGCTTCAGCACTTGTGTTCTTTAGCTATTCAGCTTCAGTACTTGCGTTCTTCAGCTGTTCAGCTTCAGTACTTGTGTTCTTTAGTTGTTGTACTTCAGCACTTTAGTTCTTCAGCTGATGAAGTCTTCAGCACTTGATCTTCAGCTGTTGAAGTTTTCAGCACTTATCAAACTGTTGATGAAGCTTTCAGCAGTTGTTGTGATACCATGTGGGACTTAGAGGTTTTCTGATTTTGGCTCATTGGTTCTTTTGGTCCAACAGTTCCTTTTCCTTCTCCAACTCCTTGGTTTTCTCTTGTGCCTTCTCATCCTCAGTTCTTTTCTTTTCTTTTCTTTCACTGCTGTACTCTCCCCTTTTTGGATGCATTGGTTGCAGGGGTTTGTACCGCAGAAAGTTTCTTGTGCACAGCATCATCAATGAGTGGTTGTAGACTTAAGGAGATCCTCTCATCAATGGCTTTATGAACAATGTCATTGATGATGGGAGTGATGAGAGGTAAGGATTGTTGGAATGCAGCAACCATCTGCTCAGGGGGGTTCTGTCCCTGAGAGATAGTGCCAAAGGCAGAGGCTGGAGGCTCAGTGAAGTGAGAGGGTGAAGTGTTTGGGGGACCTTTGAATGAAGGTGCCATCTGTGGGTTAGTGGGGGCAGATGGACTTACATCCTGAGACTTCTTGGCAAGCAGTTCTTGTAGTCTGCTTACCTCAGCCTCCAGGATGGTGTTGTGGGCTAGAACATCATAGAAAAAGCCTAGGTCATCATCAGCAGATGTTGAATCACATGACCTCCTGCTTGTAGAAGGATGTACTTGCACCGGGTGTAGACCAGTTTTAGCATGTGCCCCTTTTTCTTGGAACTGGGGACTTCCAGCCTCAGGACGATGTCCTTCATCAGCTGTTGCCTCTGGTGAGGTCTTAGCTATGTTACCAGCCTCAGTCTGATCATGTGCTGATTCAGAAGAGGTGGTAGCCTCACCAGATGTTCGTATCTGCATATCCACACCAGGAGATAGAACAGTTAAACCCTGGTGCTATGGGTTGTCAGAAGCATGTTGATCCTCTTCCTCAATTGATGTGGTTCTCCCCTTTGTTGGTGTTTGTTGGGGAGGAGAAGAGGCATGCAGCTGAGTCAACACGTTTTCAATTATAATGGTTGGACTTTGGGGGGCATTTGCTTGGGGAGAGGAGATAGAAACAGATTGCATTCGAGGAGAGGAATGCTCTTCAATGATAACCTCCTCAAGTGAGAGAGGTCTCAGCGATGTGGTTGCCCCTGATAAGGTTGCATCAGGATCCTTTTGAGAGGATGCCTATGCGGGGTTAGCTGGTAGAGTCTCTGATACTGCTGGAGGGTTTAAACCAGCAAGTATATCCTGCCTTGGTGGTACAAGAGCATCTTCAGGGGACTCATCTCCCTGAATAGCTGTTTTGGGGCGTTTGGTTTTTGGTTTGGTGGGGACTCTGGATCTGGTGGTGGAAGATGTGGGTTCCCTCTGCTTGGGTTTTAGCATCGGGCAGCTTCTTTGAGAGTGCGGTCTGAGTTGTGCCTGGAGTATACCTCAGCCAAAACAGCTGGTGCAGGGACTCCAAGGCCAACAAGGCCATCAGATTTTAATTCATTTAAAATAATGGTCATTAGAAACCTGGGATATAATAGCCAGCGGTTTGCCGCAGATTCTGAGCCAAGTTCTTTATTTCTAGAAACACGATTTCAGAGAAATTTAGCGGTTGGTGTTCTAGAATAGAATACAATACTTGTTTCCATTGGGATGACATTGATCCCAAGAGGATGTCTTTGAAGCTAAGCATACATTTACCATGTGAAAGATAGGTTTTTCAGCATCATGGAAATGTTTCTTCAGAATAGTTGTAGCCCGAAGATCACCTTCATACCCATTATTGATAAAGGACATATCTATTGTGCCCTTTGGGTATTTAGTCACAGTGGGGGAGTCATGTAAGTGTAATGCCTGATGAATGATGTCGGCTGTAACAACCACTGGTTTCTGGTTGACGAGGGACCG
The DNA here is from genome assembly GCA_025506515.1 of Flaveria trinervia. Classification (NCBI taxonomy): domain Eukaryota; kingdom Viridiplantae; phylum Streptophyta; class Magnoliopsida; order Asterales; family Asteraceae; genus Flaveria; species Flaveria trinervia. The sequence goes on along the minus strand of CM046442.1, from coordinate 109,964,786 downwards.
AACAGAGATTTGGCCAGTAGACTCATCAGTATGAACAAAAACATTTGACCAGAATTGACTGAGAGATTCAGGGTAGATGGTCGGATTCAAGAGAAAGGCTGTGCGATATGGGGAATCCACCATTAGGTCAATGGCATTATCAAATTTGTTCCAGAAAGCCGGCTGGTAAGGTATGCAACGCAGTTGTGTCGTGGTTTTAGGCTCATGGTTGCCATTTTTGAAAGTATGAAGGTCAGAAGAACGGCTAATGGAACGTTTGAGAAAAGACAGGTATTTATAGGGTGGGATAGGAAAAGGCTGAAAGAAAACTACTGAAGGTTTTGGTGTGGTCATCAGCTGTTTGAAACTACTAATGACGTGGTATTAACCTTCAGAGGTTTAAAACGACTGACAGTGGTGGTGTTGTCATAAGTTGTTATAAAACAACTAAAGACTTGGTTTTGACCATCAGACGTTGAAACAGCTGAAGTCTTGGTGTTAACCATCAGTAGTTGTGAAACTACTGAAGGTCTTGGTTTTGACTTCAAATGATGTAAACTGAGGAGTTGGTGTTTGTCATCAGTAGTTGTGAAACTACTGAAGACAGTGGTTTTGTCATCAGTTGTTGTGAACAGCTGAAGACTTGGTGTTAGTCTTCAGTAGTTGTAAACTACTGAAGACATAGTTTTGGCTTCAGTTGTTTTAATGAAACAGTAGTTGTATAAACGACTGAAGAGAAATTTCTCATCAGCTGTTTTCGTCAATTCATAGCTTTTCAGTTGTTTCAGTCTGACCTCCACACTTACTCATCAAACTTAGATCTGAGTTTCAGACGTTTCATTGGTCATCGGTACTTATCTGCATTTCTGACATCAGTAGTTGTAGCTACATCAGCTGTTGTGACTATATCAGCTGTTGTAACTACATCAGCTGTTTTAACAAATAAAGTACTTGAGTACTGAGAAGTTACTTAAGCTCCAGTAGTTTTAAAAACTCTGAAGGGAGGATAACTTCAGTACTATATATGACAATATATAAACTAATGATCATCAGTACTTGGAGAGCTGAGATCATCAGTAGTTGTCACTTATTCTAGCTGCAGCATACCAAGCCTTAGCACTAGGTTTTGGAAAGTTGTGCTATCCAAGGGCTTAGTGAAAATGTATGCAAGCTCATCAGCACTAGGAATAAATTTTGGATCAATCAGACCTTTTTCAAAACAATATCTAATAAAATGGTGTCTGATTTCAATATGTTTAGTCCTAGAGTGCTGGACAGGATTCTTGACAATACAAAGAGCTGAAGAGCTGTCCATTAACAATGGGGTCTTAGTCTTTGTTATGCCATAATCCAATAATTGGTTTTGAAGCCAGAGTACCTGAGATGTACAGCTTGCAGCAGTAATGTACTCTGCTTCAGTAGTTGATGTAGCAACTGAGGTCTGCTTCTTACTCTGCCAAGAAATCAAGCAGTTGCCTAAGAATTGGCATTCTCCAGAAGTGGAATTTCTTGTCAACTTACACCTGCATAGTCACTTTCAGAAAAAGCAACTAATTTACCAGAATGTCTAATAGAATACCATAAACCTAGAGATGGAGTGCCTTGCAGGTATCTAAAGATCCACTTGATTGCAATCAAATGAGACTCCTTAGGTGCAGCCTGAATCTAGCACAAACACATGTAGCAAACATAATATCTGGTCTAGAAGCTATTAAGTACATCAAGGACCCAATCATACATCTGTAAAGTGTTTCATCAACCACTTTACCTTTCTGATCTGTATCCAGTTGTGTGGTGTTGCACATGGGAGTAGAACAGGGCTTACAGTTTTGTAAATCAAACTTTTCCAAAAGATCTTTTGTGTATTTGGACTGATGAATGAAAATTCCATCAGCCTTTTATTTGATTTGCAAACCCAGAAAGAACTGTAATTCTCCCATGGCACTCATATCAAACTTCTGTTGCATCAACTTTGTAAAGGCATCACACAACTGTGGCAGAGGATGCAAAAATAATATCATCTACATAAATTTGAACAAGTAGATTATCCTGCCCAGCTTTCTTAATGAATAAAGTCTTATCTATGGAGCCTCTAGTGAAATTATTTTCCAGAAGAATGTTTGATAATGTCTCATACCAGGCTCTAGGAGCTTGTTTAAACCCATAGAGAGCCTTATCAAGCTTATACACCCAATTAGGATGTTTATTGTCCTCAAAACCTGGTGGTTGACATACATAAACCTCTTCTTTAATTTCCCATACAAAAATGCACTTTTGACATCCATTTGAAAAACTTTAAGGTTGTGATAAGCAGCATAAGCTAAAAACAATCGAATTGCTTCCAATCTGGCTACAGGGGCAAAGGTTTCATTATAATCAATACCTTCCTCTTGTGAAAACCCCTGTACAACCAGTCTGGCCTTGTTCTAACAATAAGCCCATTTTCATCATTTTTGTTCCTAAACACCATTTAGTGCCTATTGCACACTTACCTGGAGGTAGAGGAACCAGTTCCCACACTTGCTGTTTCTTGAACTAAAGAAGCTCAAGCTGCATGGCTTCAACCCATCCATTGTCCCTTAAAGCAATGTGATAGTTCTTTGGCTCTTGCTGACTAATGAAGAGAGCATAGAAGCAGAAATTTGACAATGGCTTCTTGTTGACACGCCAGCATTGATATCACCAATGATTTGAGACATAGGGTGATTCTTCAGATCTCGGTACACAATAAGATCTGTGCAAGTGTTTGTAGCAGGCTCAGCAGCAACAGATGGTGATGGTGAAGCATTTCCTTGAAACCAATCAGTAGATGGTAATTCAAAGGAAGTTGAAGTTGTAGAAATCTCATCAGCATTTGTTGTGGATTGCGCTACTGGAGCTACAGGAACATCAGGTCTAGCTGAATCAAGCAGTTGATCACTAAACTTGAAAAGGTGATTACTGATATCATCATCATCATCAGTAACACCAAATGGATGACTAGCTACAGAAGATGATGGATTCATATGATCTGCAACAGCAGGCGGTTAATAAGGAACATATTGCAGAATGTCCAGATCAAACAACTCCACAGGGTTTTGTGGAATTGTATCCTTAGGGGATTCATTGAAATTCACATGCAAGGTTTCTTCAACTCTCTTTGTCCGACAGTTGAATACTCTGTAAGCCTTGCAAGTGGATGAATACCCAACAAAATACCCTGCATCCACCTTAGAATCAAACTTTCGGAGTTGATCCTTTGTGTTGAGAATGTAACAGGGACACCCAAATGCTCTAAAGAATGAAATCAAAGGGGCTAAATGATGTAAAACTTCATAAGGAGTTTTCATCAACCTCTGATTTACTAAGGCTCTATTCTGTACATAGCGGCTGTATGACAGCTTCAGCCCAAAAGGTCAGTGGCAGACCAGAATCAGCCAACATGGACCTTGCAGCTTCAATGAGGGTCCTGTTCTTTCTCTCCACTACTCCATTTTGCTCTGGAGTCCTTGGGATGCTATACTGCCTCTTGATTCCCTTTGACAAGTAAAACTCATCAAGAGTGTGGTTTCTGAATTCAGTACCATTGTCACTCCTCACACACTTAACTGGTAGGGAATACTGCTTCTCAACGTGTAACACAAAGTTCATAATGGACTGAGCAGCCTCATCCTTTGAATGCAAGAAGAAGTCCATACATATCTAGAGTAATCATCCACAATTACCAGACAGTATTTCTTCTTTGCCATACTCATTACCTTCACAGGACCAAAAAGATCCATGTGCAGTAATTGTAAGCAGGCATTAGACTTGGATTCTTATGGGGTGGGAATGAACTTTATGTTGTTTCCCTTTTAGGCATGCAGTGCAGATTTCATCACAATTGAACTCCTTTATTGGAAGACCTCTCGCTAAACTCTTGTGGATCAGCTGATTCATGTTTTTGAGATTAACATGACCCAGCCTTCTATGCCACAGTTTAGATTCTTGGAGAGAGGCCTTGGAGAACAAGCATGGATGGCCTTTTAACTCAATTTTCTTTGACAAATCCAAGGCACATACTCTTCTATCTTGTTGGCCTTCAGGAGAGTATTATCATCCAGTACTTTGTCAATCAGGCTCAGAACCTTGGAAGACAGAATCCTACAGTTCTGGCTTGTGAAAAGAGCAACATGTCCTTTGTCACACATCTGACTGACACTCAACAGATTGTATTGAGATTCTCCACATGGTTGACATCATCAAATCTAATATCTCCATTAGACACAAATCCCTTCCAATGATGTAACCTTTAGCATCATTTCCAAATGAGACAAATCCCTCTTTCCTTGAGAGTAATCATGAAGAGAGAGCTGCTCCCAGTCATGTGCATGGATCCTCCACTGTCCACATACCAGATGCTTCTTTGGCATGCTGAAGAACCCTGCAAAATCATAAGAAACTAGTTAGCTTTGGAGACCCAAACCTTTTTGGTTTTGGGACTGACTTTATCAACAGATTTAACCATAGTTGGTTTCTCATGATTAACAGCTGATGAAGATGGAGATGGTGCTGAAATAGATTTGGACCTGTAATTCCTTTTCAGTGGTTTGATCACAGGGGCTTCAAGTTGGTAACTCTCCCCAACAGATGTTGAACCATCATAACAAGCTGTGTCTGATTTGAAGCTCGAGCTTTCAGTTCATTTGACACTCCAGAGCTTGTTTTTGATGAGTTCCTGTGACCCACCATTTCCTCCTTCTTAGATTTCACAGACTTAGTCTTATGTTTATCATGAGGAACAATATCAGCTGTCTTCTGATAAACCGCATCCTTCTTAGTGGATTTGGGTAAGGCCTTGGGTTTATCAGGTTGAGATGATTGTGGTACAAACTTGGTCTCAAACTCAGTTTTCATTTTATTTATTTCTAGTTTAATGAGCTCATCCCTTTGGAGTTTTAAACCCTTTTTATACCAACATTCAACAGATAGATGATTGAATTTACCACAAATTTTATTCTTCATCTTGGACATCTCTACTGCTGAAGTGGAAACTACTGAAGGTGTGATCTTCAATACTTTCCTCCTATCAGTACTAGGTACTAAAGGATTTGTAACAGCTGAAGACTGGTAATTCAACTGTTTTCCATCCTTCCTAATAGACCGTTTGATGGATTCCTCAGCAGTTGTTAGTCCTTGTATTTCAACTGATTTGAAATGCTTTTCAGATGTTGGGTCTCTTTCAGTACTTGGGGTACATTGAGGAACAACATCTGAAGTACTCAGCTTCATATGAGTCTCAGTAGTTAGACCATCAGTCAATTTATTTGCTGAGATCTTAACACTGGTTTCATTCTCTGATCTTAGATTATCATTGGAGAATGATTCACACGATAATGTGGTTTGGAGATTGCTTTCACTTTCAGACTTAACTATGAAGTTAGGAGTAAAGTCTGTTGGTGGAGCAGTATGGTTGTAACCAATACCAAACTTCACATTTGAAGCAGTTTACTTGCTAAGAAGCATTTCAAATCCTTTGCATGATGAGACCCAGCGGTCACACTCAACTTGGGTCACTGCAAGTTTTTCTTTGAGACTCCTGTGGTCTTCCAGAATAACCTCTAGCTTGGCCTTTTCATCATTTAATTGGCATTTAAGCTTATAAATCTCATACTTTTACTGTTAAGAGCAGACTCATACTCAGCTTTTCTTTGGAAATGGTTTTCTCAAACTCAAGTTTTTGATTTATTAATGCTACATTTGCCTCTCTAATAGAGACAAAGGCAGCTATGCATGATTCAGAACATAACTGGCTTTAGCCTCTGAAGATACCTGAGTTACCTATGAAGATGATGCATTTGAGTAGGAACCCTCATAGACTCCAGGGCCATGAGAGCAAGATTTCCAAAAGGGTGTTCACCACCATGTTGACTAGCACCAGCATAGTATTGCTCAGTGTGACCAGAGAAGTTATCAGGTAAGCTACTCCAGTCAATGACTCCAGGTGTGAAGAAGCTGTGATGAGGTTGTGATTGAGATGGAGATGGTTGAGGTTATGGTAGTGCATGAGGTTGTGGTACTATAGGAGCTTGAACTTGATTTGACTGTGGCATATAATAGCGGGGATAAGGATATGGCATTTGACCCTGAGGAACAAAATATGCAGGAGATTGAGGGTGTGATGAATGACTAGAACCAGCAGAATGTTGCCCTTTGGATTGTGAATTGTTATTTGGAAAAGTCAAAAAGGGTGCAGAGGTGTTAGATCCAGTTGATCTACACTCTCTTGCAAAGTGTCCAAGCCTGTGGCATTTGTGACACTTCAACTTGCTCTTGTCAAAAACGACTTGGTTTTGTCAGAGAGTCCAGGAAATTTCCTGCCAGTTCTCTATAGAATTTCTGAGATCTGATATTGATCAAGGCCATTTGGCTCAAAATATCCATCTATTCTAAATCATCATGAGCAATGCCCTTCAAATCATCCATGATAAAGCATAGATTGTCATTATTATTACCAGAATGACAATCAACACTCACAAAGGCATGATTAGAATTGTTTGAGGTGAAATCAATATGCTCATCATAGTGGCATTCTGATCCTGCATACTCTGACTCATGACTTACCAAGGCAGTGTTTCCTGGTACAAAGTCATCAGTGAGCTTTCCAGATGATGATAGTTTTCGTTTCTTCTATCTCTCTCTCAAATGAGCAATTTCCCATGGATTAGGTAAGAGATAGTTTGTCCAAATTTGCATTGGAGCGTAGGACAATAGTATATGTGTCCCATCTCTCAGGTAGTGATCTGAGAAATCTGTTATTCATCTGGCTATTGGTGTACTCATGTTTGACCATTTTTAATTCAGAGATCAAACAAGAGAACCGCTCAAACTATTGAGTCAGTGTCTCACCCTTCCTATGAGAGAATGTCTCATATTGTTGGGCAAGGATTTCTCTATTATTTGCCAAGACCTCATCTGTTCCTCCAAATTGTTCTTTCAAGGCATTCAGAGGTCATGGGCAGTTTCATAATGCATTAGCCCAGAATAGATTTCATTGGGCAGTGCCATGGCCAGAATTCCATGGGCTTTTGCATCAATCTCAAACAATTTCTTATCCTCATCTGAGTATTGCTCCCTCCTCTTCGGAACCATTTGATTGGTTTCCGAGTTATTCACCATAGGCTTGTGTGGACCATGTACCACTGATGTCCAACAACCTGAGCTGTTAACAGACAGGTGATGGAGCATTCGTCGTTGCCATATGTTATACTCACTCCTAACCAGCATTGGAGGCTTGGTTGAGGAACCAGTATTGTGAGGATCATTGGAAGGAGTAGTCATTTTAGGTCCAAATACAATTTAATTCAAGCTTTTAAAAGATTTTACACAGACCACAACAGACTCAATGAAAACCAAGAATAAATCTCAGGATGAATGGCCAAAAACACAGAAAATTCAATCTCTATAACCGTTTCTTGCAAAAATGCTAATTCAATCAACTTGGATCTTGGATAGCAGTTTCAATGATCAATATTAGATCGATCAATGATTAACCTGCTCTGATACCATTTGACAGGATCAGTGATCTCAAGTTTGATGGATTAGAGTGTAACGCAGCAGAATAAGATCAAGAATTAGACAAATATAGCAAGAATTTGATATTTGTATGCATTAAGAACAAATACGGTTGTAACGAGAGATATATTTCTGTGAAAAGGAATGTTTCAATTATATCAAATGTTTCTGCTCAATCATTCACTGATTACAATTAGGTTGACACTCCTTATATAGAGTGCAATCACTACTGATATCACGGGATAGTGACATCTGGCAGATTTATTACAAAAATAACTAACACTTAACAAACTACTGAAATGTTCACAACTACTGAGAACATATCAGAGAGTGCTAAGCACAAAATATAAAACTACTGATGCTAAACTACTGAAACTAAACTACTGAAAAGGGAAAATATAAAACTACTGAAAGAAAACCGTAACTACTAAAGAAGACCTCTTCAGCTGTTGTGACAACGTCTGATACTTGGTCTTCAGTACTTGTCTTTAGCACTTGTCTTCAGACTTTTTCTTCAGCACTTGTGTCTTCAGACTTTGTCTTCAACACTTGTGTCTTCAGACTGTCTTCAGCTCTTGTGTCTTCAGACTTTGTCTTCAGCACTTGTGTCTTCAGACTTTGTCTTCAGCACTTGTCTTTAGACTTTGTCTTCAGCACTTGTGTCTTCAGACTTTGTCTTCAGCACTTGTGTCTTCAGACTTTGTCTTCAGTACTTGTGTCTTCAGACTTTGTCTTCAGCACTTGTGTCTTCAGACTTTGTCTTCAGCACTTGTGTCTTCAGACTGTCTTCAGCTCTTGTGTCTTCAGACTTTGTCTTCAGCACTTGTGTCTTCAGCAGTTGTTGTGACGTCAGTGGGACTTAAAGGTTTTTCTGATCCGGCTCATTGGTTCTTTTGTCCAACATATGCATTTTTATATTTTGGGTTTGTTTTATTTACAAAACGCGTCCGCATGGTTTTAAAGTTTAAACTTTGGTTGGTTTTAGTTTAAATGTGGCATATAGTGTCATTCTGAGTAACTATTGACTGTGATCCTGGTTTATTCACACGCCTCGCGGTAAAACTCCGCATGTGGATTTTAAAGGTGTGACAGTATATCTGTAGATCCTAAAACATACTCAAGATTTGTTAAAACAATTAGTAACTAAATCAAAATCAAATAGCCAGTCAGGACCATAACCTTTCACATAGGGAGTGTACTCATTAAAAGTCATATTGGTTGACTCCTTAACTAATCTAGTTCTGAGATTGTAAACTCTATAAGCCTTAGCTTGGGAAGAATATCCAATGAAATTTCCATCATCTGATGTCTCATCAAACTTGGCAATTTGATCATTAGTATTCAAGATGGTGAAAAGACATCCAAATGACCTGAGAAAACCAATGAAAGGTTTCCTCTTATGCTAAAGTTCATAAGGAGTTTTACCATGTGTCTTAACTACTAAAACTCTGTTTTGCACATAGGAGGTAGTGTTGACTGCCTCTGCCCAGAAGGTGATGGGCCATTTAGAGTCAGACAACGTAGTTCTTGTAGCTTCAATCAGCGACATGTTTCTCTTCTCAGCAACACCATTTTGCTTAGGAGTCCTGGGAGCACTGTATTCTCTTCTAATACACTTTTCATCACAAAATGTATCAAGGATTTGGTTCTTGAATTTAGTTTCTTGATCACAGCTTATGGTTTTGACCTTGTTATCAAATTGATTCTCAATCTTTAAGATGAAATTCTTTAGAATCTTAGGGGTCTAATCCTTAGTTCTAAGAAAGAAGACCCAAGTGATTTTTGCAAAGTCCTCTATGATCACCAAACAATAATAGGTCCTTCCTAGACTCAGTAGGGCTAAAGAGATCAATTTGTATTAAGTGTGGGGGAGTAGTGATGGAGTTTCTTTCCTTTGGCCTGTGAGATACCTTGTATTGCTTCCATTTCAGGCATGTAACACAATGATCATCACTTGTAAACTCTTTCTTTGGCATTCCACTTACTAAATCATTCTTAATTAGTTTATTCATGTTCTTAACATTTACATGGCATATTCTTTTAGGTCAGAGGAAAGACTCATCATTATTGGCTTTAGATAGAAAGCATGAAACTTCCCTTGAAGGAGATGTTTCTTGCAAATCCATCTTGTACAACTTCCTTTTCTCGGGAGCTCTGAGCAAGATATGCTCATGTGGAATGACCACCTAGGCCTGAGAACGATGCACTCATGCTCAGTAAAGAGCATGTTATGACTTGACATAAAATTGAGGTACACTAAAAAGATTGTATGTTGGATCAAGAAGAAGGCTGGTGCAACCAAAACCAAATCACTTAGACATATTTTGGTACTACTTACAAAAGGCTTCTGAAGCCAAGTGTGGAACTTCCGAAGGAAGTAGAGTTCTTCTGAAAAAATAGTAAAAGATCAACTTCCGAAGATAAACTCTACTTCCAAAGTCAAAGAACTTACTTCCGAAGATCAAGCGTAAGAAGAAGAAATCAGAAGACTACTTCCGAAGTATGAAGAAAAGAAGAAGTCCTCAAGCCTCGGAAGAAGTAGCCTCTTCTGAAGTGTAAGTGGCTTCGGAAATACTTGTTTTTCCGAAGTCATTTAACCTTCAGAAGACACTGCTATGAACCAGTGGACATAAGTATGGTCTCTAACACTCCGCTGCAGACCTCTGATACTACATGGCATTTTCTCAAAGGGCCATGTAGTTTACCATACTTTATTCCACTGTTCACCTTTTTATGTTAGTACAAGTTACCAACTTTAGTTGGTGACAAAAGGTAAGTCAGGGACATGTCCTGACTACCATATCTCAGATAAGACTTTATCTAAGATACCTTAAACTATAGCTTTGTAGTATTTGCTTTAGTTAGAGGATTCTAGCTGGTATCAAAGTATATCCGGTTGTAGGTAGTATTATATATAGTTTTTCATTGTAACTCATAATAGTATGCTTGTAAGAGTCTTGTAATATTTGATTTGAGAAGCAATATATGCAAGTACCTTGAAAATTACTTCATGTGTTTTATTATTACTTATTATATTGTTATCAACTCTTAGACACTTTGCTTTGATCCGAGTGTAGTTCAAGTGAGTTTGAGAGAAAAATCAAGTGTTTAGTGACAAAACCCGATCCTGCAATTGGTATCAGAGCTTTTTACGCTCTTGATTGTGAGATCTAACCATCCAAATCAACCTGTTTTTCACTCCTCCTTACAACTCTCTCAAAACGTCCTTTAACAAATCCAAAGTAGAGATGGGAACTATAACTAAAGCTCCCATCATTACTCCTGAAAACTTTAGGTCTTGGAGCAGACGAATGGAAGGCTTCATCAGATACCAAGACAACAAAATATGGTACTCGATTGTTAACGGCCCGTATAAACCCAAGGTGGCAGCACCTGGTTGAAACGATGCCATGATAGAAAAGGTTGTTGAAGAATATTCTGACGAGGACCGAAAGAAGATGGACATTGACAGCAATGCAATGACTATTCTTATGACTGCAATACCCAACTCCATCATGGTGGGGTTTGAGCATTGCAAGTGCCAAAGAATTATTTGATGCACTTGCTCAGATGTATTCAAGTTCCAACGACTCCAAGAAGGACTCACTGAAGTAGCAGTTCGAGAACTTCACCTATATTGCTGGAGATACTCTCAGCCAGCAGTATTTCAGGTACATGGATCTTATTTCTTTTCTTCAATCTGTGAAGATCACTACTGAACTTAGAGACCTCACAAGAAAGTTCATGAGTGCTCTTCCAAATGAGTGGACATTCTACTATGTCTCTATCAAGAGGACAGAGAACTTGAACGCTCTTACTATGACTGAACTCTATGGCATCCTTGATGGATACCGTTTAGAGATGGAGAGTAAGAAGGGCCACTAGACAAGCAAACCTCTGAGTCTTCCTGCTAGCAACGCCTTAATGGTTGCTGAAGGCTCAGTACCCCTGCAACCTCAGCAATACCTAACATACAACCAGCAGCCATCCTACTCTTCTAGACCATACATCACTTTCCCTGAGACTCCAAGGTCTCAACAGGCTCAGTACAGTTCCTTTCAGGACAGCTGTGCCTTTGTCTTAGGAAGTGCACACTCTAGTGATTTTCAATACTGCTTTGATGATCTAGACTGCTTTAGTCCAGACAATGTAGAGTATGTGGACATTGTTCAACAGATGGCTCTTTTAACCTACAGAGCGAAGAAGTTCTTCAAGAAACTGGAAGGAAATTCCCTCAGAACCCAACTACCAGCAAGTTGGGTTTGACAAAACCAAGGCCAAATGTTACAATTGTAACCAACTTTGTCACTTTGCAAGGGAATTCAAGGCTCCCAAATCAAATCCGGGAACCCCACAAGCCTTCACACATCCCTCTACATCAAAGCCCACTAGAAAGTCAACTGGAGCTTTATGGTACAGGATGTGACTCCTTCTCACGCTCTCATGCCCGGAACAGATGATAACCATGTATATGAACATCTTTGTACTCCTGCCTGTATAGTTAAGGTTAAATTATATTAGGACTACAATATGGAAATTAAATATGATATTGAGTCTTTAAAAGTTTTGAAATCTGATTTTAAAAGGGCTAAATCTGACTACCAAAAGAAAATTGAAGAGTTAGAGAAAACGGTTTCCCTATTAAAACATGAACACACCAATTACAAGACTCAAATAAAGGATTTAATATCCAAATTGTCTGAGGCTCAAGCCCAGCTTGTCACTACTGAGGCTAAAGCCAGGAAGTATGCTATTTCTGAGCAGAACTTCTAAGCCATTATTGCATCATCCTCTCACTCCAAAATCTATTATTAAAACAAATGAGGCTTGGGGACCAATGAAATTGCTCCACCATATTCGTATGAGTCCATAAGACAACCTAGATGTGGTACCGAAGAGCAAGAGGTCCTATCTGCTGATCCATCTTCACATGAGTTAAAGAATGATGCAATAATAGAGGCCACCACAGGGAAGGAACAGGTAAATCAACCTATCTCTCCCAGTAAAGATCAAATCCTAACCACCAAAGCCAGAAGAAGCAAAGGTAAAGCTTCCAGAAGAACTGCTAAGAAAGTGGCTGGGTCTAAGCTGATGATTGACCCAAAACAAAAGGGTGTATTTATCTTAGCTAGATTCCAAGTGGTAGGTACTTTGATTCAGGAAAGGAGTTTAGTACTAGCACTCCTGTCCTACTAAACGATAAGAAGTTGAAGGGAAAGGTTGCTGACAAAGAGAAAAAAATAAGAATCAGTAACCCACAAGCTCCCAAAAGACTAACATTACATGCATAATGTGTGGTCTGCAAAACCACATGGCTAAAGATTGTTACTACAATCCTGCTAGCACACATTATGCAAATAATATTAGAAAGGAAGGAGTCAGGGAAGGTTTCTCATTTGGACCTTATCAGATGGTCCAAGTGATGAAAAAGGGAAAGCCTAGTTTCCGAAGCTAGGTTGTCTTCGGAAGAAAATCCTTTTTCCGATGGGAAAATGGCTTCGGAAGCAAAAGCTGTTAAAAATCTGAAGAACAAGAAAGTTCCCTTGAAACCATCCCAGAAGAAGACTGCTTCGAAAGAAAAGGTGGTGAAGTCTTCTTCTGAAAAGAAAGAAGCTTCGAAAGAATGGCATGCTACAAAAGCTTCTACAAGCACATCTTCCATGATCAACCAAAGGATGGATTAGAAGATCAAGAAAGATGTTGCAGCCCAAGCCTCTTCTTCAAAGACATCCATTGAACCCCCATGGTTAACCTTTGGTTCAATTATGTCACTATCTTTGGAAGAACCCAAGACCAACAAGGCTTGGGTCTCCAACCAAAACTAATAATCTCATCTTGTGTGCAGGGACATCCATATGACAAGAATAACAATGTCTGGATCATGGACAGTGGATGCTCTAGGCACATGACAGGGAACAAATCTCTCCTTCAACAGTTTCAACACTATGATGGAGGTCCTATCCAGTTTAGAGGTGAGGTCGGAGGATATATTTCTGGCAAAGGGATTATATCCAACGGGAAGTTAAAAGTTGCCAAAGTTAACTTTGTCAAACAGCTTGAACACAATCTATTAAGTGTTTCTCAGTTTTGTGATCAAAAGCATCAAATTCTTTTCACAGAACATGAGCGCATTATCCTCAAACCAGGGATGACAATTCCTCCGGAATTGGTGCTTCTTAGATCTCCCAGGAAAGGGGATATGTACAAGCTGGATATGAACAATGCTTCCCCAATGGGTGAAGTATCATGCTTTCTTTCCAAAGATGATAGTGATTAGTCAACACTTTGGCATAAACGTATGTGTCATGTAAGTTTTAAGACAATAAACAAATTGGCTAAAAATAACTTGGTACATGGTTTACCTAAAAATGAATTTTTCTGCAAAGATAACTGTGTTGCATGCCTGAAAGGGAAGCAACACAAGACATCTCATAAATCCAAAAGTGTTAACTCCATCACTACTCTGAATTATATGCGCATGGTATGTGGTTATGTGTTGTTTGTGGATTTAAATACTGATGTAGTCAGGATAGGTAATACTCGGGGTGTGAAGAGTAAAGTAAGTGGCTAATCACAACTGGCCACTATAATTAGGGACTTACTATACTTGACATAAACTGAGTTGTTCCCTTGAATGACCGTGTTGGTGTTCGAATCTTTCAATGTGTGTGTGATGGCTGGTGGTAGATCTTCAAAAGATTCACGTGGTGGGGGTCACGGTACTGAACCGCGACCCAAGAAGGGAAGACCCAGGGTTGAAAAGGTGGTTCCCGAAGAACCAGAGACCCCTCATCTGGAGGGTGGTGACGAGAGCGCCAATCTAAGAGCCTCAGTAAAGGAGGCTTTTGTAGAAGAAGTTCATTAGGTCATGCAGACGATCTTACCATCTGTAGTGACTGAAGTTATCAAGGCTTTACGAGAGGGGGAAAGAAAGAAGAGAAACATGCCCTCGGGAGGATGTGAACAACCGGAGCCGGAAATGGTTCCCTCTGATGATGAGGAAGAGGAAGAAGAAGAGCCTGCACTGGAGGCGGCACGAGGCTGTAACTATGGGGCGTTTATGAGATGCAAGCCCCTAAGTTTTGATGGAAATGACACTGCTGCTGCTGCTCACCGGTGGGTGAGGGAAATGGAGGTTGTTCTCGATATCAGCGAGTGTTGGGAAGACCCAAAGGTGAAGTTCGCTATCCACTCTTACGTGGACTCATCTCTGTGCTGGTGGGACAATATAGTCCAAGCCAAGGGTAGCGGGGCCATCTGGAGGATGAGATGGTCTGAACTGAAGAAGTTGGTGATTGAGGAGTTTTGTCCTCACCGGGAAATAGACAAGGTTGAGAGGGAGTTTTTGCAATTAGAGGCGGGAACGATGACACACTAAGAGTACACCACAAAGTTCAATGAAAAGGCATGTCTGGTGCCGAATCAAGTGACGCCTCTATCACAGAAGATTAAAAGGTACATCCAGGGTTTGCCAGCAGACATTCGTAGGCACATGATCGCCGCCTGACCGAGCTCATTTAGGTCAGCGGTAGATTTAGCAGGGAGATTGTATGATGAGAGGACTGTGATGGTGGTGGCTAAAGGTAGTCGAAGGGTGGAGGTGATAGAAACTGGAATGGGAAGAGGTTTGGTCGGGGTGGTGCCTCGACGAGTAACAAGAAGGCACGGGTGGACGACCGCCGTGTAGCCACACTGGGTATGGGATCGAAAAAGTGTGGCAAGTGTGGGAAGGAGCACGGTGGCGAGTGTAGATGGGGGTTGAATGTTTGTTTCAAATGTGGTAAGCCTGGTTATATGGCTAGAGATTGCAGGGGTGTGAGGTGTTTCAACTGTGGAGAAAGTGGTCATATGGGTAAAGATTGTAAGAAGCCAGGGCTGAGGGTTCCGGGGCGAAGAAGACGGGGAGTGAAGGACCAAGGGCGAGCGCCAGGGCATTCACTATAACACAGGAGGAAGCTAGGACGGACCCTAATGTTGTGTCCGGTACGTTTCTAGTAAACCAAACTTTAGCTTCGGTGTTATTTAATTCTGGTGCCGGTAAAAGTTTTATTTCTGTTGCTTTATGTGCTAAGCTGCCTGTTAGTAGTAGACATGTTGATGCGCCCTTCGATGTAGAAACTGCCATAGGTAAGTCTACCAGGATTTCTGAGATGATAGAGGGTTGTGACGTGGAACTAGAAGGTTATAAATTTCTGGTTAGACCCTTCGTGATGATCTTGGGTGGTTTCGATTTGGTTCTTGGGATGGACTGGTTAGCAGACTTCGAGGAAACATTGTGTGTTGCAAGAAGATGATTTTTCTGACAGCGCCTGACGGGAGTTCGGTAACTGTTTATGGAGATCGGGTCACGACAATCCCGAAGCTAATCTCAATGGCGGTGGCGGGAAAGTGTATGAGGCGTGGATGTAGTGCCTATTTGGCCTACGTAAAGGATGTGGATATGCCAGCACCACAACTGTCTGATGTACCGATTATGTGTGACTTTCCGGACGTGTTCCTAGAAGACTTATCAAGAGTGCCACCTGACAGAGAGATTGAGTTTCAGATTGATTTGATACCGGGTGCCCAACCTGTTGCCAAGGCATCGTATCGGTTGGCTTTGACAGAGATAAAAGAGTTGATGGACCAGTTGCAAGAGCTGTTTGATAAGGGGTTCATTAGACTGAGTATCTCCCCTTGGGGTGCTCCAGTCCTGTTTGTGAAGAAGAAAGACGGTAGCATGAGGATGTGCATTGACTACTGTGAGTTGAATAAGTTGACATTGAAGAACCGATACCCCTTACCAAGAATAGATGATTTGTTCGATCAGCTTCAAGGTGCCAGTTGATTTTCAAGGATAGACCTTCGATCTGGTTACCACCAGTTGAAGGTGAAGGAGCAAGATATCCCTAAAACAGCTTTCCGCACGCACTATGGTCACTACGAGTTTCTTGTCATGTCTTTTGGTTTGACCAATGCGCCAGCTGCTTTTATGGATCTGATGAACCGTGTGTGTCGGCCGATGTTGGATAAATCAGTGATTGTGTTTATTGATGATATCCTGATTTATTTGAAGAGTGAGATTGTGTTTAGTGCTTAGTTTGTAGATGAATCTTCCACCTAAAATCTCTAGTCAAAGCCTCTTTTTTCAACAACAACTATAGCTTGTTGCTTTGGATTTTTATTATAGGAAGCTTTATTAGTGTATATTGGCATGGCTAGTGCTTGGCCACCATTTGTCCTTGGTGCCTTACACTCCCTTGCAGTGACTTATTTGGTTATAGTTGTATCACTTTACTTTGCTTTTATCCAGCCCATACTTTTCACTAGCTGCATTGCTTGGAAACTTCCTCCCTGTCCTCTTGTAGAACTTCTTGGCTCTATGAGTGAGGAGAGCCATTTGATGAACTATCTCCATGTATTACAGATCAATAGGATAGATACAGTCCAGGTCTTTAAGAGTAAAGAGAAGGTTGCCTATGCTTTCATCAAAAGACATAAAGGCATGTGAAGAGCTTGTCTTTTGGAATGGACTTCCTTGAGTGTAGATTTCTCTTGGTGTCTCCGGGAAGGTGATGAAAGGACCCTTTTGTGAGTTGTTCGGGTAGCATATGAGAAGATGTTATGGTTTTATGCTTTCCCTTTCAACCACTTGAAGGGCTGGACTTAGTTGATTGTTGGGGTTACCAGATGAACCTTGCATGTTCATCTCCATCTGGTATCCATTGAGAATACCATACAACTCTGTCAAGGTAAGAGTCTTAAGATTCTTAGTTCTCTTGATAACAACACAGTAATATGTCCATTGTCTAGGAAGAAAGGACATGAATTTCTTACAATGTCCTTGTTCTCAAGAGTAACTCCAACATGCATTAGAGTATCTACAGTTTCAACATACCTGAAGTATTGTTGAGTCATGGTTTCACCTGCTTTGAAGGTGAAGTTTTCAAACTGCTTCTTTAGGAGATCCTTCTTGTTCTCCTTGGCTTTAGTTGACCCCTCATACATCAGCTTCGGTGCATCCTATAGTTGTTTAGCTATTATGCACTTCTTGAAGCCTTTGTATATGGAGTTTGGAAGAGTAGTTTGAAGTGTTGTCATGGCTTTCTGATCAATCTCTATCTTCTCCCTATCTTCATCAGAATAATCAGCCACAATCTTTGGAATCATACTACCTCCAGCAGTAGCTGAAGAGGTGCTTGGTATGAAAGGCCCTGAGACAACAGATTCCCACATCCTTGTAACACCGGTTATTTATCTATTTTGAAGCCGACGAAGGAAGAAAAGAAATAAAGTCCAAAGTCAAGGACCAAACTCGCCAACAAGAGAAAGTTAGGTAAGTGGGGGTATATAAAGGGAGAGGGCAGCCATTAACCTCTCCCCACACCCACATTTTCAGCCAAAGAATGAGGAGAAGAGAGAAAGAAGAGAAAAAGGAGAAAAGTTGGTTCGGGTTGGTTCGAGTGAGACAAAATCATTGAGAAGCGAGACAAATCGAAGCTCTACTCGTTGCGGTCGCTTGTGTGAGTTCTAGGACCCCTCCTTTAAACGTTTTTGAATGATTTTGGACTGGAACACATCTGAAATCGGTTTTTGTATGTGTGCATGTTTGACCCGTTTGTGTATGTGTATGTGTGTGTATGATTCGTTTGAGCCTTGCTTTTGAGCTTGTGTGTGCTTGAATGGGGTCGTTGTATACATTCCTAAGGTTTAGGATGGTTGATTTGGGCTTAGAATGAGTTTGGATGAGCTTGGAGGTCGAAAATGGCAGATTGGGTTTGGGATGAACTGCATTCTGCACCAGGTAGGGCTAGGCGACCGAATGGACGCCATACGGCCGATTGAGGTGCGATTGGGGTTCATTCGCATGATTGGGGTCCATTCAAACGACTGAGAGTTCATTCGCACGATTGGGAGCCCAGTCGCATAAGTGCTCATCCGCATTAGTTCCATTCGCATGAGGTCCATCCGCATGAGGTCCATCCTCGTTAAGTTCATTCGCACGATTGGGTATTCATTCGCATGAGTGTTCATCTGCATTGGTTCAATCGCATGATGTTCCACCGCATGGAGGCCATGCGACTGAAGGGTGTCCATACAGCCGAATAGGGTTGTTGCACCCGAGGAGAAATGTAGTTTAAGTTCTGACTTTCAGGGGAAAGTGCAGATGTAAGTTTGGACGTAAAGGTTCCCGTAAGTTCATGTAAGATGATTGTTAAGGCCTTAGAGAGCATGTTGGGCATGATGATGATGATGTTGCATGATTATGCATGTTATGTTGTATGATGTTGCCCTGTATGATGCTGATGACTGTGTATTTTATGTTCCTTATTATGATGTATGTTGATATTTCCTGTGGCTTTACGTGTCATGTTAATGAATGAAAGTATTATGTAACGTAAAGTGAAAGATAATGAAAGAGGAACATGAATTAAGAATGCATGCATTAATGAACGTGAAAGTGATGAAAGTCGTGCAAGCACTAGATGTCGGGACACGCCATTAAGGTGTTAGCCCAATGGTGTGTGGGTTCACTACCCCAGAAGGATACACATCGGGGTCTTTCTTTGTGATTGACCATATGTATGAACCATTGTTGCATGACTTAGAACTGTGACCATTTGGTTTCGAGCACCACCGATGAAGGTCTTTTATAGGCTTAGGTCCGGTACCATGAGACTGAAGGGCATAGCATATGACAGTGGTATACCTGAACTTTACCTTAGGTACTATGATCATTTGGTGCCGAGCACCACCGATGAAGGTCTTTTATAGGCTTAGGTCCAGTACCACGAGACTGAAGGGTAAGGTTCATGGTGATGACGAAAGGAAAAGATGTAATGATGAACGAACGAATGAAAGTAAGAATGAATGAATGAACGGAAGTTAACGAACGATGAAGATAATAATCATTATCTATGTGTACGTATGATGTATGATCGCATGAAAGAAAAGAACGATTTTAACGAAAGAAAAGTATGTTTTATTTTATAAAACTAGAACTCACTCAGCAACGCTGAATTTGATGTGTTTCCAGTTGGCAGGTAATGATTCCTGAGGATGGCACGAGGCGGCTACTCAGCTCTTTTGGATGGCATTTTTTTGTTAATGTTTTTGCATTGTAATGCGAACGAATGATGTTTTGAAATAAACGCTTGTATTAACTTGCAAAAGTATTTGTAATGATATGAAAAGTTATTTTTATGTTTCCGCTGCAATATTTTCATAAGGAAAATGTAATTATATGTTTTATGTGCGATGAGGATCCAACTGTAAGCGTCCCGGGAACGGGGCCTTACAATCCTAGAGTCTTGTGACTTGATGAACCGTTGCATTCTTTGGAACCAAGTTTCAAAGTCTTAGGAGTGATCAGTGGGGACTTTGTCATTGTAACATCTCATATTTTCCGTTAATTAAAAGTTAAACGTCGTTTATTCTTGTAAGGGTCATTATTGTCAATTATGAAACTTATGTGTTATTTATGGTTACTTTTTTACTGTCATTAAATTTTGATGTATGAAAGTTAAAAATAAAAAATATTAATTTGAACAATAATAATAATTATGATAATAATAATAATAATAATATAATAATAATAATAATAGTAATAGAATAATAATGATTTAAAGTTACTAATCTTAAGAAGGTTTGAACTTAAAGTTAATTAAGTTAAAGGGATGTTTAGTAATTTTGAAAGCTTTAAAAGAAAAGTGATTACAAAAATGATAACCCTTAAACTATAGGGACCAATAGTGTAAAATTGTAAAAAACCACCTAATTCTTTGTCCGGACCCATATTTCCGGCCGCTGGTCTCGGCAAACTCTCCGGCGAGGCCAAAAACCGAATAAAATCACCCAATTTCGAACCCAAATGACCCCAACCGGTTCACGAACGTGTTTTACATTCAATTATGATCTTAATTGAGTTAAACAACTGTTACGAACTCCAAACAAATCGTGTAACCGAAGGTCTTGACCATAGAGTCGTTCGTGCATTAAAAATCAATAATAACCCAATTAATTGAACCTAAACAATCGTTTAACTATCTCTAATCAATTACCATTTTCTAATTTCACCTGAAAACACATGACTTCGCATTCGATTTTCGTTATATCGCGAACCTTTAGCTTGATCAAACTCCACCTTCTATACAACGTCATTAAAAAATGAGAAAGGACTTTCATTTCCCATTTTCTAAAGAAGCTAAACCTGCAAATAATTAGGTTATCATCTACCAAATCACCTTGGAGCAACTCTCACAGTCGTGGCTTATTCCTCGTCTTGTTCTAATTGATTTAAACTTCAATCTAGGTAATTAGTTATGTAAAAGACTTGAAATCGCCTATGGATTAAAAGCCCTAACATTTATTTCACTATCTTAAACGAATTGAGGTTCAATTTTGGTATTTGTCACATTAGGATTCATAGGATTTGGGGGTTTTGCTTGAGTTATGTTTTTAAGAAATTAAAACGGAGATAAACCGTGGCTAAGGCCTTTGGTTCACTGTGTAAAACACACCTCTCCTACACAGAAGGTCCCCGGTTCGAATCCGAGAAACCTCATATATTTTTAAGGCTTTTTGGCCTTCAAAATAAATATTAAAATTTTCTATAAATTATAAAAAATTATTTAATAAACTTTGTTTATTTTAAAATCACTTAATTATTTTTCTGTAATTTATTTATTAAAATACTTTCATATTTCTATTAAATATTCTAAAGCTAATGTTATAGTTAGCTTATTTTTATAAAAATTAAACTTTAAATAATAGTTTAATTAACAAATATTATTATTTCAAACGTTGCCTTTAAATTATTGTTTAAACTTTGCTTATTTCATTTAGTTATAAAACTTTATTTAAAACTTATATATAAATCTTACAAATTATTATAAATGTTTTCTTTTTCATATCTTTATATAAAATATAATATACTTCTTTTCATTGATTCCAAAAAATATAATTGGTCCCATTTGTTAAACATAATTATTTGACAAAGCCCCAAATACCAAATTGAAATCCTAGTCCTCGTTAATTTGTTAAAACTTATCATTAAGCTCAAATCTTATAAATATATATATTTAGGTGCCTTGTGACGGTTTACGTTGCAACGACGCCTATTATTATTTTTAAATTATCATTCTTATACTTATTTTCCATGTGAGTTTTCTGTGTGAGTTCTCCACGCTTCTTTTTTACTTTATTTCACACCTTTTGGAGTGAAACATGTTAACCTTATAAACTTACACTTGTAAATATCTTGATACTTGTAAATGCACTTGCAATTTATCTTTACTTTTTGTCATGGTTATTGAGATTATTGTGAGTGTTATATGAGATACATTATACGTTTACAATCATTAACTATTGCTAGCCTGGCGACGTCATGGATCTATGGGCCTGACAAGCCTACTTGGTTAATCCAAGTACACTTAGCTAATCGTTTAATCTTGTAATCTTGTAATCTGTCAAGGTTTGATTGTAGCTATATGTGTTCTATAAACTTGCTTAATTCATAACCATTGACATGAATTGCTACTTGTAAATCTTATATAATATATATATATATATATATATGTTTAACCCATGGAAACTCACCAACTTTCAAAGTTGACCCCTTTATTTTTAACATGTTTCAGGTTTGATACTTAAGGATCGCTTCGTGCTCATATAGGACTTGGACTTAGTTTAATTAAAAATCTTATGTTGTTGTTTATATCTTGTTTGTATTGTAATGATTTAATTGTCTTGTAATGTTCAATGAAAATGATATTTAATATTATTTCAACTTATTTAGTTCTATGTGCTATGAACAATCATTCATATTCGCCCGCCCCGATGATTCCATCGCCGGTCGGGGTGTGACAGTCATGGTTCCAGTTTTCATATAAGCTTTTGTGATAGCTGTCATTTGATATGTTAAGTATTTTCTGTGTGTGAGGGATCTTAAGATGGTGAGATCTTACATTCAAGAGCCTAGAATGCTCTGATACTAATTGTAGGACCAGTTAAAGGGGTTGGTCACTTACAACACAACACATTATGAAGAGAGTTTGTTTAGAACACTTAACAGATCAAATAGGGAACTAGTAACACACTATAAGGAAACTTAGAACAGTAGCAAAATATGAGACAAAACCAAGAACAACAAATCACAAATATATGGTTTTCAAGGATGATGTATATTGCTCTCAAGTTCTTTTACAAGTGTACAAGCATAATCCTAAGTAACAAAGACCTGAGATACTTTATACTACATCTTATAGCTGACCATACTTTAGAGGCCAGTTGGATACCTGATCTAGACAACAATAAAATCAATGTGGAGTCAAGAGGCAACCAGTAGAAAGTTTGGCCTGAACAAAGGCAAAGTCAAGTGTTACAATTATAACTTGATGGGCCACTTTGCCAGAGAGTGTAAGGCACCTAGAACAAATGGTGACCAAACACAGTCCAGACCCAACTACCCCTGAATGCATTGCTAAAGTTAATAGATACAAGTCCTACAACTTGGAAATGAGATCTGATCTTGAGTTCTTAAACATTTTAAAAGTTGATTTTAGAAAGTTTGAAAATGATTATAAATTGAAGATAGAGGACTTAGAGAAAACTATTTCAGTTCTAAAACATGAGCATATAGATTTTAGGACTCAAATCAACGATCTCACAACCAAGCTGACTGAGTGCCAGGCTGAGCTTGTGATCAGCAAAGCTAGGGCAGACAAGTGTGTTCTTGAAGAAAAGACCTTCAAGAACATGATATCCTCATCTCTGCACAACAAAGTGTGCTATCAAAACAAGCAGGGACTAGGATCAAATGAGATAGCTCCTCCACACACAATCTTGTCTGTAAGATCACCTAGGTGTGGAACTTATGAAGATGAGCTTCCTTTTATAGATCCTTTGAGTGAAGAGGATGAAGAAGTGATAGTAAAGAATCCTCTAAGAAGAGTGAAGAGGAGGATTCTAAGAAGGACCACTATCCTTCTGAGGAGAAGAAAAAGACTGTGATGACCAAGTCAATGAGAAATAACTTGATCAGAAAAAGCAAAAGGAAAGCAAGGAAGGCTCAAGAGATCAAGGCTACTTTTGACTCCAAGCAGAAACAAGTCTTTATCTCTGCAGGGTTTGAAGTGGTAAGGACTGAAAACATCAACCTCAACTCTTCTGCTAAGAGTTCTGGTTCATGTTCAAATCATCTTAGTACCAAGAAAAAGACTGATCTGCTGTGTACCACTGCTACACAGCCTGGACCATCAAACTCCAAGAACAATATTCGGCATAAAAGGACTGTCTCAGCATCTGCAAAGATGAGGGTGGAGAAGGGATGTGACCAAAGTCAGTCTTGTTCCCAGAAGGCTCTTAGGAAGAAGAAAATGGAGTGTGTTATGTGTGAAAGTACTGCTCATCTTGCTAAGGATTGTCCATACAATTCTAAGGGTACTTTTCACATGATCAAACCAAATACTTCCAAGAGTTCTAAGAAGATTCAAGCTTTGGAAGGAAAATCTGTTTCCTTCGGAAGCTCCAAAACCAAGAAGAAGGCAAGTGAAGATTGCCTTCGGAAGAAAAGTTGGTCTCGGAAGGAAGGAATACTTCCGAAGCACTGAAGTCTGCCGTAGTGTTAGCAGAATCTTCCGAAGGTCCGATCATCAAAGCTTCCAACGTATCAAAAGTTTTCGAAGTGTTGAAGGTCAAGTTCAAGACTCCAAAGGTGGTGTGGATATCTAAGAAAGAGCAAGTGACTGAGAATTTTCCATCAACAACAGATCAAGATCCTCTAAGCACAACCATAGGATCTATTACTGTTGCATTACCTTCTGTTCATTTAGTGAGCCCAAGACAAGTAAGGTTTGGGTTTCCAAATGTAACTAATCATTTTCTTTGTACAGGGACAACTCAAGACAAACAGAAATGTTTGTATCATTGACAGTGGTTGTTCTAGGCACATGTCAGGCAATAGTTCGCTACTCCAGAACTTTAAAAGGATTGATGGAGGGCCAGTTGCTTTTGGAGGAGATGAAGGTGGTTACATTGGAGGAGATGAAGGTGGTTAGAGAGCTTGGGTACAATCTTCTAAGTGTATCCTAATTTTGTGATCAGAGTAATAACATGCTCTTTACTGAGCATGAGTGCATTGTTCTCAAGCCCTGGGTGGTCATTCCTCATGAGCATATTCTGCTTAGAGCCCCTAGGAAAAGGAACATGTACAAGATGGATCTGCAAGAAACATCTCCCTCTGAAGAAGTTTCATGCTTTCTGTATAAAGCCAATAGTGATGGGTCTTTCCTATGGCATAAAAGAATGTGCCATGTAAACTTTAGAACATGAATAAACTGATAAAGAATGATTTGGTAACTGAAATGCCAAAGAAAGAGTTTACAAGTAATGACCATTGTGTTGCATGCCTGAAAGGGAAGCAACACAAGGTATCTCACAAGCCTAAGGAAAGAAACTCCATCACTACTCCCCCTACACTTGTTACATATGGATCTCTTTGGCTCCACCAGTGTAATGAGTCTAGGAAGGACCTCCTTGTTGGAGCTGTACAAGATAGTCTATATTATCAACACAGTCAAAGTCAACAAAAGTCAACATCACGGTCAAAGTCAACAAAAGTTAAGCCCGACACGTTCGAGATGAGGAACCGAGATGAGACGTTGAAGTTTAATATGACTAGGAGTTTTATTGCAATAAATATATTTTGTGTGGACAAAATATATTCTACTTTGGTTGAGTCATTTTTATGCTTTATATGTAATTTCATTAATTAGCCTAAGTCTAGGGGGTTAAGTGTAATTAGTGAATATTAGTCTAGACTATAAATAGGTTAATTGTTATTACTGTTGGTTAATGGTTGCATGACCAATAGATTGAGGGATTACTTGTAAACACATATTTTGCAATCTAATTGAAGATCCAAGGAGTTTTAATGGTAATTATCATATTTGGATCTATAATATTTATGATTTGATTCAAGTGTGATTATCCTGGAGTTATAATTTGGTATCAAAGCCATTTTGGATCAAATTTATTGAAGAATTGAATAAATTGTTGCTGACTTTTTAAGATGTTCATCAATTTTTAAAGAGAGAAACGGGGGTTCTAGAGAGAGAAAGTAGATCTGAGTTTAAATTTCATCTCAATCACAATCAATTCATCAGATCTACAACAATCTATTACAAATTTGAAGATATCAACATATATTTCAGATCTACAACATATTTTATTCAAGAAATTGAAAGAAAAATTCAGATATGAAGAGGTTTTTCTCACACACACTAGTGTGTGTATTCTTGGTGTTCCTGAGCTTCAACATCTTCATCTAGCGAATTAGCATCATTCTGAAGGAAAGTTCAAAGTTTCCGATGAAATTATAGTTTCGCCCTGCTAAACTCCGGCGAAACTGTAATTCCGGCGAAACTACCTTATCCGACGAAACTGCAACAATTCTGACGAATCTATACAACCTACGAATTTAATAAAATTTTCAGCAAAATTATTATTAGTTTCTGCGAAATTAAAAAAAATATGCTGCGTTTTTACCACCACCGCCTTGGGCGGCCAAAAACCTAATCCTAGCCGCCAGATCCCTAACCACCTCAACCACCTTCATCTTCCACCAAACAGCCACTAAGCCATCTACCACCACAGCGACAATCACCACCGCTTTAGGCGGCCTAAACCCTAATCTACATCACCACTGCCCTAGCCGCCGCCCTCAACACCACTATCTACAACCATAACCGTAAACCCAACCACCCCACCACCACCACCACAACTGTCGGCAGCTCTTACACTAGCCATCATCACTACAACATCATTCAATCCAATCTACAACCAAACAACCGTGACAAGTGCGGCGGCCAAACCCTAGCCGCCGCCACCTTCCTTCAACGATATCTCCTGCACTACTACTTATCTCACCGAACCACCACCACCATTGGAACTAACATGACGAGAGGAAGACGATGATATATTGTATGCACCATGACTCGTCGGAAAAGTTCGTCGGAACCCTAGCCGCCACGAACTTCTCTCTTCGGTATCTCCTTTGTTATTGATTTTCAGAGCAATCTGAGGCCACCATTGGTTTCAGGAGGTTGAGATTAGCGGGGATAGGGTTTGCTTCGGTCATAGCTCTCCGGATTATTTTTCCGGCCACCGTGGGACGGCAGCGGCTCGCCGGAACCCTAAGGGTTCTCTCATCCGCCTCTCTATCTACACACTTGTGTGTGTGTTTCTTTTGTTTGGTATTAGTTGTATCTTAGGGTTTATATTTGTTAATGGGCTTTTAACATTGTATTGGGTTTGGATCATTAAATTGGGCTCAATTTGGATCAACCAATTTGGGTTAATTCATTAAAAGAAAATTAAAGTTAGGCTAAGAATTGGGTTGGGTCAGCAAATTGGGTTGGATCAGCCAATTTGGGTTAATTCATTAAATGAAATTAAAGTTGGGCTAAGAATTGGGTTGGATAAGCAAATTGGTTAAAGAAAGAATCATTTATTTTTCATTCCGATAAAGAAAATTTCACCGATTTTAAAAGATGTATACAAAAAAACAACCTGACCTGGCAGCTTGACCCCAATTACTAAGATTTTCTAGCGTGACATTTAAAAATAATATTTTTTTCAGGGGGAGAATTATTTTACAATTTTTGGAAAAAATATTTTTGGGGCATTTAATTGTTTAATTTTTTTTAAAAATGTCATTTTCAGAAGATTTAAAATCAGATAATCTCACAACGGTAGAAAGCCGTTTTGACTCTTTTGCAGCAATGAAGAAAGAAAAATTGTTAGATTTGATTGATCGATTCTTAAAGGTGGCAAATAATCTAAAGAAGCATGTTCTTGATCTCAGTAATCATGAACAAATTCAAAAGCTTCTTAACTCTCTTCCGTCTGCATGGAATCATCAAGTTAAAATGCTGAAGCAAGAAAGAGGTTATGTCAACACAAAACTTATGGATATGATCAATAGACTAAAATCTCTCAAGCTAGATATCCAAAGAAACAAGTTTCAACAAGCATACTTGATTACAAAATAGAGATGATTGAAAAGTTAAAGTTATTGAGAACTTATTCGGATTTAAACTCTAAATTCAGAGAAATTGTTGAAGAGAATCGTGAAGCTTTAAGAGTCGACAATGACAGTTCACCGGAGTCTGTGAGAACCGATGATGATAAGGCTGGAAAAGTTGATAACAGAAAGAAAGAATCTGAGACTGACGAGATGTTGAAGGTAACATAAGAGGAACAACAAAAAATCACAAGGGTTTGCAACTGTGAAAAGAGCTTAGTTGTAGAACAAACTATCATGGGTCTTCCTTATGAGACTATTGAGGATATGTGTTATTCATCTTGCAAAATTAGGTTATTTGGAATTTATAAGGCAAACAGATTGTTATTGAAAAATGAAAAAGAATTAAAAATAATTAATCAGGAATTAAAGAAAAATGAAATTTCTTTTTCAATGAAACTTAATGAAGCATTGGCTGAAAATGATCTTTTAAAAAGAACCATTTTGGAGCGTAACGTTGAAATTAATATTTTGAGAGAAAGGGTTGTTTTAGCTCAATTTGAAACGACAAAGCTTCAAACAAAGCTTGATAAATGGACCCTTTCACACATGAAAAGGATGAGCTTATTGCTAAACAACAAGGGGCGTGGGTAAAACATGGGATTGGATATAAATCTGATGGTGAAACTATATTTAATTTAGTTCCACCTCCTTCTACTTTATGTTATTCACCAATCCCCAGACCTCATTCAACAAATGATTTGATTGAAGCTACAGAAACTAATCATTTAAATGCAAGTTTAATAAGTGTTAATCTTAAAGAGGTTAGAGATGTGCAGGATTCTCCTGTAGGTTTGGGATTCCATAGGCAAGGGTCTGATAAGAAGATTAATGATGATTCCACTTCTGATGCTCCAACACCAATATAAGTTGCTTCTCCAACTTTCTTCAACAAATTCAAATCAGGTAACATTCCTTCATTTGTTCCCGTCAGGTTTGTCAAAGAAGGAACAGTTGTTGAATCATCGGGTAATGAGAATCCTATAACCAAAACCGACATAATAGGAGGTGTCAATCAAGATCCTTTGGAAGAAGATCTGTGTATACGAGACTGGATAAGCTCAGATGATAAATCAATCACAGAGGAGCGTGTTGGTTCCTCACAGATCAAGATATTACCTGACATTGTCAAGTATCAAAAGCTTCCAAAAGTTGAATTAAGACCAGTACGGATCTCTTCTCCAATTGCAAAATAACCCAGTCAATCAGTGAAGATCTCATTCCCTGATTAGCATAGCAAATGCCAAAACAAGCAAGAATCTGCTACAAGCTCAAAGCAATCCTCATCCCTACCTGCATCACATGGTTCAGTCAACATCAAAAGCCTTTCAAGATTTGTTTTGAGTGTGAAAAAGAAGGTCATGTGGTAAAGAAGTGTCCTCAGGCAAACCACATTGCTTCTCCGGATGTAAGTCTACAAACAATGTTCCAGACGGTAAAGGCAACACGGGTTGCATCTCTGGTTCAAGAGGTAAAAAGCATACATCTTTGAATGGTTGGATGAAAAACCCCCCATCCGAACCTTTTCATATGAAGCTGGTTTCATATGATTCAAAGATGAAAATGACCAAAGGTTCAAAACCAAATTCTTTTCCTTTTGGTCTTAAACAAAAAATGTTTTCCAAATTTAATTCATTCAAATCCAAATTAATTGAATTCAAATAAATTTGGAAAATTAAAAAGAAGAATACAGATATCCCAGATTGTTTAAACGATTATGTGCAGAAGCATGTTTCTTATATTGATGAAAAAGGAACTTTCAGGACTACGATGGCCTGGGTTCCCCTTTCAAACTAATCTGTTTATGAGTGCAGGAACAATTCAGGACGACTGTTAGTAATCCGGTTTACTAATAGAGATTGTTCCTAATTCAATTTGAGGTGGAACAAATAGATTAAGGTCATGGTATTTTATTCATAATCTGGATTTTTATATGCACAATCATAGTTCTCACTTCACAATCACTGTATATTTCTTGATAATTCATTTCTTATCTTGATAATCAATGTAGTTTGGAAGACCTTATTTGATAAATTTTTATTTTGTATAGTTTTATAGAAAAAATTTAATTAAAAAAATAAAAAATAAAAAAAAGTTTGCAAAAATAAAAATTTAGGGGGAGAATATAAGTAAATAAAAATGAAAAGATAACTGGGAACTTGATTTGAGATGATTGAGAAATGATTGTATATCTTCTTGAAATGATTGTTTTTGTATGACTTGCGTTTTTAAAATGAGAAATGATAGTAACTGATGCTGTTATCTGATTCACATCTTATTTTTAAGTGTAAATAATAGAAAAACAAACAGATTTTTAATGATATGCTTGGTAGACTCAGCTTGAAGAATAAAGTAGACAACATCATTTTGATTTAAATTAAAATATATACTTAAGGACGTCTGGATTTACGCAATCTTTTTTGGCCTGCACAAAAACTGAGTCCTGACAAAAATTGGATTGAGAATTGATCTTTCACCCACCATGATACAAATCTTATAAGCCATATCTTTAAGTCATGCCTGGTGTATTTATGTGTCTTGTGTTTGTGCTTATCTCCTCTGTTGTACGGTAGTACTGACCTAGAGTGATGATCTCCTCTGCTGTATGGTAGTACTCACCTGGAGCTCTCATTGGCACATGATTAAATGGTCATCTCCTTGTTATACGTGAGTATAGACCTGGAGCTCTCACCATCTTGATCTAAGTTGTGTTAAATCATCTAAATGATGAATTCATCACATAATGCAATATTCAATTGATAATCACTTGCACACTAATGCACAAGCCTTGCTCTATAAAGATCGTTACAAAATTCAACAAATCCTGAGGTTGGGTGAGGTTTTTGCCAAATGATTGTGGGGTCCTATCATTCTAGAGTATTTAATCGAACCCTAACGAATCGTCTGTTGCTTGTTGAAAAAGATAGGGCATGGGTTTAAGTGGACAAACATATCAGTAATCGTTATTGATCTGTTTGAGAATTTCAAAATCATTCAAAGACTGTGATTAGATTCAGCTATCAGTGTGATCTTATTGCTTGTCAATGATTAATTTCATCTTTGTGCTAAAGTATATCGTGGGGATATTATCTCATCATCTATTCAGTTCTCGGTTATATAAAAAAATTAATTAATAGATAAAAAATGTTATAATAAATGAATATAATAAAAAAATTATAATAAATTTTCATTTCAATTTCTTTTAGGTCTTCCATATTATTCTGTTACAATTTTATCATTTTTCATGCACTGCATAGAAATTGCGCACAAACTAACACGGGTCGCTTGTTTTTCACACATAGATTAACACGGGTTTATTTTGTTAAAATGAAATGATCTAATTAGAAATGTCAAGATTGTGTTTGAGAATGTGTTTTAGATTTTTGCTTTAAGTGATGGCCGATCATCAGTTGAGCAGTGTACTTGATCAGAAAACCTGTTCCTCAAGTTTGCAGAAGATACCGAGCTAGGAATCATCCTCCTATATTTTCTGAAGCACTCAAGATTAGAGATTTGGGAAAGTTGTTTCAATATCTTTACAAAGGATGCACTCGAAAAGGAGGAGCATATAAATAGGGAGAGCTCATGAGATAATTAATCTTTCTCATCAGATTCAAAAAACTTCAATTTAAAGATCTTTCTAATGTTGACTTCTCGGTGTTGATTTCATTTGAAGATATTGATAATGATAGACTAAGGGGGAGTATTGTTAGAGCTGTACAAGATAGTCTATATTATCAACACAGCCAAAGTCAACAAAAGTCAACATCACGGTCAAAGTCAACAAAAGTCAAACCTGACAAGTTCGAGACGAGGAACCAAGACGATACGTTGAAGTTTAATAGGACTAAAAGTTTTATTTTAATAAATATATTTTGTGTGAACAAAATATATTTTACTTTGTTTGAGTCATTTTTATGCTTTATATGTAATTTCATAAATTAGCCTAAGTCTAGGGGGTTAAGTGCAATTAGTGAATATTAGTCTAGACTATAAATAGGTTAATTGTTATTAGTGTTGGTTAATGGTTGCATGACCAATAGATTGAGGGATTACTTGTAAACACATATTTTGCAATCTAATTAAAGATCAAAGGGGTTTTAATGGTCATTATCATATTTTGATCTATAATCTTCATGATTTGATTCAAGTGTGGTTATCCTGGAGTTAAGCCTAAGAAAAGGAACTCCATCACTACTCCCCAACACTTGTTACATATGGATCTCTCTAGCCCCACCAGTCTAATGAGTCTAGGAAGAACCTTTTATTATTTGGTGATCACAGATGACTTTACCAAATTCATTTAGGTCTTCTTCTTTAGAACTAAGGAGGTGACTCTTGAGATTCTGAAGAATTTCATCTTAAAGATTGAGAATCAATCTGATCACAAGGTCAAAATCATAAGATGTGATCAGGAACTGAATTCAAAAACCAAATCCTTGATACATTTTGTGATGAAAAAGGTATTACAAGACAATATAGTGCTCCCAGGACTCCTCAACAAAATAGTGTTGCTGAGAGGAGAAACATGACAATGATTGAAGCTGCAAGAACCATGTTGTCTGACTCTAAGCTTCCCATCACCTTCTGGGCAGAGGCGGTTAACATTGCCTGCTATGTGCAGAACAGAGTTTTAGTGGTTAAGACTCATGGTAAGACTCCTTATGAACTTTGGCACAAGAGGAAACCTTTTATTGGTTTTCTCAGGTCATTTGGTTGTCCTTGCACCATCTTGAATACCAAAGATCAAATTTCCAAATTTGCTAAGAAATTAGATGATGGACACTTCATTGGATACTCTTCCCAAGCTAAGGCTTACAGAGTATACAATCTCAGAAATAGAATTGTTGAGGAGTCAGCCAATGTGACTTTCAATGAACACACACCCTGTGTGGCTGGTTCTGGTCCAGATTGGCTATTTGATCTTGATTTAGTTACCAACTGTTTTAACAAATCTTGTGAGACTATTTCAGGATCTGTAGAAAACTTAAATACAGGTGATCCTGATCCAAAATTTAAGCTGACAAGACCTTCAAGTAACACATCTTCATCTCCAGTTGGGACTACTTCTGCAAATGAAGTCTCTATCAGCACCAAAATGGCACACTCAGCTAATACATCTGGTATGCCTTCAAATTCCATCTCAGAGGCTCCACAACTAGATAAAGATACTTCAAATGCTGAAGACAATGATGGTAGTGGTGATAGTGATCAAGACTTTCTTGATGTTGATAACCACTCCATAGATGACAACATCAATGATGTCACACACTCCTTGGATCAAGTCTCTCTTGATAAGTGTGCTGATGTGATGGGAGAAACAGATATGCCAAATCTAAATTTCTCTAATTTAGATCTTTCTTAGCAACTTGTTGTGATCCCTCAGCTAAGGATCCACAATCTCACCCCACCACAAACATCATTAGAGATGTTGTCACAAGGGTAAGAACAAGAGGACAAACCCATGAAGCAAATGTGTGTCTTCACTCTTGTTTCTTATCCTAGATAGAGCCAAAGAAATTTGATGAGGCTCTGAAGGATGGAAATTGGGTTGAAGCTATGCAAGAGGAGCTGCTTCAATTCAAAAGACAGAATGTTTGGCACCTATGTCCTCTTCCTCATGGGAAGACTACCATTGGAATCAAATGGGTGTTTAAGAACAAGAAGGATGATAGAGGCTTTATCATCAAGAGCAAAGCTAGACTAGTTGTTCAAGAATACACACAAGAAGAAGGAATTGACTACACTGATGTCTTTGCTCCTATAGCAAGACTGGAAACTGTTAGGATATTTCTGGCATTTGTTGCATCCAAGAACTTCAAGGTCTATCAACTTGATGTAAAGTGTGCTTTTCTGTATGGAATGATTGATGAAGAGGTGTATGTCAAACAACCACCTGCTTTTGTAGATCCCGATCATCCTGATTATGTCTGCAAGCTTAATAAAGCTCTTTATCGGTTGCATCAGGCACCCAGGAAGTGGTATGAGACTTTATCTCAGTATCTTTGCAAACATGGATACAGGAGAGGTACTATAGATGAAACTCTCTTCATCAAAGGACAGGGAAATGACATATTGCTAGTTCAAGTGTATGTAGATGACATCATCTTTGGTTCAACTAATCTAAGGCTCTGCAAAGACTTTGAGAAGCTGATGAAGGACATATTTGAAATGAGTGCCATAAGGGAACTCAATTTCTTTCTGGGAATTCAAGTGAAGCAAGTTGAAGATGGCATCTTCATAAGTCAGCCAAAGTATGTTCAAGACATACTTAAGAGGTTCAACATGACTGATTTTAAGATTACTAAGACACCCATAGCTAGAAACCACTCCCTTGGACCTGATCTTGAGGGGGAGTGTGTAGATGAACACTTATACAGGGCTATGATTGGGTCTCTTATGTATCTCTTATAGCTAGCAAGCCTGATATTATATTTTCCACTTACATCTATACATGATATCAAGCCAACCCTAAGATGTCTCACCTTATCACTATCAAAAGGATTCTAAGATACCTTAAAGGTGCTTCAACACTTGGTTTATGGTATCGTAACAATCCTGACTTCAATCTGTATGCTTATACAAATAGTGATTATGGTGGTTGCAACATGACTGCAAAGTCTATATTTGGGGGGTGTCAGTTTCTTGGTGGAAGGGTTGCCTCATGGCAATGCAAGAAACAATCTTGTGTCTCTGCATGAACTGCTAAAGCTGAATACATTGTTGTTGCAAGTTGCTGTGCTCAAGTGCTTTTGATTCAAAATCAGATGCTGGACTATGGGTTAAACTTCAAGGAGACTCCCATTCACATAGACAATAATAGTACTATCTCAATCATAGAGAATCCTGTGCAGCACTCAAGGACCAAACACATCAACATCAGGTATCATTTAATAAGAGATAATTATGAAAAAGGATTAATTAAACTAGTCAAAGTTCACACAGATGAATAATATGTTGATCTGTTTACAAAGGCTTTTGATGAACATAGATTTAAATATCTAATATCAGCTATTGGGATGATCAACTTTGAGTAGGTTTTTCTTAAAACTAATTCTAATTATTTCTTAAAATATGTGTGTCCTAAGTTATCTAGTTCATTACTTTCATAAGCTCTTGTTTTCCTTGGATAAAACTTTTTGAAGATTTTCTTTAGAATTATGATAATTTTGATCCTTCAGAAGTTATGTTTTTAACTTCAGAAGAAACTTATGCCTTTAAAACAACTAACTGCCCAAGTATTTTACCTTCGAAAGAAATTTCTAAAATACCTTCCGAAACTTAAAATCTCCTTTGGCACTTATATGTTTTCAAGGATAATTTTCTTCCGAAGCAAATAACTCTCGGAAGTTTTGTTCTTCTGAACAGAACTCTCAAGTCTTAATTTTCTTCCGAAGTCAAAATTCTCAGAATCCTTAGGAAATTCTTCCGAAGTCATTTTAGCTTCGGAAGCTTTTTCATTAAAACTTCCGAAGATAATATACCTTCGGAAGCTTTTTGACTTTCAAGAAAACTACTTTTTGAGCACAAGTAAACTACTTTTTCTGAGGCGGGACCAACATTCAGATTTCAAAGTTTATCCTCTTTCATTAAACTTTATCTGAAATCCTTTTTCACATATAAACCCAACGTTTCCCCCACTTTCTATCATCTGCTTCTTTCCTCCAAACCTAAAACCCCAAATTTCTCTCTGATATTTCTTTCTTTCATCTTTCTTCATCTTAAGCTCTGTCAAAATGGCCAACCCTCAACACAGAAATGACCCGAACTTTATCATGCAGTTACACAGGCAACATAACCAGGTTGCTCAGTTAAACTCTAAGAAAGATCCTCATTTCTCAAAGGTTTGTCGTTTCTTAGCTCTGTCGAACTACTTCACCTCCCAACCATTGATCATCCACTCTATGAGGATCAATGCTAGAATTCTGAAAGACCTGCCAAGAGGTTGTAATGGATGGGGAGAAGGCACTATCTGCCATAGTGCAAGGAAGAACAGTCTTCATCACTCCAGCCATCATCAACATGCATCTTTAGCTGGATGATGAAGAAGGTGAGGTGTTCTTCCCAAAGTAAGATGTTAATCATTTCTTTGAGCAGATGGGTTATGAGGGAGACTACTCTATCAAGACCTTCAGGATAGGAAAGGTCTCATCCCAATGGAAATTCCTCATCCATGTGGTTATTCACAGCTTATCAAACAAGCATGGTGGATGGGACTAGATTCCTGAGGATCTCTCCTTCATTGTCCATAAAATGGTTCACGGGGTCAAGTTCAGGTATTCTCAGTTTGTTTATACTAATCTGCTTGCAAACTTGGACTCCTTAGAATATTACATGTTCCCTAGATATGTTCAGTACATTCTTAACTATGAACTGGGCTCACAGTTAAGGGGAACAGGTAATATTCTTAAACTAGGACAGATGAAGCCTGACATCTTTAAAATATTGAGAAAGCCCACTGTTGGCTTCTCTGGGGTAGAAACAGCCCTTGTCCCAAAAATGTTAGAGCTCATTGCTCAAGGTGACAACCTAGCTGCACCAGCTAGTGTTGAACCCACACCTTCTACATCCCAACCACCTAAACAGCCTCATGCTCAGGCATGAGGAGCAAACCACTCCCATCTTTTCAAGGAAGAAGTGGACACTAGATCTCCACAAACAGTCTGTTCAGGCCCTATACACTCACCCATATAGGAAGAAGTGGACACTAGAGCTCTCACTTCTCCTAAGGAGCAAACCACTCCCATCTTTTCAATGATCAGTGCTGAGGTTCCTCATGCTCAGCATGATAAGCTTATAAGCCAAACTGCCTTAAGCCATCACTCTAGGTTTCGGTGAGTACCATGATTCTCTCTTCTTTTCCCCTACTCAAAGAGAGATGAGTGCTTCTGAGGCTCCTGTTTCTAGCCCATATCAGTCACCTACTACTGAGGTGGACACTTCTAAACCTATTTAGGATGTCCATATGAAGAGGCTCTCACTTCTGAAAATGATTACATCATTAAGACCTCAACCATGGCAACTCAGCACACTGAC
This sequence comes from Flaveria trinervia, assembly GCA_025506515.1. Classification (NCBI taxonomy): domain Eukaryota; kingdom Viridiplantae; phylum Streptophyta; class Magnoliopsida; order Asterales; family Asteraceae; genus Flaveria; species Flaveria trinervia. The sequence continues at coordinate 109,928,176 of CM046442.1, read as the reverse complement.
ATCTCAACTGAGATTGCCAGTGAGCAGAGGAAATCTAGCAGCCAAGAACCTGAAGCTGGTGGTGAAAGTGAGGACTCTTGTCCAATCATCTCATCCCCCAATGATTCTTCTGATGAAGATGAGGGGAATTTAAGACTAAAGGTGCAAAAACTGTCTCAAACATGCACCTATTTAGTATCCAAGGTTAGTCATCTCGAATCTCAAGTGACTAGCTTGCAGAACAGGGTCAATGATCAGCAACTTGAGATTTCATATCTTAAGAAAAACTAGCTGGGAGACCTTTAAAAAGAGCTCAACCAGGAACACAAGAACCTGTGGATGTGATTGACCTAACTCCTAGCTCACCTATGCAAGTGGGTGATGCTACCAAAAAGGGGGAGAAAGTCATTACAATCACAGAACTTGAGAGTTCTTCAGAGAGAATGGACACTGAGGACTCACCATCCTCACTTGCAATTGTGCATTCTCAGCAACCTCCTCAAGTTCACATTGATGTGGACTACATAGACTCCTTCATACAGAGTCTGTTTGAGGAAGGGATACCAAGGGCTATGTCATCTCCACCATCATCCAATCACATCATTGGGTGGAGGTATGATAGTAACAGGAAAGCCCTTATCATCATTAGAGTTCAAGGGCAACTAGAGATCTTCAACTTTCACACCTTGAACTTCTATGACAGTCTGGATTTAGTCAGCATGCCACTTGTCAATCCAAGCCAATCAAGAAAAGCTGACAAGTTGGCTTAAAGAATCCAAGACCGGATCACTGCAGAGTTCAGCCTTAGAAGAAGACTATGGCAATTAGGCAATGTCATCGGTCAACTGGATGTTGAGGCAGACCCTAAGATTATTTTCATAGGGGAAACCTTGACTGAAGGCCCAATGACAGAACCTGAGAGCCCTGTCTTGTCACCAACAACTGCTGCAGAGATCAATTCCCTTTTTGAGACACCTACCGGTGAAGGTGCTTCTCAACCTCTCTCTGGCCAAAGCTTGGAAGCTACACCAAGCAATGAAGGCCAAAGCTCTCTCCACCCTGAGTCACAAAGGTCTGTGAGTGACAAAGGGAAAAGAAAAATGACTTCTGAGGAGATTGAGAAGGAGAAAAGAAAGAGAGGAAAAGGAAGCTTAGGGAGAAAGTTCCTCTTCTGTGTCTGCAAAACTCATGGAGTCTGCTATCAGGGTTGCCCCCAGACCAGATACTTAGAATGATGAGTTAATGACAGTCATGATAAACTACCTGCAGACAAGGAACTATGACATAGACAATGTCATTTCTCTCCCCTTGGAGGAACTAAATGAACTGGTTGACCTGGAAAGGTCAAGGGAGAAGAAAGAGGCAGAAGATGCAGAGCTACTAGTATAAATCAAAGAAGATAGAAGAAAGAAAAGACTATACAAGCATGTGCCTACTATCTCCCTAGTTCAAGAAAGTCCTACATATGAGGATGTGGTTCAACAAGAACCTCAAGTAGATAAAAAAGAAGAAAGGATCAAGATGGTCAACTACTTGAGTGCGACAGGCCTCTATCAGGCTGAAGCACTTCTTCCGTTATCCTTTGACTATATTGAGTTTGAGTATCTCAAACAACTCGAACTTGAGATAGTCAAGGAAAGAAAGACAACCAAAAGAAAGCTAAGGGAAGAAGTTGTTACGTCAAGAGCCATCATCCAAAAGAGTATGAAGAAGTATGCAGACAGGCAAAGGATGATGAGCTTCTTGAAGCTGTATGGATTCTCCGGAAGGAGACTTGGCCCCATGTCTCTATCCACTATGGATGAACATATCAGGGTGATCAAGTAGAAGATAAAGAGTGGAGAGCTGGTTGACTTACATCCCCTCCAAGTCAAGCTCCACCTAAAGTGGATGTTAAGGTTGAACAACTAGAGACAACACAACCTGGACCTCCTGCTGAATCTCAGCAAGCTTCATCTTCTGATCCACAGCAGGGTCAACCTCCCTCTCCTTTTAAACCTATGAGAGAGGAAGACCCAACTAAGAAAGACAATGAAGATCAATTTGGTACTGCATGCCAGTCTTCTCAGTTAAAAGTTGTAAAGAGAAAGAAAAGGATGGCTTCAAAGCCAAAGCGAAAGAAGAAGAAGACTACATCCTTTTCTGAACCTCAGGATGAATCAGAACATCTTGAGGATGTGCAGCCAGAGGATGATCCATCATCTCCTATTCCAATAGCTCCTCTAGCATCAGAAAGACCCATCCTGTCCTAGACATACACTACAAATCTAGAAAGGTGGCATGTCATTAGAGATCATGGCATTGAGAATGTCTACACTTGGCAAGACATGTTTCAGTTGCCTCTGCATGATCTCTTTGACATGAGAAGACACTTTGATAGTCTGAAAGATCCTGATCATCTTATGAAAAAGGGTTGGTTATTATCCTGATGAGAACTGTTGATATCTGAAGTCTTCAAGTGTTTTGGTAGCATCAGCCTAGGGGGAGTTTGTAAAAAATATTTGAAGAGGCTGAAGCAACCAAAGTCTTTCTGCATGCATGCTGCACAAGTACTGAAGAAGAATGCTTCAGAAGTTCCACACAAGCAACAGAAATACTCTAAGTGTGAAATCTTTCGAAGCCAAGACAAATTTCTTCCGAAGCCAAAGATGAAGTCTTCTGAAGCTTCAGAGACAAAGTCTTCCGAAGCTCAACTCTTGAAAACAGATTTCTTCCGAAGACTTTTAACAACATGCTTTATCTGATGTACTTTTCCATAAAGGTGGACCCCTTTCCGCTACAACTCTGTAAAGTCACCAACTTACATGAGTTGGTGAAAAGGTCCATGCTTTTGGTAACTGTACATTAAGGTCTTGAGTCTGTAACTTTCTACTTCATGTACTTTATCCTTTTTGTAATAGATAAGGATGTGAGCTATGGCATGTCATAGTCACAAAGTCAAAAATGCAATCTGCCTTTTTGACTCTACAATTCATTTTGTGTTGTGTCTAGTCAATTGTATCCGGCTGGCTTTCATAGTATGGCCGACTGTAGGATATAGTATAAGTATCTCATGTTCTTGTAACTTTATTTTATGCTTTATAACACTTGTAATAGAACATGAGAAAGCAATATACTGCAATCTTGAAAACCATCTTATTGTGTGTCTTGCTTTTGTGTTCTTTCTCTTAATTACTTGTGTTCTTAGTGTCTTTACTTGTGGTTAATCCAGTTCACTGTTTGATTAAGTTTAGTTACTCTCCTATTTGTGTTGTTGTGTTGTATTTGACCACCCTTCAACGATCCTGCAAATATATATTAAGAATAACCACTTTTATTGACTTTTTACAAGTTCCCCCTTTTTTATAAAAATGACACCATAAAAACGAACGTTTATTTATCTTTAAAATAAGTACAAGATTGTTATATAAAAAGATAAAAAAATAATATGTTTTTAAGCTTATATCTCATCATTGTGTCTTTTGTGCCATTCATTTTGCATTTTTGTTTGTTATTGTGTTTTTTCGAATACTATTGTATTTTTTAAAAAATGTTGAATTAAAAAAAATATAACGATGGAATAATATTGTTGTGTATTCTTAATATGTAAAACACGATAATAAATTAGCAGGTATTTAATCTAATACATTAAAAACAATGACAAAATAACACAATGTCTTATTTTATTTTTTGGTCGTCATTATGTTATTTTGAACACTATAAGTTTTAAAAAATACATTGATGAAATAACATTATTGTGTACTTATAATTGTAAAACACAATGATAAATAACAATAAATTTATATAATCTATTAAAAATAATAACAAAGATAAGACATTATGTTTTTTTAACACTATGAGTTTTGAAAATTTCATTGATAAATATATATTATTATATACTTATAATTATAAAACATAATGATGGATAATGCGTTTATTTAATTTAAAAAATGACAAATATATAACACAAAATGATCTAAAATGTATAACACAATGATTAATACATATAAAAATGATGTAAAATTTATGACATAATGACTAATATTTTACACAATGAATGTATAAGACATAATGAACTAACATATTTGACAAGCTAAGCTGATGTATTTAACAAAATGACCAAAATGTCATTCTTTTTAAACCAATAAAAAAACATGTGTCAGATCCACAATCATTCATAGAATTTTTAGATAAAACATCATTTTTATTATAACACTACCCTCGGTTATTATGTTTTTTTGCACACCTTTAGTTTTTTCTGTTTTTCTTATATATCCTCATATTTTTCATGGGTGCTACATATATGATATGATACCACCGCCAATGGGTTAATTCGTCCGATTAATCCCGATAAATTTTTTTCGGGTTAGGAACTCAAAGCGGTCACCAAACCCGAGGGTGATGTTTTCATCTGGTTCCAATGAATATTAATCAAAACTTGTCACCAAACTTGAGAGTGGTGTTTTCATTTGAGAAACCATTGATTTACCTATGTCAGAACATTTACAATTCGTTTCCTAAAATAATATGAGTTATATTATATGATATGGTTATAAGTGGTTGTTAGTGAATGATATAAGAAATTTATTATTAAATATGTATTTTTGATGTTTAAAATCTTATAATAGCTTTAATATATTTTAAATGGTTGTAAAAGAAAAAGAAATAAAAAGTAATAATAAAGTAAGAAAAAAAATAATTTATAATTTTATAATATAGATCGAGAAATATATTGTGAACAATCTCATGTCATGTGTTTAACTCATATCACATACCATTGGAGTGAAAGAAATGGCAGAGAAGAATCTCTCTCATCTTAGCAGCTGTTGCATTTCACACGAATTCTTCAAATCTGCTTCCAAAAACCCTAACAAAATCGCAGTGATTCATACTTCCTCACGCCACCCTACCAATGGAATCAACCCTCACCCATCACCGTCTCATCATCATCATCTTCCTCCGGTGTACGAAGACGACATTAGCTTCACATATTCGGAGATTCTAGAAGCCGTTGATTCCCTTAGTCGTCGTCTTCGGTTCGTTCTCGATGGTGGGATTGATCCTTCTCTTATCAGACCTTCGTCAGGTATATGAATATATCTTTAATGCTGCTGTATTAAGTTGAATGAAATTGTAGATTTTAAGACGAGAGTCATAACATATTAGCAGATTTATGAAATTGGTGTTAAGTTAGTTTCAAGTCGTTCTATGCGATTAGGCTACTTCAAAGTGAAAGCATCATGATTTTGCATCTCTTTTGAACTAGTGAGACTAGCAGTTTGACGTGATTGAAGTTGTATGTAGAAATTAGGTTTGAGATTGTTACATGGTTATATATGTTTGACAGAAATATTTTGTACAATATATAACAGTACAGGAGAATGATTCAAGTGGTTAATTTGATGAAATAAAAAAAAACGTGGGTGTTTAGAGTCTTCGTCATATGGTCACTGACAAATGCGTATATGTAAAGAAGTTCCAAAAGGATATCTACTTATACGAGTTCATGTTTCTGTGTAATGTGAGATGTAGAACTTTTAATAAAGTGGTAGCCTATGAATGTGCAAATATTGAAATGGAAAAGGTTGTATAAGCTAGGTTAAATAAACATGTTTTTTTAATCTAAATTTGTTATCTTCAATTCCCGTCATTTCTTCGATCAAGTTACTTTTTTTTTATCATTTCTTCAAGCTACTTTTCATTAATCTATGACTAAAGTTAATGGGAATTTATGAAAATGGCAATGCTATCAGTAATTGTTAAAGTTACTAATTTTTAGGACATCTCTCCATTGATCAGTCAGCAAATGCTAGAAGAATTGTGGGGATATACATGGTTCCTTCTGTAGAATACATAATATCTGTTCTTTCTGTTATGCGATGTGGGGAGGCTTTCATGCCACTAGACCCTTCATGGTCAAAAGAAAGAGTATTATCTATTGTTTCTTCTTCAGCTGTCAATCTTATTCTTTGTGAATCTATACTGCCTGATGGAAACTGCAGTCACCAGATCAATCATTGGCTCATTGATAGTGGCGATTGTCCCATTTTAGTATTTTCCATGAATACCAACCTTAACAAACACTTTGCTCACCCTTCTTTGCTTTGGCCATGTGGAAGTAAGAGATCGAGATCATTTTGTTACTTAATGTACACCTCTGGGTCGACCGGAAAACCTAAAGGTGTTTGGGGTACAGAACTAGGTACGCAAAATCTTTAAATTTCTGAACATGAAACTGCAAGTACAAAATGAAATTATTCATCATAATATGTTGGATTTTCTTTAATCTTTTCAGGTCTTTTGAACCGCTTTTTATGGATGCAAGACATCTATCCCTTATGTGGTGAGGAAACTTTGCTTTTCAAAACATCCATAGGTTTTATTGATCACCTACAAGAAATTCTTGGAGCTCTTCTTACAAGTTGTACTTTGGTGATTCCTTCTTTCAGTAGGCTAAAAGAAAATATACTTTCCATCACTGAGTATCTACAGGTACATTAACTCTAGTATAACTGTTTATAGCAAAATAGAAGCCAACCAATCGTGCAAAGCATTTGATACTACTAAAAATGACCCGTTTAAGGTATTCATGTTGACTTATTAACCTGTATCTGCCGAACACATTCAAAATTAATGTTACGAGGCCTTTGAAAATACTTATAAAATATCTGCTTTAGAGCTGTTGTATACAAATTTGTATTAGTTTCATGTGAAGAAGCAAATAAGAACATTATAAATGGGCATATATGAAAGTTACCTTTGTGGGACACCTATGCTAATAAATCATTATTTGAACTTTTAAACAAATGTTCGTGTGTGGAAATACTGCATGTGTTGTATTCAGTAAGTCAACCTCCCTTGATATTTGTTCTACATGTTACTTTTTTCCTCATATTTTTCATCAACTTTCTGACAATTGAAGCTGAAGCTTCATCATGATTACTGTTGCAACATATTATAATTGTTTTTTTTTTCTTTCAATTCATGTAAAAATGACTCTTTCTTTATGCTTCTAACTTCAAAGCCTTTTGGATGTTTTGATGGTTAAGTTTAAATTTAAGTACTAATGCTAAAATTTGTGCTCAGAACACATGTTTAGATAATGTTTTTTTAATATTTTTTTACACTTTTAGTTATCTAATATTATGTATTTCTTGTGGTATAGGATTTATAAAATAAGTAAATCCTGAATATAAAATCTTGAAACAGAAAATATTGACCCTCTTCCTGTGTTTAGCCCGTCTTAGCCCCTCCATCCTCTACAATTATCCTATTTTTCATAGTAACTTGAAAGTTTGTTTTATGCAATTTTATGTATCAATATATTAGCCTCCGGTTTAGAATTGTACATCTACTCACACATATAAATCTCTTTGTAACCACTATATAACACTACACCCAAATGGGAACATAATTTCTTTTTTATGAAACCATCTTTATAGAAGAACAAAATTTTGAGTTCTACTAATCCTTCAACTCTTGTGGCTCTTTTTGTTACCATAAATTGTGCTAGTAGCTAACTTTATTCTATTAAATGCCGTATGAATTTATTGGCAGAACTACTCTATTAATAGGCTTGTTGCTGTACCATCACTAATGAGAATACTTCTTCCAACTCTTCAAAGTTCACCTATTATGATGATTCAGAATTCTTTGAAGTTGTTAATACTAAGTGGAGAAATCCTACATTTATCCTTGTGGAAGTCTCTTACAACATTATTGCCTGATACTGTTATCTTGAATCTCTATGGTAGTACAGAGGTGAGTAGAAGATTCTGGATTACTCGGTAAAATCAAATTATGTATAGATGTGGGAATTTTGATCCATTTACTTATAGTTGGGTCGATTTGGGATGTGTTTTATTTTGCACTAGTCAACTGTGCTGAAAGTTGCCCAAAGTCTGTTCTTAATCCATAGTACTGCATACAACCTCCTAAATTGTTTGTTCAAAATATAGATTATTATTGTTATAATATTTATATTATGTACATAGTACGCATAAATTATGTAATTTTATTCAAAACATGAATAAATAGGTGTTTGTGGGTCAACCCACTTACCCACCTAACCAAGCTTTGGTCTACTCGTACTATAAATAACTTCTTTTCAAGCCCGACCCATTTTTGACCTGTACCGATGCCTATACTTACCAGACCATCTCATGTTTCTGTCTATGATTTTGTCTGTCTATGATTTATCATATTTCATATCATAATTTGTGTATTTACTTGTTAGTTCTGATGCATTTAAGTTTCAATCCAAGGTTTCAGGTGATTGTACATATTTTGACTGCAAAAGACTATCATCAATTATGGAGACTGAGCCACTCAGTACTGTTCCTATAGGAATACCTATTCCTAACTGTGAGGTAATGCTTATTGGAGAAAATGCACCTAATTACGGAGAAATATACGTTTCTGGGCTTTGTATTGCAACAGGATACTTTAATCATGACGTCATGCCTTTCAATACTGTAAAGAAGCTTCCAGAATCTTCTTTTTGCTGTTCTGTTAATGATAAGGAAAGTCAACTTTACTTTAAAACAGGTGACTTTGCAAAACAACTACCTGGTGGTGACTTGGTTTTTATTGGGAGACATGATCGTACCGTTAAGGTAAATGGTAATCGAATGGCATTGGAGGAGATTGAAAATAAAATAAGAACACATGAAGATGTGGGTGATGCTGCTGTAATATTGAAAAACGGTGAACAAGAAATTGCATGTCTTGAAGCATATATAGTAATAAAATCAGGTCATGCTTCTGCTAAAAGTATGAGTTTTTCTCTTCGAGGTTGGTTGGTTGATAAGCTTCCATTGGCGATGATTCCTAATCGATTCTTTTTTGTTGAATCATTACCAATGTCATCATCTAGGAAGGTAGATTACAAATCATTGGCCAGTTTGGAGTGTTCGATGTCAGATATCTTCAATGAACAGCAGATGCCTCATGGAAATCTATTGCAAACAATAAAAGAGGTGTTATTTCTTCTCATGTTTGACACATTGAATGAACACACTCTAAAACAAAAGAAAGGTTTTTTTAATTGCTTCTCAAAATATCTCCATAATACTACTAATTACCAAGTAGAATGAATCAATGGGCCTAGAACTCTGACCAATCATCATGAAGAGAACCTATAAGAGCCCGTTTGCATAGGCTTGTTTCATAGTCCAAGGGGCTTTCACTCTATGATTTTCCAAAATATATTTGTCACTTAACACTTTAGGTCTTTGCATTCTTTTTTTCCTATTCCGAAGTTGGTCTTGTGGCTTAATTATGTATTAAGTATAGCCTTGTATTATCAAAATTTGTTGTTGCACAGACTTCAGGCCTTCTGGAATCTGGATACTTGATTTTATATTCTAAGTTTGTCTTATAATATACTTTTTCTACCAACTTATGAAATAAACAATTTCTTGATTTTTAAATTTATAACCTTTCGTAGAAACATTGAAATTTTGCTTTTCTGGGTGATAGCTGCTAGAATTTTTTTTTGAATCAACTAATTGATCTTCAAAATATCTTTTTTATTAAGATTATATCACTTGAAGAAGTTTAATCTGTTCTACATTTAACCTGTATGGGTACATATGCAGGCCTTTTGTGATGCCTTGTTCGTTGAAAATATCAACAACAATGATGATTTTTTCACAATGGGTGGTGATTCAATTTCAGCAGCTCACACTTGTCATAAATTAGGAATCAATATGAAATTGTTGTACACTTTTCCGACTCCTTTAAAGCTAGTGACAGCTCTCCTGGATCCCAAAATAGAAGTGCCCACTAGGTTAGATATGGAAGTCTTTGGAGGGGGCCTACAACATCCTAAAGGTACTGATCTCAAAACACATAAGCCACATGGCAGGTTATCTAGCAAACTTGGTGAGCCTGATGCTGAGAATCATCCTCACAAGGTATTCAAACTAGATGGTGATCTGAATGTCGATAATATTACATCATTTGCAATTAGTCGTTGTAACAAAGTGATGTTTGGGGAAACTCATAACATCAGTAAATCGTTTCACGAAACATGGTTTGGTGAACCAAAAGGTTCTATAAGAAAGCTATGGAAAGTTCATATGGATTCTTGCGTTGATGCATCTCCACTCATTGTAGGGAGAGAAAATGACATGTTTGTGTACATTGGATCTCATTCACACAAGTTTATTTGCATCAAAGCCTCAAGGCAAGTGTCTACACTCTCAACTTCAAATTTTTTGCATTTTTTAAAAGTTCTAGATCATGTGAACTAATGTTAATGACTTTGATTGCAGTGGTTTTGTTCAGTGGGAGGTACAATTAGAAGGGAGAGTAGAGTGCTCAGCTGCAATATTGGGAGACTTTTCTATGGTTGACTTTTATTCCAGCAAGCATCATACACACCTTATAAAACTGATTTTTAGTAGCGAACCACATAAAGCACTTGTACAGTCTTGGTCTCGCATTTGAAGCATTAGATTCAAATGAATTATGGGATCTGGCAATGCTCTGTTAAAAGTTGATAATGTATTCCCTGTTGTCAATAGCGGCTATAGCGACCGCTATAGCGCGTTATGTAGCATTGCGCCAATGGGTCGCTATTTGTAAATAGCGACTACATAGTGGTATTTTTTATATTTTTTATTTACTTTTTATTTGGTAAATATGAGATTTAGATGATTTGTAATCAAGTATTTTAGCTATTTTGGGGGTCTTTGTTTAGATTTCCTACTACTTTATACCTAAACATGCTTACTATTGAATGTAAAACAATCTTACATATTATTCTACTTAATCGCTAAACACGAAATAGCGATCCCTATTTACCGCTATTCACTATTGACAACTATGAATGTATTGAACGACCATCTCTCTCTCTCTCTCTATATATATATATATGTGTGTGTGTGTGTGTGTGTGTATTCTAACTAGAGAGCTGTGACATCCTCACAAACACTTGTCTTTATTGCTATATTAGTGATATGTATGACGGCTGTGTAATCGTATACCTGTCTCTCTTTATCACCCATTATATTTGACAGCTCAATGTACGAGTGCTTGTGTGGTTCTCTATTTAAATTTGGTTTTGTATTTTACATGCTATATATATATGTGTGTGTATGTGTATATATGTGTATATATAATCATATATATATATATATAGACAGGTATATATATGTATATATATATATACATGTATGTATGTATATATATATATACATGTATGTATGTATATATATATATATATATATATATATATATTTAAATGTAAATGTATATACATGTATATGTATATATATAATGTATATGTATATACATGTATATATATCTATACATGTGTATATATATACATGTATGTATATATATTATACATGTATGTATATATATATATATACATGTATGTATATATATATACATGTATGTATGTATGTATATATATATATATATATATATATAATATATAATATATATATATAATATTATATATATATATATATATATATATATATATATATATATATATATATATTATATATATATATATGTATGTATGTATGTATGTATGTATATGTATATATATGTAGGGTTAGGTTCAAATGAAGACCAAATATATAAAATTTAATATATATTTGTTTTCATTACCCGTTACATTTTAGGTTGTAGTTGGATGTTACAAAGGGAAAATATATTTTCTGAATTCTTTGGATGGAAGTATTGGTTGGACTTTTCAGACAGGTGGCGAAGTAAAGTCACAGCCAGTGGTTGATAGGCAAAGGCATCTAGTCTGGTAATATACACTTTCTATGTGTGCACAGACACATGTTTGGTAAGTCATCTGATACTGTTGTACATTACAATATACAGGTGTGGATCATATGACCATATTCTGTATGCCCTTAATTATCAAAGTTACAGCTGTGTCTATAAGCTAGATTCTGGTGGGAGTATATATGGGTCACCTGCACTCAGTGAAGTGAGATTAAGTTCTCTGATCTTTCATCTGCAACTGTTCATATTCTACATTGTCACATTCTTAACTGCTTGATTGTAGACATAAACTATTGTTCCTTTGTTGATTATGTAGGTTGATCAAAGGCTTTATTTTGCATCCACCAATGGTTTTATGACATCATTATCTTTAAAGGTAGAAACATTATTAAATTTGATTATCCTCTCAATGTTTATACTTCTTTCAACAGCTTCTTTATCTTAATCGTGCAGGCTGTGCCATTCAGTGTGTTATGGATGCAAGACCTTGGATCACCTATATTTGGTTCTCTCTCCATTAATCATAATAAGGGAACGGTATCCACAGCTTTCTTTATAAATTAAACAATGCTGTTAAATTTTAATGTATTTGCAAATCCACAAATATATTAAATCTATATTCTTATTCTTGAGACTGATGTAAATTCTCATATATATTCACTTTGGTGATGTTATTTTGCAGTCATTTGTTGCTTGGTGGATGGACATGTTGTGGGCGTTGATGTAAATGGATCCATCCTTTGGAGGGCAAGTTTCGTGGTCTATTAAATCTCCATATGTGCTTACTTAACTGAATAATTTATATCAGGGATAATTCATATTATCTCCTAAAATCTTGGCATGATATAATATTTACCCAACAAAAAAGCGTAATATCTAGTATATTTATATTTGAATTTTTAATAGTTATAACCTTGATTTAAAACATGCATTAAGATATGATTTGTATTTAAATAAAAGGAGTAAAATTGGAATCTTAAGTATTTTAAATATCTCTGATATTCTATCTGGTTGTGTAAATATAATAAGTATGCAAGTTATAAGGGTATACGTTAGATATTTATATGAGATTTGATAAAATAGTATGTAAGATCTTTCTCTATCAGTAAACTTTATTTTTAGATACATAATTTGTCCCTCGCAATTAACTTTTACGGTTTTAAAATTCTGAAAATGCAGGGAATAACAGGAGGACCAATCTTTGCGGGGTCATGCTTATCTCGTGTTCTATATAACCAGGTTAACTTTCGCCTCTCCATCAAGTATATCATTATTATGAATGAAATACGCTATGAATACAATATACGATCATTAAAGAATACTGATAGTATTTCATCTGATAGGTGGTTATATGTTCCCGAGATGGAGGAGTCTATTCATTTGGTTTGGTAACGAAATTTCTTGATCCTTTCAAAGCTCATATGTGCATTGATTACAAGTTTATGTTTTCAATCACTGCAGGATTCAGGAAATCTACTCTGGAAATATGATTTGGGGGATCCGATTAGTTCATCTGCATATATAGATGAAAACTTGCCGCATCATTCAGACAAGCTGATATGTGTTTGCAGCAGTTCTGGAAGTATAGTTGTTTTGAGAATCAAGTTGTTAGATGATAATGTTGAAGAGAAGTATGTGGTGGAAGAGTATGGTAGGTTCGACATGGAAGGAGGTATATTCTCTTCCCCGGTGATGATTGGTGGCAGAATTTTTGTTGGTTGCAGAGATGATTATGTATACTGTCTTGGAATATAAATCGATCAATGAAAATTAGCCCGCGACTTTCTTCTTCTTGTGTTTTCTTGATACTGTAACCCCAGTCGCGCCTGCAGCTTATGTTGGAAACAAAAACGTCTCTTTTCATGGAGGTGGTAAAATGGCGGTTGGGCGAGTTTAGTAACAGTTCAATGTGGGTAATTTTTTAATACTTAATTTGTGTTTTTGATTTCCATATATTTGTTTTGTTGTGTATTTTATCTAGGGCCGGCAAAACAAACCCATGTCTTTCATTACGGGTTCTTATGAGTATTTTTAAAAAGAAAATGAGTTAGCCTGGACCTAAAAAAACTGTTCATGGGTCAGGCTGAGCCCATGAGATTCTACTCTAAATGGATTTGCGGGTAAGATGGGCGATGTAAAAAATTGTTCATGGGTTAGGCTGCTCGACCATCGTTCTCAAATCTCATTGGTCACCCCTCATCTCCACCCACTGTGGTGCTGCTTGCCGTAAAATGGAGAGATGCTAACTGCTAAGTAGATTGAACTTTAGTTTACTGATGTAATTTATCTAATAAAGATGTCTTACCATTAGTGATAAAATCAGTCCTAAACTTCTAATAATTTGTGGGCCTCAGTGTTAACAGAAGAAATTTGAGTTTCTTTATAAGATTTGAAGTTTTCCGTCCAAATAATGAATGTAATCAACACTAAGCTAAAAAGTAAATGACAAAAGATAGACAAATTTCGAACGACAGAAGTAGACAATGTTTTAGTCATGATGTAGAGTTCACCACTTGAACTTATCGGACGATTCTAGAATCGAAGCAAGATACAAAAGTCACCAAAACAGAACCCAATCACACTTCAATGCAAAGAATTGGCAACACAAGTTCACGTGCAAAATCCTGCACAAACCACATAAAAAAACCATCAACTCTAGAGAAACCAAAAAAAAATCCTGGGGACTTTGGTACCCCAAATAATAACTATTTTTCTTCGAAAGATTAACAACATCAATTTATTTTTAAAAACTTCATATGTTGTTTCGATTTCACTTCAAAAGTTTCATTATTTTGGATAAAGTTGAAACAACAAATGAAACTTTGGATTGAAATGGAAATAAATTATGAAACTTTTGAAGATAAATTGATATTTTAATCTTTTGAAGTAAAATGATTATTTTTAACAAACCTCGAAGCGTAAAATGAAACTTAACACTTATTTATTTAAGATTGAAGATAAGTCGTTGCATATTGTTAGCCTTGTTGAACCGAACAAAATCTAATCTTCAACACGATAGCTTATTCGCAATGAAAACATCAACAACATATCTCCACTCTTTAAATCTTCTACAACGCTCTTTTATAGTCGAATTGAGAGGAAAATTGATATCACCACAAAATAAACATATCAATGTCTCCACCATCATCTTCTTTAAATTTTGTATTTAGTTTTTTTATTAGAAAATCTCAAAATGATCATATGACTATCTATTTGAATATCATATAGCTGACTAGATAGTATATTATATTTTTTGGGTTATGATTCATATAATGTGTAATTTCGACTTTAATTAACGAGGGAGCTAGCGATTGGGCCATGGGCCAAGCTTACATTGGCTAGGGCTCGGCTTAATTACAAACAGATCGAATTCGAGTGAGTTATTTTCAAACGAGACACGAATTAAGAACTTTCTGAATAGACGCACTTGTTAACGTGCCACTTTGTGAATTGCAATTTACTACTCGTTATTGTGAATTGTGAGTCAGTATAGCTCATATTTATGTTTTCTGACCAACTTCTCGATTCTTATTTTTTGAATTTGACCTTATTAAAAGTTTATGTAGACCACCCTGTGTAAAAAGGTTCATGTTAATAGGTCGTAGGTCAACGGTCGAGCCTGACATAAATCCGAAATTTTTTAGTACTAACTTGTATCAAAATTCATACACGTAAACCATAAAACGGTCTTTTTAACCTTATATATATATATTAATATTTTAAATATTGATACACTCTAGAATCACAAATTGACAACAACACATTAACAAATGATTAAAAAAACAAAATACCATACGAATTCTAACCATATGATTAAAACTTATGTAAGTGAAATTCTAACACAACAGGGGTAACTTTGTAAAATAGTAACCAATTTTCAAAAGTGTCCCAATTAAGTAACTTAAGTTTTAAAAATGTTCCAATCAGATCACTCATTTTTATATTTAATACAAATTAAAAGTCATAACATATTTTTTAACATGTTATACTTTTGGATTGAGTTAAAAAATAATTTTTTCTATCTTTTGATGCTGATACAGAACGTTGACGTAAATTTTAAGCATTTTTTTTATTTTTTTCATAATTAACATGTTTTTTTTGTTTTTTTAATATAATTTTATATATTAAAAATTTTAACTCCCATGTCTTTTCTATCATTACTTTATTGTCATAATAAAATTTGATAATGACTCGATTTGGTCGTTTGGAGGTCCAATTTGAGAAAAATATGCATGAGTGACTAAATTTGAACACTTTTGAAACTTGGTTACTATTCTGTGATATTTTCCCTTCTTGATATTATAACAATAATACACATTTAAAAAATTATGTACACCATACGAATCAACCTACAAACTCGTCAGTCCCATTAAACAAAATTGAACTCATCTAGTTTCCGGATTTAACCTAAACGTGAACTTTCTTTAACTCTCACCATCTACCTAATTAAGGTTACTAATTCAAATCAATTATATTATGTATGTCCACGTGGCAAATAAATAGCTGTTATACTAGTCTAAGTCAATACCGTTTTCCTCAATATCCTCTGGTAAATCTGAGTTCCCTTCAAAAGACAACAAAAACCTCCTAAATTACCATTTCAAACCCCAAAAAGAAACAAAACAAAACCCATTTTGGTATCATCATCATCATTATCATCTTCATCGTCACTCACTCACTCACTCATCTCTTTCATTTCAATCATCTCCTTTAGTAAGCTCCTTAATTTGCATGCTTATTATTTTCAAAATGTTTAACAAAGGTTCATGTTTTTTGAATGTCAAAATGTAGTATAAAGATTTGATTTGAATGCGATTATGTCATTTTTGGTTATTTATGATGTGAATTTAGTGGTAAATTCTTTGGATTTTATAACTAAATGAATTTTTTTTCTTTTCATTTTTGTTCTCAATTTAGTGCTGTTTTTGTATGGTTTAACAAAGGTTTATGTTTTTTGAATGCCAATATGTAGGTTTGTTGATGTGATTTGAATGGGATTTTGTCATTTTTGGTTATTTATGATGTGAATTTATGGTAAATTCACTCTAAATGCATTTTTTTTCGTTTTTGTTGTCATTTCTAATGCTGTTTTTGTATGATGTTCAGAAGATGTCGGGGTATTCGTGTTCGAAGGATGTTCAACTCACAGTATGCGGAATATCATACAATTTGAACAGGGTAAAACAACATATACTTGCATGTTTTGCACATCTTGACTTTTGAGGTCAAATCTGTCTTCATGCTTCCTGTAATTAAGCTGTTTTATACAGTGTAATCTGACAACCAACACCAACCCATTTGATTATTTTGTATACAATTTAGTATAATATTATAATTTTTGTAATAACCTGAATGAATTAACATTAAATCTCAGAGTAATAAGCCACTTATTTGACCTTCCTAAAGTCAAACTTTGTTTTGTAATAAACTATTGCCTTGTTCAACTGCAGGATCTTCTTTCTGCAAGATCATCAAAACTTTGTAAGCTGTTAAAAGAAAACCCTGATGAAAATCTTTCTCATCCTCTCTGCAGTATCCCTACGACCCCTCCAATATTCGAGATCATTGCGAGATTTTGCTATGGTTTTGACATCAACTTCACACCGGAAAACATCATTCCGATTTCTTGTTTGGCTTGCTATTTGGGCATGACAGATAGCCACAGCCCCCACAATCTCTTGAATCAGTCTTTATCTTACTTTGAACACAAAGTCGTCACTGGCTGGAATGAATCTTTAAGATCCTTAATGACTACTGAGAATCCTGTCATTTTTCAACAAGCAATGAAACTTGGTTTGATTGATGCTTGTGTTGATTCAATTATCAAAAAAGCTCTTGAAAATCCACTTCTACTCGGCGAACCAATCAAGAATCCAGTTCTTGATGACGATGAGGATGATGAAGAGGTGTATAATGGTAATGTACACAAGCCAAATGGTAAAAGTCAGCTCTTTGTTCTTGATTACAAGTCACAAGATTTGAGTTTAACCACACTTGATCTTCAGTTTTACGAGCCAATAATTCGCAGGATGATTCAATCTAAACTGGGTTCAAACTACATTGCATCGAATCTTTATCAGTATGCTAAAAGATGGGTGTTCTTTGATCCAAAAGAAACAGATGAAGAAACATCTTCTTCTGAAGGTGATTCTTCAAATTCAAAACGACTCGCAATCGAAGCTGTTGAAAGACTTCTGCCACATGATCGAGGGATCCTTCCTTGTGCATTACTGTCTGAAATGCTTCGGTATGCAACGGTTTTAGAAGCTAATGTTACTTGTAGAGAAGGGTTTGAAGTGAGAATTGGGAGACACCTAGATTTAGCTACAGTTAGTGACTTGCTAATACCAACTCAAGGATATGCTAAGGATGAAAAGTACGATACTGAGTGTGTTAGAAGAATCTTGAAGCATTTTTACAGCAATTTCACCGGGCGGTATCAAACTGAGCTAGACATTGTGGCTGAACTTGTAGAGGAGTTCTTAAGTGAGGTGGCGAATGACATAGATTTGCAAAAAGACTCGTTTATATCACTCGCTGAAATGTCGATTGCTGCATCAGAAGGAACACCAAGAACCTCTGATGGGGTGTATCAAGCAATAGATATCTACCTAAACAAGCACAAACACTTGACAGAATCTGAAAGGGAAGAGATTTGTGCGGTTCTTGATTGCAACAAGATGTCACCCGAGGCATGTGAGCATGCAGCACAGAACGAGCGGTTGCCAGTGCGTGTGGCGGTCCAAATGTTGTTTGTAAGGCAGTTGCACCTGCGGGAAACCATCACGAAAGTGGTGGTAGTGTCGGGTTCTGAGGACGGGTCGGGTAGGTCAAAGTCAACAGAGGACGAGGAGGAAGGGAAAGTGAAGGGAGAGTTGGAGAAAATGAATCGTAAAGTGGCCGAGTTGGAGAAAGAATGTCTTCTGATGAGGAAAGAGATTCAAAGAGGTTATTTGATGAAACCGAAAGCCGAAAAAGGGAACGTTTGGCGGGAAATGAAGAGGAAACTTGGATGCATATCGCGTGTCACTAACAGTAATAACTGTCATGTGAAGAAGAAGAAGAAAGATCATCCAAGGTAGAAGATAATTATGGAATGATTTGAGGTTGTTTTTTCTTTGATTTTAATCACAAACATTAACATTGTTTCATTTTTGGTATTACAGATTACAACTATGATTTTTGGTGCTGATTGATGGTAGATTTAATGATATGATTTGTTTAACTATTTGGGATCAAAGTGTTTGTAGGAATGGGCGAAGTATTAATTTTTGACTCGGTAGTGTAAATTTTATGTTTGGTAGTGTAAAATTTATAACTACAACACTAGGTAACCAGTTGATTAATCCTTTAATCGGTCATCTGACTTCAAAGTTGTGCGAAAACGAATTAACAAATTCGATGTCTTTTCACTGTTCTCTTATTTACTATCAAAAATTTAAATCAACTTGTTCTTGTTTAGTGTTTGTGTTCAAAGAAAGGGTCATCAAGATCAACCATATGTTGATGCCATCTGTTTCTCTCATAATCTGTTATACTTGCAATTTTTTTGTTTTGCTGTATATCAGTTTATGATCTTGATACTCAATTTTATTACACTTGTAGATTATGATATGCTATTATACTTGACACGTCTATAACCGTACGAGTTGACGTACTAGCTAAAATGTCCCACATAAGATTCATCATCACATTTCATCGTATCACAACACGTTAGGAGCAAAACAAATATATATTTTTAGTAAACAACCTAGAATTTACTTCATTCTGAGTCAAGAAAACAGTTAAGATGTCCATATTGAATCAAGTTTGACTCATCCTGATTATTGGTGCTCAAACTATCCTCTATGACTCAACAGCTGGCCACCGATTGTGCACTTAAACAACACACATTTTTGTGGCTTTCCTGTGCCCCATTGATGTCTCCAAAATTTCTAATGTTGTTCATGTTGACTACAACGTGAACTATTTTCAAGAGAGATGGGATGTAGAGGCAGGGTAACACATTCGGGCTAGAGAGGTCATTAATCAAATCAGGTAGGACCACAAACACACATTCATTTAAATGAATTCAATTCTCATGACTATCATGGGCCGTTTGACCCGCTTGATCCATTTGCCCAAAAGGCTAACATTGCCACCTCCAACAGTAACACAAGAAACATCACGCCCAACACTTTGTCACAAATTTACAGTGCCAGAAAGAGTCAACAGTAAAAGAGGCTTGACTAATAAAAAACCAACAGGTCAAAGCACCAGGATAAAAGGTTCCATCCAAGAATAAGCAAACAACTGAAGTGAGTTTGACATTTATTCCTTGAGCAGCAGAAGAAACAGCCTTTGATCCACCTTAAACTTACCCATCTTTGCGGGGGCACCCTTCATCAGCAGTTGAAGTCCTCCAAATGATATGTATACAGCCCTGTATCCAAACACTTCTAGATTAGTTATCACTTATCAGTAGCCTACCCGCAAAAGTTAATTATAAAACAAGTTATGGTAATCGATTCATGTTATCGGAACAATACAGCTCTGCATAATGCGCCATCATCCCAAAATCAAAGTTCACTTTGACTACAAGATTCAAATGAATCAAGAAGTTTGATAAATAATTTTGAAGATGAGGAGGATTAATAACTAGACTAAGTTAAATAGAAATTCATTTAATTTGTGTTACATTCATTCATGGATTTTTGCTTCAATATTTCTACCGTCACGTAACAGGTATAAAAAGTTTTAAGAATTTTTTTTTTTATAAAGAAGAGAGAGGTTGTGACTTGGGAGTGGGCAAAGTGTGTGTGCCATTCTCAACGGCTTTAGAAATAAAAAATTAGCATATATGTAAAGTAGCAAATGAAAGTTAACAGAGGTGATGAGATACATACACTTCAACATCACCACTTTGGTTCTTATCATCCGAGATCTTGTATAACAGCCCGTGCATTACATACTCGAATCTATCAGCGAGTGATTTCTTGCTTCCCTGTAATTACATTAGAGCACACCAATATTACTAATATGTAATATTACTAAAGGCCAAAGGGGTGTTTGGTATGTAGGATTTTTTTTAAGGAACTAGATTTGGAACTGAAATTTGTTAAAGGAATTGTAATTTGAGGAACTAGAATATGACAGAAATTGGAATTATGATGCATCTAGTAGACGAAATAATCATGTTTGTTTTGTTAGTTTGTTAAAGATTTTGGAATGCGGTGGTGGTGGTGGTGGTGGTGGCAACAGTGGAGGTGGTGGTGGTGGTGGTGGTGGCAACAGTGGAGGTGGTGGTAGATGCAGTGCGGTGGTGCCAATGGCAGAGGCAGGGGCGGCTATGTTAGGGGTACTGATGGCAATGGCAGTGGTGAGGAAGTGGGAGCTTCCAATTTCTTTAGTTGAATAACTTCACAATTGGAAGGATGTTGAATATGAAAGAATTTAAGAAAATGCATTCAAATTCTCCAACCAATCATGTTATCACCTGAATTTAGATTCCAGTTCTATCAAATTCTGCAAACTAAACAGCAGTTTAAAATGGAATTTAGATCCCAAATTCATTAAATTTCAAAAAACTAATCATCCCCTAAATGGAAATGGCTACAACTAGCATTACATAACAACTTACCTCAGAACCAGCTGTAACAGCCGAGCCATCCTCATTCAAAGTTTGAGACAAAACCATCCTAAATCTCTCTCCCGCACGCATAGGGTATAATTGTGAGTTCACATCCAGCACAATATGCATGTCAGACTCCTCTCCTTTTGCTTGAACACGCGAAACTGAAGGCGTACCAGTATGCACACTTATATCATTACTTCTTTACATCAAAAAATGTTCCACAAAGAATATAATAAACCGAATTGAGTTGCAATGAGCAATGATATACCTTTGTCATACTTCTTACCATCAGCATCCACCCCAATGACTTTAATCGTATCATCAAAGTGGGGATTCACCATCCTTGATGCAATTTGACTCAGATAAAAAGATTTCAACTGATAAGATAATAAACAAAACTATCTCAGAGAGAAGAATGTACAGACTTTCAAGCACATGGTACAACTATAATCTACAAATGATCAGATCTTATGAATGCATGCTTTTGGTGTCCAAATGAAAGAATCAAAAGTACTAGCTTTCAGTGCAGGTAATTGTCCTCATACATCTTCATAACATCTAGTTTTGTTTTCCTTCTTTATAGATTAAACTTTTAAAAACCTTTTAATAAGTAAATCTGTGGTAATCAAGAAGATCATTTGTATAATATAACCACAAGGTTTTCATCAATCGTCGGTCACAAGCTACAATCAATCATAATAACACACTTTATCATCAGGTGAACAAATCAACTCAACTAAAACCCTAATAAAGCAAAGAAACAATCAACGGGTGAATTGGAATAAAAAGCATGAGGGAAACTAGATATGAACAATTGGATAAAAGGTGAGTTGAAATGATAAAATTTGCACAAGTTTGAAGATGCAAACCTTTTGAAATCTCGAATTTGATTGTTCCTGCGGAAACCCTAAACAAGGGTTTAGTGAGAAAGTATGAACAATAGCGAAAATTGCACCTTTATGCAATGTTTTTACGGACAGTGAGGACGAGTTACTTAGGTAGTATAAAAATCGAATAAAATTATGAGTATTTTTTTATAAATATATATAAAAATTATGAAAAGATAAAAAATATATATATAAAAAAACTGATTCAACCGGTCCGACCACCGTTCAACCGATCCGGTTCCCGGTGCGACCAATTCAACCGGTGCGACCACTGGTTCAACACCAAAACGGTTTTAAACACCGAACCGGACCAGATCGGAGTCCGGTTCCTAGGCAAACCGGTCGGACCGGCCAGTCCGGGCCGGCTTTCAAAACCATGCCTTTATGCCATTTCAAGGGACTTGTACGGGATGCAACTACAACATCAAGCGTTAATGAATTTTGTAATGTAATTAAGAGATAATTGTGAATTAAGGACCATAATTCATAAGTTAAATTTAACAAGGAGAGGTCTATGAACACTTTTTTTTGGAAAAAAATTTATGTGATTTAATTTAATGCATGAAGTAATATACTTGTATTTTTTTCTAACTAGGTGTCAAGGATCTCAAAATACAAGATCAAGGGGCTACTCGTTAGTTTCTTTTTGATCTTGTTAGTTTAGGTTACACTTAATTAAATTTTTAGTTAGTACAGTTAGTACGCATTGTAATTAAAAAAATTAATATTTTATGTTTAACTAGTTTTTCTTCTCATGCTTCGCGGCGAGTAAATTGCGGCCAGTCTTTTTCCGTGCAAGGAAGTGGGAGTTTGATCGTTATCGTTTCAGGTCGTCAAAAATCATAGAATCAAACATTGATGCAAATTCCGATTATACAAAAATAGCGTCACTCGCTCTAGTGTACAAAATCTCAACAATGACATCATAAGCGTTACCTCAACTACACCGCCACTCATAACTTGTTGGGTTCCTCAACAATAATGAAGGACCGTTGAAGGGTACTTGCTTACAGCACAACAACACAAAAAAAAGTGTGGAACAACACTTAACACATCAAATGGGGAACTAGAAAACCAATTTTAATGAGAACTAAGAAACACAAATATAAAAGAGACTAAACAAGAACAACAGAAGTAGATGGTTTTCAAGGTTGATGTATATTGCTCTCTAGTTCCTTATAAGTGTTTACAAAGCAATGGTTCAAGATACAAAGGACCAGAGATACTTATACTACAACCTACAACCGATCATACTTTGAAGGCCAGCTGGATACATGATCTAAACAACAAAATCAATGTAGAGTCAAAAGGCACATTGCCTTTTGACTAGTGAATATGACATGCCATAGCTCACATCCTAATATATTACAAAAATGATAAAGTATATAAAGTAGAAAGTTATAGACTCAAGACCTCAATGTACAGTTACCAAAAGCATGGACCTTTCACCAACTTATGTAAAGTTGGTGTCTTATCAGAGTTGTAACGGAAAGGGGTCCAGCTTTATGTAAAAGGTACATCAGATAAAGTATGTGTTCAAAAGTCTTCGGAAGAAATCTGTCTTCAAGTGTTGGCTTCAGAAGACTTTTTCTTTGAAGCTTCGGAAGACTTCATCTTTGTCTTCGAAAGATCTTTGTCTTCGAAAGATATTGGTCTTGGTTTCGGAAGATTTCACACTTAGAATATTTTCTAAGGCAGAGTGTGAAACTTCCGAAGCATTTCACTTTAGTACACTTGTGCATGCATGCAGGAGAGATTTTGGGTGTTTGGGTTGCATCAGTCTTATATTTAAACCTTACAAACTCCCCTTAGGCTGATGCTACCAAAACACTTGAAGAATTCAGATTCAACAGTCCTCATCATGATGATGACCATCCCTTTCTTCATACGATGATCAGGATCACTCAAACTCTCATAGTGTCTTCTTATGTCAAAAAGATCATGTAGAGGTAGATTGAACATGTCCTACCATGTATAGACCTTTTCAACACCTTGATCTCTGAAGAAATGCCATCTTTCTGGATTTATAGTGTATGTTCAGGACAAGATGGGTCTTCCTGATGCTAGAGGAGCTACATGAATTGGAGTTGGTGGAGCATCCTCTTGTTGCACATCCTCAGGATGTTCTGACTCATCCTGAGGTTTGGAGATGGATGCTTCTTTCTTCTTCTTCTTTGGCTTGGGTTTGGAAGCCATCTTTTTTCTCCTCTTTGAACCTTTTAACTGAGAAGACTGGCCTGTAGCACCTAATTGATCTTTTTTGTCTTTCTCAGTTGGGTCTTTCTCTCTCACAAGTTCAGATTGAGAGGGGACAAAACCCTGCTGTGGATCAGAAGTGGAAGCTTGCTGAGGCTCAACAGAAGATTTAGGTTGTGTTGTCTCAAATGGTTCAACCTTAATATCCACTTCCTGAGGGACCTGACTTGGTGGGGAGTGCAAGTCAAAAAGTTCACCTCTTTGAATCTTCTGCTTGATCACCCTAATATGCCCGTCCATAGTGGACAACGACATAGGGCCAAGTCTCCTTCCGAAGAATCCATACAGCTTCAAAAAGCTCATTATCCTCTGTCTATCAGCAGACTTCTTCATGTTTTTCTGGATGATGGCTCTTGACTTTGCAGTCTCTTCCCTTAACTTCCTTTTAGTGGTCTTTCGTTCTTTGACTAACTCAAGTTCAAGCTATTTGAGATACTCAAGCTCAATGTAATTAAAGGGTAAGGGAAGAAATGTAGCAGCCTGATAAAACATGTGGCACTCAGGTAGTTAATCATGTTCATCCTATCAGTTTTTTTGTCTACCTGAGGTTCTTGTGGAGCCACATCCTCATGTACAGGACTTTCTTGAACTGGGGAGAGAGTAGGCACATGCTTGTAGAGTCTTTTCTGTCTTCTTTCTTCTTTGATTTGAAGAAGTAATTTTGCATCCTTTGCCTCCTTTCTTTCCTTTGACAATTCTATGTCAACCAGTTCATTTAATTCATCTAAGGGGAGGGAGATGATATTATCAATGTCATAGTTCCTAGTCTGCAAGTAGTTGATCCTGACTGCCCTCAACTCATCATCCTGAGTTTTTGGCCTGGGGACAACTCTGATAGTAGCTTCCATGAATCTTGCAGACCTAGTAGAGGAACTTTTTCTCCTTAGCTTCTTTTCCTCTCTCTCTCTCCTTCTCAATCTCCTAAGAAGTCATTTTTCTTTTCCCTTTGTCATTGACAGACCTTTGTGACTTAGGGTGGAGAGAGCTTTGGTCTTCATTGCTTGGTGTAGCTTTCAAGCTCTAGCCAGAGAGAGGTTGAGATGCACATTCACCAGCAGGTGTCTCATAAAGGGAATGAATCTCTATAGCAGTTGATGGTGAGACAAGGCTCTCAGGTTCTACCACTAGGCCTTTAGTCAAGGTTTCCCTTATGAAGCTAATCTTAGGGTCTACCTCAACATCTAGTTTACCAATGATATTGCCTAATTGCCTTAGTCTCCTTTTGAAGCTGAACTCTACAGTGATCCTATCTTGAATACTTTGAGCCAGCTTGTCATTGGCTTTGGTTAACAAGTGGCATGCTGACAAGATCAAGACTATCATAGAAGTTCAAGGTCTGAAGAGTGAAAACTTCTTGCTGCCCTTGAACTCTTTGAAGAATAAGGGCTCTTTTGTTTGCATCATACATCCACCCAATTATGTGATTGGAAGATCCTTGAGGTGGAGATGATACTTCCTGTTGGACCAAAAGAACCAATGAGCCTGATAAGAAAAATCTCTAAGTCCCACAAACATCACAACAACTGCTGAAGACTTGATCAGCTGTTTGACAAAGTCTGAAGACTTCAACAGCTGAAGACTAAAGTACTGAAGACTTCAACAGCTGAAGACCAAAGTCTGAAGATCAACAGCTAAAGACTAAAGTACTGAAGACTTCAATAGCTAAAGACTAAAGTACTGAAGACTTCAATAGCTGAAGACCAAAGTCTGAAGATCAACAGCTGAAGACTGAAGTACTGAAGATCAACAGCTGAAGTACAAAGACTGAAGACATCAGTTGAAGTTCAAGTACAAGTACTGAAGCCTTCAGAGTTTGTTACAACAGCTGAAGAAGCATTCTTCAGTTGTTGTGATGGTTTCCTTTCAGTAGTTTTTTTTTGTTTCAGTATTTGTAAAACGACTGAAGAGCATGTTCTTCAGTCATTGTAGTTTCAGTAGTTTCTTTTCAGTAGTTGTAGTGATAGTTAACACTTAGTATTTTTGTAAGAAGATGTCAGCTGTTTTTACATCTTCAGCAGTTGTGTTAACTTTCAGTAGTTTGAATAATTCTGTTAGATGTCACTATCAAATGACATCAGCAGACGTCACATCTCCTATATAAGTAATGTTCCACCACGACATTCTTATATAAAGGATGATTGACCTGATTATAATGTGTGACATTTTGCCACCACAAAAGCGCGTATTGAATGAAACATTTGATTTGCAGAATTCTTTCTATAATCGTTTGTTCTTACTTTGAATATCAACTGTATTCTTGTGAATTGTCTAAATTCTTTGTTTGATTTCCGCTGCAATACTCACTAATCAATCAAACGTAGATCACTGATCCTAACAATTGGTATCAGAGCAGGTTAATCATTGATCGATCTAACAATTGATCATTGAAACTGCTAATCGATATCTGCATTTGATTGAATGGCATATTTGCAAGAATCGGTTATAGTTAAAGTGAATTTCTGCTACTTTCATTTTATTGCTTTCTGTTTTCTCTTGGTTCAATTTGGTTTGTGTGTTCTGTTCTAAATTTGTTAAAACTTAATTGATTTTGGTTGAATCTGAGAATGACTACTCCTTCTAATGACCCTCACAATACCGGTTCTTCAACCAAGCCTCCGATGCTGGTTAGGACTGAGTATAACATATGGCAATGAAGAATGCTTCATCACCTGTCTATTAACAGTTCAGGTTGTTGGACATCGGTGGTACATGGTCCACATAAGCCTATGGTGAACAATCCGGAAACCAATCAAATGGTTCCGAAGAAGAAGGAACAATACTCAGATGAAGATCGGAAACTGTTTGAGATTGATGCTAAAGCCCATGGAATTCTGGCCATGGCACTGCCGAATGAAATCTATTCAGGGCTTATGCATCATGAAACTGCTCATGACGTCTGGAATGCACTGAAGGAACAATTCGGTGGAACTGATGAGGTCTTAGCAAACAACAGAGAAATCCTTGCCCAACAATATGAAACATACTCTCATAGGAAGGGTGAGACACCGACTCAACAGTTTGAGCGTTTTTCCTGTTTGATCTCTGAGCTAAAAATGGTCAAACATGAATATACCAATAGCCAGATGAACAACAGATTCCTTAGATCACTGCCTGAGAGATAGGACACATACACTATTGTCCTACGCTCCAGTGCAAATCTAGATAAACTATCTCTCACCCAACTTCATGGGAAACTGCTTACATTTGAGAGAGAGATAGAGCAGAAAAGGAAACTAGCATCATCAGGAAAGCTCATTGATGACTTTGTACCAGGGAACACTGCCTTGGTTGGTCATGAGTCAGAATATGCTGCATCTGAAAGTAATTATGATGAGCATATAGGTTTCTCTTCAAACAGTTCAGATCATGCATTCGTTGGTGTGGATAGTCACTCAGGCTGTAATAGTGACAATTTATGTTTTATTGTGGATGATTTGAAAAGAATAGCTGATGATGATCTAGAAGAGATGGATATTCTAAGTCAAATAGCCTTGATTAATATCAGATCTTAGAAGTTCTACAAGAGGACTGGCAGGAAATTTCCAGGACTCTCTGGCAAAACCAAAGTTGGTTTTGACAAGAGTAAGCTGAGGTGTCACAAAAGCCAAAGGCTTGGACACTTTGCAAGAGAGTGTAGATCATCTGGATCTAACTCCTCTGCACCCTTTGTGACTTTTCCAAGCACTAGTCCACAAAACAGGGGGCAACATCCTGCTAGTTCTGGTCATCATTCACAACCTGTTTCGCCTGCATATTTTGTCCCTCAGGGTCCAATGTCATATCCGTATCCCTGCTATACATGCCTCAGCCAAATCCAGTTCAAGTTCCTACTGGACAACAACCACAAGCATTACCTGAGCCTCTACCATCTCAATCACAAACTCATCACAGCTTTTTCACCCCTGGTAATGTTGACTGGAGCAGTTTACCAGATGATATCTCTGGTACTGAGCAATTATTTACTGGTGATGGTCAACATGGTGGTGAACATTGTTAGGACCTGGTATTTGACGGAATACCTAGAGATCACGTGTAAACCAGATCAAATAGTACGGAATCCTATTTGATTGGCGATCCAATCAGTGAGAACACACGAAGAATCAATCAAGGATTGAAACTAACGTTAGAAATCGATAAGGAATCGATCTAATGTGTTCTATGAACTTGGAGAACGATTTGGAAGATTTCTGGACGGCTAGGGTTCGTCTGGAATCGTAATTGAACGAGAGTTCTTGTTTTTCACGAATTGAGTTGTATTTATAGGTTGGCACTATCCAATCGTGCGACTGAACCATTAGTTTGGTTCAGTCGTGCGATTGAACCATGCGGTTGGTTCATTCGTGCGACTGAGTGTTCAGTTGTGCGACTGAGCCAATCTTATGTTACAGTCGTACGACTGATCCAGTCTCCTGGTTCAGTCGTGCGACTGAGTCAATCGTGTGAAGTTCTTCATGCTTATGGTTCATTCGCATGAGCCATTCGCATGGGAACTTCATTAAGTTAAGTTTGAATGTTTTAGTTAATTAATATAACATAATGTGCAACCATTCAAATAATCATAAACCCAATCAATTCAGTCACGACTCATTAATGAACTATTAAACATTATAACTAACAGACTATCAATATCATTTCATTAATCATACCAAACAAGATCTATTACATCACATACCATGATCTAGGGACATACATGTATCAACAAACTCCCCCTTGGACCTAGATCTCTCTAATGTCTTGTTTTCTTTATTACCTCCTCATATTTCTTGTACTTGTCCTCTTGTGTGACTCCTGCGTGAATATCAAACGTGAAGCAAAGTCGTATAACGTTTTGGAACTGGAGGGCTTGTACAATGTCTTGTATGTCATAGAACAGTGGCCACTTGTATAATGTATAGACATCATTAGCAGACAAGTTGGTTAGCCACATTGGGTCGAATACCCTGACAGTATCCATTTGGTCCCCTTTGTTCAGAACTATGACAGCTTCAGCAGTTCTCCAATCATAGTACCACCATTTGAAGTGTGGAGTGAAATCCTTTGTCATTTCCCGAAGTGGGATTCTTGACATTGTGCGCGGAGGATTCCACTTCAACACAATCTTTGGTTTTCCAGTAATGGCATCCATCTCAGACCTTCTAATATACCTTGTAGGTTGTTGAGGTCTAAAGTTAATCCACCTGGTGTGGTACTCTTTCTTTAGGGCAGCCTCAAACCAGCCTGACATCTTTCTCGGTTCAGCATACAACAGCTTCAATTTGGCCAGCTGGTTGAGCTCAAATCCTGGTAGAGTCTTTAGATCATGTGGAAATCTAAAGTACTCTATGCCCTTTTCCCTCTTAATGACATAAACGTTAAGATCATCAAAATATGCCCATGCTATAATCCTGCCTGACACCGTAAGATGTTTCTTGACGCTGTAGAACTTGGTGTAGGCATCCCTCTTCGGTGCAGCACGTTGGGCTCTGACTTCTTTAAAACATTCAGCCCACTCAGCCTTTCGAATGTATACGTCATCGTTTGAGGCTTGGCTGTTCCTTCGGTCTTTCCTGCTTCCTGCTCCATCTTGTCTAGTACCTCAAACATATCACTGACTAGGGACTCACCCAGATTGGGGACCACATTACCCTCGTTGTCAGCGTACTGAGGGTACTCTTCAGCAGCAATATCTTCAACCTCAACTTCATCAACGTCATGTAGTTCGTCGTCACTGGTTGAATCAACTGTTGGAGCATCCTTGACAATGTCATCAGGATTGAGTCTGAACATCTCTGCCAGTTGCTCGTTAGATAGGTCGTGAATTATTTCACCTTCTTCAGGGGTATAACTCACTGACCTTCTGACAATCTCTTGCAGATCAAGAATCATTGTGAGTTGAGACTTGATCTGTTGAAGGGGAGCAATATCAAACTCATCTCTGTGGTACTTTGGATCTGTTTGATTTACACATTTCACACTCAAATCATTAGTAATTTATCAAACAAAATGCATTAACTTAATATAAACATTTAGTACATGGTTTTTCAATACAGAATACAAAAGTAAATAAATACATAAACATCTACTATTTACTTTTATCCTGAATGCTAGACTTTTCATGTGAAGGTGCAGAAGCAGAAGCTGACTGATCTTGTCTGTTCTTTGTTCTCTTCTCTTGCCCTGGAGCCGAGACAGATTCAGCTGCTTCTCCTTCTTCAGTGTCTTCATCTTCACACCACTCTTCGGTTTTCTCTTCATCAGTATCACTCTCATCATCATCATCATCATCTTCATTATCTCTGTCTCCATCCCTTATCTTTAAAGGTTCCTCCTTTGATCCTTTCAATTTTAGCAAAATGGTCCTCTTAGCTTTTTCCAACTCCTCTATTTGCTTACCTGCTGCGACACTTTGAGCTCGGAGTTGGTCCATCTGAGTGTTCTGGGCCTGCTCCTCAATTACTCGATCCTGCTCTGCAATTTTATGCGATTGTGCAGCAGTCAGGTCGGTAAGCTGGCGGATCTGAGTCGTCTTTTCCTCATCAGCCGCCAGCAATCGCAACACCATTCTATTTAAACCGACAGCTGTTCCTCTACCCCGATTGGAGGTAGAGGAGATCTATAGGTGTGTGAGGGAAAGGCTGAGGGCTCGGTTTGGTGGCTAGTGGTGGTGGTGGTGGTGGAGAATATCGGGTCAGGTCGGGATGATAGTGGTGGTGAGTGTGGGGTGAATGATGTAGTGGTGGCTGGGGTCTGTCTGTGTGGTCGTGGATGAGGGAGTGAAGAATGTGGTGGGGAGGGAAGCGGTGTGGGGTGGAAGGTATGGTGGTGGATGGTGTGTCTAAGAGGTGGTAGTGAGGAAGGTATGGTGGATGTGGTAGTGATAAAGGTTACCCTACGCTTTTCTTAGGTTTCTGCCCATGGGGTTGAGCCATCCGTTTTCTCCTCGTCCCTTCGAGGTGGATGCTCCCCCTACAATCCCGCCTGAGGACCCCGGAGCATAAGTTGGGTCAATTCTGTATCTCCGGAGCCTCTCGGTTGTTCACCAACAACTCTTAACCCATGTTCTGTGGGAACAACTTTCCTTCCCACAGTTCGGGTCAGTGGCTCCTCATCAGATTCATCCTCATCTTCCTCGTTAAGAACAAAATCTTGATGAAATCCTGCTGACTCAGTTACTTCAGCAGGTGAGACAGACACAGAGGGAACAGAATCAGATACAGTGCCTCTGGATGGAATAGCATCATCCCACTGTCATCCTCCTCTGAATCATCAGTAGGGAGGACAATTGGCTCCACGTCGGAGTCACTGTCCTCGTGACGCCATTGGCGTCTCCCCGGTGCCACATAACTTTCATCTGCTAAGTGGCCAATCAGCCTTTTCCTGGGGCTTAACTTGCTTGCCCCGGTACACCACCATCCTACCCAAAGTAGTGTCATCCATAAGTTCCAAAATCACTGCATCGTGACTTTCCTTGGGGAGCTGAGGCAGCTTCTCATTGAATATCATCTGAAGAAATCGGGATACATACAAAAACCTTCTTTCCCTTTTATTTCAATGTTCTACCACAATAAGCAAAGATCATATTAGAGAAGCTGAAAGGGTGGTTCAGCACCAGAGCCACGAAGGCATTTTGTATCTGATCTGATAGTCATCGAAACCACCCCTTCTCGAAGCGATGCACTTAAGAATCACATGTGCCAGATATTTGTATTGTGGGCACAGGTTGCTCTTGTTTAGCACCCCCGATTAATGTCCCCCGCCTACTTGATTCGGAGAAACACCCTCTCACAGTCAAAGGATGTAACTTAGTGGGGTGAGTAGAGTCATCCCCAACTCAAGGATTCTTTGGATGTAGGGGTGGAATGTCGATAGCTTGACCCAAAATGAGCTCTGATGCTGTATGGCTCACGAGAACGATCCACTGAGGCATTCTCCCAGAATGCTGGGTAGTGATTGTAAGGTGTGCAGGGCGTAGAGATAGCCTTATGTATCCGTGAACGTTTGAGGAAGGCTATAATCGAAGAACTTGGCCCCGTTCCGTGTCGTGTGGTCCAAATGGGCACATATGTTGTGCTTTGGATTAAGAGACCATCGGTCAGCCATTTTCTGACAACAAAACACCTGATCATTAGTACATAATACATGGAATCAGTTCTAAGTGTATGTTTCACTTCCATTCAGATTCATTCATGCAAATGAGTCATGCGACTGGAGTCATTCGGCTGTTTGAAACATGCGATTGAGTTCAATCGGCTGATTGAGACATGCGATTGAGTTCAATCGGCCGATTGAGACATGCGATTGAGTTCAATCGGCCGACTGGACTCATTCGGGTGGTTCATTCGGTCGAATGATCCAATCGTAAGGTTCAATCGTGCGATTGGAGTTCATTCGAACGACCAGTCGCTTGCCCCACTGTTCGATCGCCTGTGGGTCGAATCTTGACCAATCTAAGTCATTTAACAGTGTTTAATGGTCCATTAGCCTCGTCTACTTGTCACTAATAACCTATTAAACTCAATTTTAACATTTTGCTTCATTTACATAGGTGATTAGGTCATTTCACAGTTCGGTTCTTGATTCAATCGAGTGTCTCTATTGTAGGTTCGGTAATGTGCTGATTTGGTAGGATTCAAGAGTATGTACCTGTAAATCGTCACTCGAATGTAAGAAACTTAACAGCAATGTAAATCAGGATCTGTGGCAATTTTGACAGAGTAACAGGAAGAGTGCGATTTGGTGTGATGAGGAACATGCGATCGACTGAGGCCCTTAAATACTGAACCTAGGTTCATTCGGCCGACTGGCCTCATTCGCTCAGTTCAATCGGGCGACTGAGTCTCAGTCGCACGATTGGCCTAGTCAATCGCATTCAGTCGGCCGACTGAGTCTCAGTCGGTCGACTGACTCATTCGGTCTCCTTCATTCGCCTCTTTAGTTGACCGATGAGCCTCAGTCGGTCTACTGTTCATTCTCCCCCTTCTATTCGGTCGAATGGATCATTTTCATGTTCCATTCGGCCGATTGGAAGCCATTCGCATAGTTGGTCGATAACCATGATCCACTAGTGCGAATGGGTCACACTTTGTGAGTTTACAGTCATTTTGAACATTTACTATCAAGACTCTTTTCACTTTTGATAATAACATTGTAAGCTCTTAACCAATTCAGTCACTTCAGACGTGACCTTTTAAATTAGAAAACATGTGGCCATCTCAGACATGACCCTTTTAGGTAAGTTAATTCCCTTCTGATTTCCCTGATGTAGTCCGACAGACACACAAATTAAGATAAACATAGAAACTTAAACTAACTACACAACTAAAGTTTATTTTGGACTTTTTGTGAGAGATAAAACCCTAAGATGGAAATCTACGGAATTGGTTTGGGAGTAGACAGCTTCAACTTAGATTGATCATATCTGGACCAATTCAATTTTGGAATCATACAGGAACATCAAATCATTTGGGACTTGTTATTAAAACTCTTTGATGCTTAAATTCTCGGTGTTCATCCAGAGTCGTTAGCAACTTAAGGAAATCATACTGAAACTTAGATTTTCACATTGATTTGAACTCTTGAGAATGTAGCCACTAAGATTGTCAGTATGTTTGTCCACTTAAATCCATACACAGACTTTTGACGCAGACTGGTGACTGATTTAGGTTTAATTATTTCAGCTAACATTTGTGGATCCCACACTTAATGGTAATCAACATTCCTCAGAGGTTTTTGAGCGGTCTACGGGTATTATTACAAGAAGAGACTATTCTTAGAGCTTTCAAAGAGAAGCCTGTCCTCAGGTCAGTGCCATCACATAGCAGAGAGGCGGCAAACAACAATGAATTCTAGAATATCTAGGTTATGCTTATCCTCAGGTCAGTGCCATCGCACAGCAGAGAGGCACACAACCTATCTCTTGTTAGAGCAGCTTATTTTATTTGACACAATATGCACCAACAACATAAGTCATTAGCTTTATTGCATTTGTCTTTCATTTTTTCTTGCTTTGCTCTAATTATGGTCATCCGCACACTTTTGTGGCATTTAAATGCTCATTACCCCTTATTGGAATATATTTGATTGTGTTAACCAGTGATAAGATGGAAGCCCACAGTCAGTTGAACAACTTAGTTTGATCTTGAGATCACCAATCAGGTCTAATTGTCTATTGTGTTGAATCTACCAACATCATTTGTGGTCTAGCAGCCTCTAAGTCTACTTTCTTTGTGTCACCTTAGGAGTTGCCAGTTTTCTATCATCTTCCCTTTTTATATTGCTTAGACTACACAGACTTATACTTTGAACTTTTGCATCTTTTCAAACCTTAAATTTTAAAGTCCCTCTTGATTTGTTCCTGTGTACTATCATATTCCAAAGGTATTGAATCGGTATCACAGACACAATCTACCTTATTTCAGCTAGTTACCCCTTCTCACTATTTCTCCCTTTTTTAATGTTAACTTGCTGACATATTCTCCCCCTAAAATACTAAAATTGTGGATTTAATTATTTTGGATTTTAATAAACAGTAGAATAACATGAGTTTAAATATAACAGACAAAAGAAAAAAAAACAGATAACATAAAATAAAATAAACTTTAACGAAACTACATCGGACTACACATTATTCTCATAAGGAATTACCTCACTTTTCTTTTTAACGCCGTTGACCTCTAGCAAATATTGAAAACGTGGTTTATCAAAGGCTTTAGTATAGAGGTCAGCACGTTGAAAATCAGTATTAATTTTAACCACATCAATTAAGTTCTTTTCAAAACAGTCTCTTATGAAGTGGTATTTAATACCGATGTGTTTGGTCTTAGGATGTTGAACGGATTTTTGGTTACTGCAA
The DNA here is from genome assembly GCA_025506515.1 of Flaveria trinervia. Taxonomy (NCBI): domain Eukaryota; kingdom Viridiplantae; phylum Streptophyta; class Magnoliopsida; order Asterales; family Asteraceae; genus Flaveria; species Flaveria trinervia. The sequence goes on along the minus strand of CM046442.1, from coordinate 109,892,880 downwards.
TTGCAGCAGAGTTATCAACAAAAATAGGAGTAGATGAGAATTTTAAACCGTAATCCCGCATTTGCTGTTGAATCCAAATGATTTGTGAACAGCAACTTGCAGCAACAACATATTCGGCTTCACAGGTTGACAATGCAACCGATGTCTGCTTCTTACACTGCCATGTAACTAATCTTCTCCCAAAGAATTGACACCGCTGATGTAGACTTGTAGTTCATTTTGCAGCCTCCGTATCCGAGTCACTATACGCTGTGAGCTCAAAATCGTCATCATGAGGATACCACAACCCCAGTGTGGGTGTACCTTTAGATAGCGAAAAATCCTTTTGACCCCGATCAGATGATTGACCTTAGGTTTAGCCTGATATCTGGAACATAAACATGTAGCATACATGATATCAGGTCTTGAGGCAGTGAGATACATGAGGGATCCAATCATTCCTCGGTACATAGTGGCATCTACAAGATCTCCATTCTCATCAGGTGCTATATCATGATTCGTAGCAAGTGGAGTCCCAGCAGCAGAAGCATTCTCCATGTCAAAGCGACTGAGAATGTCTCCTACATACTTGGTCTGATGTAGAAAGATCCCATTAGGTGTTTGATCCACCTGTAACCCGAGAAAGAACTTCATCTCCCCCATAGCACTCATCTCAAACTCTTTCTTCATCACTGCTTCAAACTCTTTGCATAACTCTTCGTTCTTTGACCCGAAGATTATGTCATCAACATATATCTGTACAAGCAGTAGGTCGCCATCCTTTTCTTTAATAAACAGTGTACAGTCAATGACTCCCCTGCGAAAGCCGTGTTTCACAAGATGAGTCGAGAGTTTCTCATACCAAGCTCGAGGAGCTTGATGAAGCCCATATAAAGCTTTGTCGAGCTTGTAAACTCTATCCCGATGATAAGGGTCTTCAAATCCCTCGGGTTGACTTACATAGACTGTTTCCCTGATTTCCCCATGAAGGAATGCACTCTTCACATCTAATTGGTAGACTTTAATCTTCATGTACGATGCATAGGCAAGGAAGATACGAATAGCTTCCATCCTTGCCACGGGTGCAAACACCTCATTATAGTCAATTTCGACTTGGCGAAAACCTTGAACCACCAGTCGAGCTTTGTTCCTGATAATGACTCCTTGGTCATCCTTCTTGCATTTTAGTACCCATTTGGTGCCAATGACTTTAGCACCTTTAGGTCTATCAACCAGAGTCCATACACCTAACTTCTTAAACTGCAGAAGTTCTTCTTGCATGGCACTCACCCACGCCTCATCATTTAGTGCTTCACTGACATATTTTGGCTCAACCTGCGAAACAAAACATCGAAGCACCATCATGAATGTAACCCTTCTCCATAACTGAGGCGTAATCAGCTGAGTATAGCTGATTTCGGGTTTGTACTCCTGATCGGACATCTCCAATAACATTGTCAAGGGGATGATAGACGTTTAGTCGTGATCCTGGAGTAGTCGGCACAGTCACCTCCGAACCAAGATTGTGAACATTTTGTTCTGCATCTGAGGAGGTTGGAGTTTGAGGTTCCGAAGTCGAGGGTGCATCACTTATGGATGCTTGTGGACTTTCAGGAACTGGAACCTGTTCCTCCTGACTGTTCTAGTCATCTGCTTCAGTTTCATCTTCAGAGGAGGAGTCACTGTCATCGACTACCCCTTCTGACTGAGTAGATGATTCTCCCTGTGTGCTAGATGGTGTATTTAGAATATCATACATCATCCTAGTAGCTAACTCACCATCCGAGGGAGAGAGAGGGAGTTGAAGGATTTGAAGAATCATCATAATCGAAGAAGTATGCAGGTCCTTTGCCTGTAGGTGGTGTGGTATATCTATGAACGTCGACATTACACCACACTTCTACAAGACCCGTTGAGTTATTGTAAACTCGCTTGTTCGGTATGTTGTATCCTAGAAAAATTCCTTCAACTGCCTTCTCGCTGAATTTTCCTTCTTGTGTCTTCTTCAGAAGTGTACACGGTGCGCCAAAAGGTTCAAGATACTCCAAATTCGGTTTGCGTCTTTGAAGTAGCTCATAACATGTCTTTCCGTGGCGCTTGACTATTAGGACTCGATTCAGTGTATAACACGCATTTGCCACTGCCTCATTCCAGAATTGGATAGGCAGTTTCGAGTCTGCCAGCATAGTCCGTGCTGTCTCTATCAAACTCCTGTTCTTTCTCTCAGCAACGCCATTCATCTGAGGTGTGTAGGCAGAAGTGAATTGATGCACAATTCCCTTTTCCTTGCAGTATGCCTCCATCCCTTGATTCTTGAATTCTGTCCCGTTGTCTGAGCGTATTTGTCGAACTTTTAGCTTGTAGAGTGATTCCAGTGTGGTTACTAATTCCTTGAATGTCTCCAAAGTTTCTGATTTGGATTTCAGAAACATTACCCAAGTGAACCTTGAGTAGTCATCAGTGACCACAAACAGTACACGTCGCCTGCAATGCTCCTTGTACTAACTGGACCAAACAGATCCATGTGAAGAAGCTCAAGAGGAAGTTCTATTGAATGAACTTTCTTTTCCTTATGAGCCTTCTTTGTCTGTTTGCCTTTCTTGCAAGCTACACAAAAGTCAGGAAGTTGGAAGTTCTTGACATTCACTCCTCTCACTAAATCCTTCTGAATCAAATATTCATCTTACTTTGACTAATGTGTCCCATTCTCTGATGCCATGAGATTGAATCCTTCTCAGTAGCTTTAGATAAAAAACACTGAACCTCATGATCCGTTGTGGCAGCTGTTGACAGATCCAAGACATAAAGGTCTTTATATCTTGAAGCAGTCATCAGAACTTGGTCCTCTGGGATCATATATTCTTTCTTCAGCACGTAACACTTCTGGTTATCGAAGATGACTTTAAATCCTTTATCACAGATTTGGGAAACAGAAAGTAAGTTGTTCTGAAGTTGTTGAACGTAGTTCACTTTATCAAACTAACTTTCTGATTTCCCACTTCTCCTGAGCTGTGATATAGCCTCCTTTGTTTCCTGCAAAGGAAACATGCCCTCCTTTTATTTGTTTGACGTTAGATAAAAGGCTCTATTTCCTGTCATGTGCCTGGATGCTCCGCTGTCTATAATCCACGTGTTAGTCTCAGCACTGTATCGAACACCCTGCACATACAAAGTAAATTAGTAGTTTAGGTTAGGAACCCAAGCTTTGACTGTCTTGGGTTTCCCAGAGGCATCACACATCATAAACTCCACCCATTGACCCTTAGAGGGTGAGGGTAGCTCAGGTTCCTTCTTGTCATCAGTATTAGACACGTAGGTGGACTTTTCTTTCCATAAGCCAGATTTGTGCAATGCCTGTTTATGATAGACAGTGTCTGGCTTACAGGTTGGACTTTAGGTTCACTAGCTCTTCTAGGTGGAGTTAGAGAACTCCGCTTAGAAGACCTAGGTCTAGAGTCCTGAAGATCAATCTTCTTCCTAGGTGTCTGATAGAAATGACAAAAGGAAGCAATGTGTCCACATTCTCCACAGTTGTAGCATGACCTGCTATCAACTTTATGAGTAGACTTTCTTTGTGGAGAAGTGCGTGACACTCTAGTAACATCAACCACTTTAGGTTTTGACTCTTGTATGTTTGATGTTTTCTCTGATTTAACGAAATTTACTGTTTTACCTGTTTCACTTTTTGGTTAACTGGTTTTTGACTTGAAGCATGTGAAAAAGTAGCATTTGAAGTCCTTTTAGGTTCTGATTTGACTCTGTTTGAACCTGACTTTAAGTTAACTTTTTCAAATTCATTTTCTAGGTTAACACAAGGCAATTTACCCTTTGCCTTTGAAGTGGCCTCCTTTTGTTTCTGACCAGATTCAGTAGATGAACATGAGGTGTCTGGATCAGTAACAAGAGGAGTGGTCACCACATGATCCTTGATGGGGTTATTATTTACTGGTCTAGACTTAGTGTTCATCAAGGTCTCGGTGGTGGTGGAACCACTTTGTAGCCTAATCCCTCCCCGTTATTCCTTTCTCTCACTAAGTGTTGAACTATGTGTGAAGAACTAGTCCAACTATGCAGTTTCTGTTTAATGAATTAACTTCGACTTCTAGAACTGCCTTTTGCTTCTTAGTTTCTTCTAGGGAGTTTAGATAGTACCTAATGTCATTTGCTTGGTTAAAAGCCACCTTCGGTTTCCCTAAGTGTTTAGTCAATAGGTCTATCTTTTCTTTATAACTATGCTCATTTTGTTTTAGTACTCTATTAGCCTCAGTGCACAGACGTAAATCTTTTACTAAGTTATCATTATGATCTAATAACCTAGTAAAATTTTCATCTATGCTATTCCTAAAAGTGTCACAATCAGAACAAGCATGGTTATTAAAAATTGGTCAGTGGTACTTACCTGAGTTGGTTCAGAAGAGTTAGCCATCAGTGCAGCATCAGATGTTTCTGGTTCTGGTGATTCTGCCTTTTCTGTCTCTGACGTGGAAACTTCTCAATTGGTTTGTAACTGACCTCGGCTGCAGTTGTTTCTTCACTATGTGACATTGCTATCTCAACTGCTATATCACCTTCACTCGCAGAATCATATCAATATCCTCAACACTGGCAATGTTAGATTCTCCTGGTGAGACAAACCTAAAACTCCAATCCTGTCCTTCATCATCATGAGCAGTTAAGGCTTTTGGATCCTTGTTTGATGAAGTAGAACTAGAGGCTTGCTTGTCTTGGCGAGTAAAGGATGAGAACGGGTTCCCATTCCCCGTCTTCTTTGGCTTGACACATTCTCTTTTGAAGTGCCCCTTCTCACCACAGTTAAAGCAGGTCACTTTACTCTTGTCGAAGCCAAGGTGGTGTCCTTAGTAGCAACCAAGTTCTGTCCAGTCTTTTTCACAAACTTCTTCGCCCTCCGGACAACACTTGCTAAGGCCCACATTATACCATTCTTTCAAGCTCCATCTCATCCACCTGCTCGTAGTCCTCATCTGCCAGATGGCAGTTTCCAATCTCCCGGCAACAAGTCCATCATATGAATGAACCACTGCTGCTAAAAGATCCATATGCTCTCGAGCTACTTCCCGGTCACATTACCGAGGTCTCGATCTTCAGTTTGGTAGCGTTTGCTTCTGATCCAATATGATGGGTACATGATGACCCAGACGTGTCTGATCCAGAAGGAGAAGCATGTGAAGGACCTGACGAGCTAGACACAAAAGCAGTCTGGAGGGTGCTCCAGATGTCTTAGCTTGAGGCGTGGCGTTGTATAAAGCTGGATTTTGTGTGTACGAAGACTTCTGAGCTCTATACTTCATCCTTAGTGCTTCTTCTTGCAACTTAAGAATGAAGTCATTTATATCCAGCTTTACAAGGATTCCATTCTGTCTCAGGTTAGACACGAATGTAGCCCACTTATCAGGCAACCCGTCTGCGAAGTTGCTTACTTTCTCTTCCATGGTAGTAGCCACTCCATGTGTATGCAATTCGCTCATCAAGTGGTAGAATCTGTCTATGACTTCGTCCAAACTTTCATTACCAATTGATGAGAAGTTATCGAATTCCTTCTTTAACTCCTTTGCCTTGATTGCCTTCAATGATGCATTACCATCATATCTCTTCTCTAGCGCATCCCACAGTTTCTTGGACTGCTTGTTCTCTGAATACTGGTGGAATATGTCTTTGGGGATAGACTGAGTGATCAATGCATAAACTCTTTTCTCTGCATTGTACTTTACTTTCTGTGCGTCTGTCATCCCGCTTAATGTTAGTTTAACTCCATCAGCTCCCCCGGTGTACTATAACCTATCTCAATGGCTTCCCACAGATTAGGATCTACTCCATTAAGGTAGATCTCAAAACGTTGTTTCCAGTGGGGAAACTCATCTAAAGTCAAAAGCTTTGGTGGTTTATTGTGATTCCCCACCTCACTCTCAAGCAACATCAGGTTCTGTATCCTTGAGTCCTTCCCAGCAGTAAGGCTGACATCTGATCTTCCATGACTAATAAACTTATAATCTAATCAAACAAACTTTCACTGATGCGACTGAAGGATGCGAATGAGCTAATCGTGCGTATAAGCTCTGCGATTGGTTCAATCGTGCGAATGAACTGGGCGATTGGTTCAGTCGTGCGAATGAATCTGGTGCGTTTGAGCTATGCGAACGAACGGTTCAGTCGGCCGAATGAGGGTGTGACTAGGTCCAATCGTGCGTATGAGCAATGCGAATGGAGTCCAGTCATGCGAATGAGTCACTCGTGCGACTGAAGCTGCTGTTTTGCGAAAATTTCTAGGTTTGACGGGTTTCAGCCGTAAAAATTCGAAATTTCACAAGTTCTAATCGCCTAAGTCCGTAGAAACCAAACGTCGATGAGCAGGGAACTTCCAAGATCACTTTTGATGCCAAAGATTGCGTTTTTAGTGCAAAAACACAAACTTTTATGCAATCTTGATTGAATCAACATGTAATCAAGAGCCAATAGCTCTGATACCACTTGTTAGGACCTGGTATTTGACGGAAATACCTAGAGATCATGTGTAAACCAGATCAAATAGTGCGGAATCCTATTTGATTGGCGATCAATCAGTGAGAACACACGAAGAATCAATCAAGGATTGAAACTAACGTTAGAAATCGATAAGGAATCGATCTAATGTGTTCTATGAACTTGGAGAACGATTTGGAAGGTTTCTGGACGGCTAGGGTTCGTCTGGAATCGTAATTGATCGAGAGTCTTGTTTTTCACGATTGAGTTGTATTTATAGGTTGGCACTATCCAATCGTGCGACTGAACCATTAGTTTGGTTCAGTCGTGCGATTGAACCATGCGGTTGGTTCATTCGTGCGACTGAGTGTTCAGTCGTGCGACTGAGCCAATCTTATGTTACAGTCGTACGACTGATCCAGTCTCCTGGTTCAGTCGTGCGACTGAGTCAATCGTGTGAAGTTCTTCATGCTTATGGTTCATTCGCATGGGAACTTCATAAGTTAAGTTTGAATGTTTTAGTTAATTAATATAACATAATGTGCAACCATTCAAATAATCATAAACCCAATCAATTCAGTCACGACTCATTAATGAACTATAAACATTATAACTAACAGACTATCATATCATTTCATTAATCATATCAAACAAGATCTATTACATCACATACCATGATCTAGGGACATACATCCTTTTGGGAATCTAGCTCTCATGGCCTGGAATCTACTGAGGGTTCATGCTCCAATGCATCTTCTCATAGGTAACCCAGGTATCCTATGAGGCTAAGCCAAGCTTTGTTCTGAATCTTGCATAGATGCATTTGTCTCTATTAGAGAAGCAAATGTAGCTGTAATTAATCAAAATCTAGAGCTTGAGCAAACTATTTCCAAAAGAAAAGCTGAATATGAGTCTGTCCTTAGGACAAAGATGATGAGATTTATAAGCTTAAATGCCAATAAATGATGAAAAGGCTAAGCTAGAGGTCATACTTGAGAACCATAAGGAACCAAAGAAAAACTTGCAGTTACCCAAGTTGAGTGTGACCGAGGGGTGTCATCCTGCAAGGGATTTGAAATGCTGCTCAGTAAGCAATCTGCTCGAATGTGAACTTTGGAATTGGTTACAACCATATTGCACCTCCAACAGATTTTACTCCAAACCCAATAGTAAAATCTGAAAGTGAAAGCAATCTCCAAACCACATTAGCATTAGCATCATCCACAAGTGATCTCCTAAAATCACAAGATGAGATAAGGTTGATACCTCAGCAAGTCAATGGCTGATGGGTTAACTACTGATAAGCACATGAAACTGAGTATTTCAGTGTTGTCCCTCAAAGTAACTTAAGTACTAAAGGGCAAGTTACAACAACTGAAAAGCATTTCAAATGAGCTGAAATAAATGGATTAACAACTGCTGACAATGAACAGCTGAAGAACAACTCTTCAGTTGTTACAGATTCTTCAGTACTGAACAAAATTACTGAAAGGAGGGAGGAAAGTTTGAAGAGCACACTTTAGTAGTTTCCTCATCAGCAATTGATCAATCCAAGATGAAGAATAAGCCATGTGAAATATGTGGTAAATTCAATCATCTTTCTGATGAATGTTGGTATAGAAAGGGTTCCAAACTCAACAGAGATAAGCTCATTAAAATCCAGATGGATGAAATGAAAACTGAGTTTGAGACCAAGTTTGTACCACAATCATTCCATTGTGATAAACCCAAGCCTTCAACCAAATTCAAAAAGAAGGATAAGGTTCATCACAAAACAGCTGATAGTGCTCCTTATGATAAACATCAGACCAAGTTTGTTAATTTTAAGGAGGAAATGGTGGATCACAGGAACTCATCAAACACAAGTACTGATATGTCACAAGAGCTGAAAGCTTTGGCTACAAATCAGACACAACTTGTTATGATGGTTTAGCATTTGTTGGGGAGAGTTAACCAACTAGATGCACCTGTGATCAAATCACTGAAAAGGCATTCCAAGCCCAAATCTAAGGAATCCATTTCAGCACCATCTCCTTCTTCAGCTGTTAATCATAAGAAACAAATTATGGTTGCATCTGTTGATGAAAACAGACCCAAAACCAAAAAGGTTTGGGTCTCAAAATCTAACTAGTTTTCGTTTATGCAGGGTTCTTCAACATGCCAAAGGAGCATCTGGTATGTGGACAGTGGAGGATCTATGCATATGACTGGGAGCAGTTCTCTTCTTAATGACTACTCTCAAGGAAAGAAGGGATTTGTTTCATTTGAAATGATGCCAGAGGTTACATCATTGGGAAAGGATATGTGTCCAATGGACAAATCCGGTTTGATGATGTCAACCATGTGGAGAATCTCAAGTATAATCTGCTGAGTGTTAGTCAGATGTGTGGTAAAGGGCATGTTGCACCTTTCACAAGCCAGAACTGCAGGATTTTGTCTTCCCAAGTTCTGAGGCTGATTGACAAGGTAATGGATGAACATACTCTCCTAAGGCCAACAGGATCGGAAGAGTGTATGCCTTGGATTTGTCAAAGAAGATTGATTTGAAGGGTCATCCATGCCTGTTCTCCAAAGCCTCTCTTCAGGAATCTAAACTATGGCATAGAAGGCGGGTCATGTCAATCTCAGATACATGAATCAGCTGATCCACAATCGTTTAGTGAGAGGTTTATCAATAAAGGAGTTCCACTGTGATGAAGCCTGCACTGCTTGTTTGAAAGGAAAACAGCACAAAGTCTCATTCCCTCCCATTGAAGAACCTAAGTCCACTATCTGCTTGCAGTTACTGCACATGGATCTATTTGGTCCTGTGAGAGTGATGAGCATGGCAAAGAAGAAATACTGTCTGGTAATTGTGGATGATTACTCCAAATTCGTATGGACTTTCTTTCTACATTCAAAGGATGAGGTTGCTCAGAAGATTACAAACTTTGTGCTGTATGTTGAGAAGCAGTATTCCCTATCAGTCAAGTGTATAAGGAGTGACAATGGTACTGAATTCAGAAACCATACACTTGATGATTTTTATCTTTCAAAAGGAATCAAAAGGCAGTTTAGCATCCCAAGGACTCCAGAACAAAATGGAGTAGTGAAAAGAAAGAACAGGACTTTAATTGAAGGTGCAAGGTCCATGTTGGCTGACTCTGGTTTACCTTTGACCTTTTGGGCTGAAGCTGTCAATACAACTTGCTATGTGCAGAATAGAGCGTTAATAAATCAGAGGTTGATGAAGACTCCATATGAAGCTCTACATCATTTGACTCCTTTGATTTCATTCTTCAGAGCCTTTGGATGTCCTTGTTTCATTCTCAACACAAAGGGTCAACTCCACAAATTTGATCCTAAGGTGGATGCAGGGTATTTTGTAGGTTATTCATCCACTTGCAAGGCTTACAGAGTCTTCAACTGCAGAGCAAGATAGTTGAAGAAACCTTGCATGTGAAATTCAATGAATCTCCTAAGGATAAAATTCCACAAAACCCTGTGGAGTTGTTTGATCTGGACATACTGCAATATGCTCCTTATCAAATTCCAGCTGTGCTGATCATGTGGATAAATCATCTTCTGCAGCAAGTCTTCCACCTGGTGGTACTAAAGATGATGATGATATCAGTACTCACCTTTTCAAATTCAGTGACCAACTGCCTGAGTCTGCTAAACTTGATGTTCCTGAACCTTCAGCAGCTCCATCCACAACAAATGCTGATGAGATTTCTGATTCCTCTACATCGTTTGATTTGCCATCTAATACTTGGTTTCAAGAATCTGAATCAACATCTGCTGATGCTAAACCGGCTACAAACACTTTCACTGATCTTATTGTGCACCAAGAGCTGAAGGATCACCCCATGTCTCAAATCATTGGTGGTATCAATGCTGGCGTCTCAACCAGAAGTCAATTGTCTAACTTGTGCTTCTATGCTCTCTTCATCAGTCAGCAAGAGCCAAAGAACTATCATGTTGCTTTGAGAGACAATGGATGGGTGGAAGCCATGCAGCTTGAGCTACTTCAATTCAAGAAACAGCAGGTGTGGGAACTGGTTCCTCTACCCCCAGGTAAGTGTGCAATAGGCACTAAATGGGTGTTTAGGAACAAAAACAGATGAAAATGGGCTTATTGTTAAGAACAAGGCCAGACTGGTTGTTCAGGGGTTTCCTAAGAAAAGGTATTGATTATGATGAGACCTTTGCCCCTGTAGCCAGACTAGAGGCAATTAGATTGTTCTTAGCCTATGCTGTACTTCACAATTTTAAAGTTTTTCAAATGGATGTTAAAAGTGCATTTTTATATAGTAAAATAAAAGAAGAGGTTTATGTGTGTCAACCACCAGGTTTTGAGGATAATAAACATCCAGATTGGGTATACAAGCTTGATAAGGCTCTTTATGGGTTGAAACAAGCTCCTAGAGCCTGGTACGAGACATTATCAAATTTTATTCTTCAAAATAATTTCACTAGAGGCTCCATAGATAAAACTTTATTCATTAAGAAGGTGGATCAGCATAAGTTACTTGTTCAAATTTATGTTGATGATATTATTTTTGCATCCTCTGATCCCCAGATGTGTGATGACTTTACCAATTTAATGCATAAGAAGTTTGAAATGAGTGCAATGGAGAATTACAGTTCTTTCTAGGATTGCAAATCAAACAAAAGGCTGATGGGACTTTCATTCATCAGTCTAAATATACAAAAAATCTTTTGAATAAGTTTGATTTACAAAATTGTAAGCCTTGTTCTACTCCCATGTGCAACACCACACAACTGGATGCAGATCAGAAAGGTAAGGCTGTTGATGAAACACTTTATAGATGTATGATTGGGTCCTTGATGTACTTAACAGCTTCTAGACCAGATGTCATGTTTGCAACGTGTGTTTGTGCTAGATTTTAGGCTGCTCCTAAAGAGTCTCACTTGATTGCAGTCAAAAGGATCTTTAGATATCTGCAAGGTACACAATCTCTAGGTTTATGGTATTCCACTGGACACTCTTGCAAATTGGTTTCTTTTTTTGATAGTGACTATGCAGGGTGTAAGTTAACCGAAAGTCAACTTCTGGTGGATGTCAATTTCTAGGCAACTGTTTGATTTCTTGGCAGAGTAAGAAACAAACATCTGTTGCTACATCCACTGCTGAAGCAGAGTACATTGCTGCTGCAAGCTGTACTTCTCAAGTACTCTGGCTTCAGAACCAACTTTTGGATTATGGCATTACAGAGACTAAGACTCCATTATTAATGGATAGTGCTTCAGCTCTTTGCATTGTCAAGAATCCAGTCCAACACTCTAGGACCAAAGATATAGAGATCAGACATCATTTTATTAGGGACTGTTTTGAAAAAGGTCTATTGATCCAAAGTTTGTGCCTAGTGCTGATGAGCTTGAAGACATTTTTACTAAGCCTTTGGATAGTTCGACTTTCCAAAACCTAGTGTTAAGGCTTGGTATGCTGCAGCTAGAATAAGTGATAACTACTGATGATCTCAGTAAATAAGTACTGATGATCATTTGTAACCATATCACAAATAAGTACTGATTCTGTTACAAGAACTGATACATTCATAACTACTGATATAAGTACAAACAGATAAGTACTGACGTCCTATGAAACAACTGAAAAACAGCCAAAAAGACTGATGAGTAAGTGTTGGGGACAGTATGAAACAGCTGAAAAGCTATAAATTGACGAAAACTACTGATGAGAATTTTTTCTTCAGTTGTTTCTAAAACTGCTGCTTCATCTTAAACAACTGATGACAAAACCACGTCTTCAGTAGTTTCACAACTACTGATGACTAACACCACGTCGTCAGCTGTTTACAACAACTGATGACAAAACCACGTCTTCAGTAGTTTTATAACTACTGATGCCTAAAACCAAGACTTCAGTTGTTTCAACCTCTGATGGTTAATACCATGTCATCAGTTGCTTAAAACTACTGATGACTCATACCAAACCCTTCAGTTGCTTTATAACCCATACCCTATAAATACCTTGTCTTACAGAGCTTCATCATCTCAAACCTAACGTTCAAAAACTCAGAACCTTCTCTCACATCAATGGCGAACATGAAGCTTAAACCACGACACAACTGTGTTGCTTACCTTACCAAATCACCCTTCTGGACAAATTTTGATAATGCCATTGATCTAATGATCAACTCTCCATACAAAACGGCTTTCCTTCTAAATCCTACCATTCATGCCGAATCCCTCCATCAGTTCTGGACGAACGTCACCCTCATCACTGGGGAGAATGACACCGACTCTCTCTAGTCGTTCGTCAACAATCGTCAGGTGGTCATCACTCCAGAAATCCTTTGCCAAACCCTACAACTGGATGATGCCACTTTCCCCACTGGGTATCCAAGGGCACCACTGATCTATCATTTGCCCAACATGGATACCAGGGTAACCTTAGTGCCTCTACCATCCTGAAGAAGCATTTCCATGATGCGGAACGACTAATTTTTCATATGATGAATGTATGCTTAGCTCCTAAGACTTCTTCTTGGGATCAAATGTCGACGAGGTGGCAGCAGGTATTATTCTCTATCCTTGACCAACAAAGCTTAAATTTTTCTGAAATATTATTTCTTGAACTCAAGGATATGGCCTCCAAGCCTATAGCTAACCGATGGATATTATATCCTCGGTTCCTAATGGCCATTATAGTAAACCAGCTGAAAGCTGATGGACTTGTTGGCCTTGGAGTCCCTGCCACGGCTGTATTGCCTGAAGTATACTCCAGGCACAACTCAGACCAGTCACTCAAACTGGCTGCCAAACTGTGAAAACCCACGCAGCTGGAACCCATAACCACCCCCTCCAAATCCATTGTCCCCACCAAACCCAACACAAGAAAGCCAAAAAGGCTACTCAGGGAAATGAGTCCCCTGAGGATGCCCCTGCAACACAAACGCAGGTTATATCTACTGGTCATAACCCCCCAGTAGATACACGTACTCACTCACCCTCAACCGCTCAGGTTTCCTCTCAACAGGAGCCTGTAGCAATCACCTCTGGGGCACCTATACATCTGGAACCTTCCTCACTTGAGGAGGTTGCCATTGAAACGCACCACTCTCCCCGGGTGCATACTGCCTTCACACCCTCTCCCACTGCAACTGCCCCCCAAAGTCCTACCATCATAATTGCCATTGAAACGCACCACTCTCCCCGGGTGATAACATCATTGATCAGTTGTTTAGGCAAGGTCACGACACTGAAAAACTTGACTCAGAAATCAGAAGACTAGAGATTGAAGAAATCCAAGCTAGATGGGCAAGTTATGATGTGATGGAAAGGGAAAGGCTAGAAATCATGATCAGGTTCATAGCAAAATATCTTGGTAGATCATTGATTGAGATCAAGGCATGGTCCAGGGATAGCATCTTGGCAATAACCACCAAGATCTGTTCGTCTGAAGTATACACCAAAGGATTGGTTATTGAAGCCTTAAATGAAGCTGGTGCTGGGAGCAGGACTGAACTAGTCAAGCAATCTAAAGCCGACCTCACATCCAGAATGCTAGAACAGCCTGTCAACATTCCCACACCAAAACCACCACAACCACAACCCACCAAACCAACTCCCCTACCCTCAAAACCAATAGTCGATGATGTACCCCAGAAGAGGAAGAGAAGGTACTGAGGCTAGAAGAAGAAAAGAAGATAATGATGAAGATGAAGATAGGCTGCCAATCTCAGCTATTATTCAATTGCCTAAGGCCACAAGTCACCTCCCAACAATTACTCCTGAAACTCAAAGACAAATTGTGAAAGTGAAGCTAGAAGAAGAAGAGCTTCATAAACAACATGATAAGGAATTGTTGAGGAGAGTTGACAAAGCATATGCTGCCACATCTTCAATCATCAACATGAAGAAGCATGCTCTCAGGTTATACACTCTTAAACATACATTTCAATATCAAAAGGAGAGAGTGAGGATTTGGCCTGATCCCAGGGTGTCTCATAGGATTCACAAGAAAAACATTCGATAGAGATACATTGGCCAAGTGAAGAAGATTGTAGATGAAGTGATCTCACTGGTCTTTGTAGTATCACCCTGGGAAATCCTAGATGACTTCAAGAAAGCCTATAAAGCTAACCTGACCCCACAAAAGATGCTGGAAAATAAAATGGTGAAAAAGGGGTTAGTATATAAGAGGCTTGAGGAAGTTAGAAAGAATGAGCTCCAGTTGTTCTTAGAGGGTAATCACCCAGATGAATTTGCTTATAGAGTAATAACAACTGTGGAACTAAAAAATGGGAAACAGGTCACATACCTATCTGAATATTATGGGCCGGAATCACTTTTTGAAGGAGGAGCTGAAGAGCTTACCATGGAGGAACAGATAACCCTCCTTGAGGCCTATACAAGGGAGTCATACAGACTCATTGTTGGGAAGTAGATCTCATGGATGGGGTAACAGCTCTGTGTCCAGTTCCCCAAGACAGAGTTCCCATTCATCCTTTGCCAAACAGATCATCGAGACTTCTTCCCAGGCCTGTGCTTACATGGGTCACTTCTGAGCTGATCTAGAAGACAAAAAGACCAAATCTTTCTGCCATAATAAGTGGGACATCTTCAATAAATTTAGAGGTTTTGGCTGCATTGGTTCAGGGGGAGTTTGTTGGACCAAAAGAACCAATGAGCCTGATCAGAAAAACCTCTAAGTCCCACAGACATCACAACAACTACTGAAGACTTGATCAGCTGTTTGACAAAGTCTGAAGACTTCAACAGCTGAAGACTAAAGTACTGAAGACTTCAACAGCTGAAGACCAAAGTCTGAAGATCAACAGCTGAAGACTAAAGTACTGAAGACTTCAACAGCTGAAGACTAAAGTATTGAAGACTTCAACAGCTGAAGACCAAAGTCTGAAGATCAACAGCTGAAGACTAAAGTACTGAAGATCAACAACTGAAGTACAAAGACTGAAGACATCAGCTGATGACAACAGCTGAAGTTCAAGTACAAGTACTGAAGCCTTTAGAGTTTGTTACAACAGCTGAAGAAGCATTCTTCAGTTGTTGTGATGGTTTCCTTTCAGTAGTTTTTTTTGTTTCAGTATTTGTAAAATGACTGAAGAGTATGTTCTTCAGTCGTTGTAGTTTCAGTAGTTTCTTTTCAGTAGTTGTAGTGATAGTTAACACTTAGTATTTTTGTAAGAAGATGTCAGCTGTTTTGACATCTTCAGTAGTTGTGTTAACTTTCAGTAGTTTGAATAATTCTATTAGATGTCACTATCAAATGACATCAGCAGACGTCACATCTCCTATACAAGGAATGTTCCACCACGACGTTCTTATATAAGGGATGATTGACCTGATTATAATGTGTGACATTTTGCCACCACGAAAGCGCGTATTGAATGAAACATTTGATTTGCAGAATTCTTTCTATAATCGTTTGTTCTTACTTTGAATATCAACTGTATTCTTGTGAATTGTCTAAATTCTTTGTTTGATTTCCGCTGCAATACTCACTAATCAATCAAACGTAAATCACTGATCCTAACACTTCCCTTGGTATACCTTCCTCAAGAAAACTCTGAATGTAGGAGTCTATTAAGTCCACATCAATGTGATCTTAAGGAATTTGCTGAGTATGGATAATTGCAAGTGAGGATGGTGAGTCCTCAATGTCCATGCTCTATGAAGAACTCCCAGGGTCTGTGTTTGTGATGACTTTCTCTCCCTTTTTGGTAGCATCACCCACTTGCATAGGTGAGCTAGAGGTTAGGTCAACCATATTCATAGGTTCTTGTGTTCCTAGTTGAGCTCTTTCTAAAGCTCTCCCAGCTAGTTGTTCCTTAAGATACGATATCTCAAGTTGCTGATCATTGACCTTGTTTTGCAAGGTAGTCACTTGAGATTCAAGAGGACTAACCTTGGAGATTAGATAGGTGCATGTGTTGTGATAGTTTTTGCATCTTTAGCCTCAGATTCCCCTCCTCTTCAGTAGAAGAATCATTAGGGGGTGAGAGAATCGGACCAAGGTCTTCTCTCTTACCACTAGCATGGAGTTCTTAGCTGCTGGATTTCCTCTGCTTAGTGACAGCCTTAGTTGAAGTGTTAATGGACTGAGTTGCCATGGTTGAGGTCTGATGATGTAATCACTTGCTGAAGTGAGAACCTCTTCCATATGGATATCCTGAACAGGTTCAGAAGTATCCACCAAAATGATGGGTGACTGATATGGGCTAGACATAGGTGACTCAAGAGCACTCATCTCTCTTTGAAAAGTGGAGTAGTAGAGAGACTCATGGTACTCAGTGAAACCTAAGTCTTCATCATTATAGAAGTCAAGGTTAGGAATTGGTTGGTTTAAGTCTAAAGGTTGGGGATGGTAACTATCCCCTAAAGGTTGTTCACTTGAGTGTTGAGACTCAGAGTGAAGGCTTAAGGCAGTTGGGCTTGTGAGCTCATTAGGTTGAGCATGAGGAACCTCACAATGATCTTGAAGTAATGGGAGTGGTTTGCTCCTTAGGAGAAGTGGGAGCTCCAGTATCCACTTCCTCCTGTATGGGTAAGTATATGGGGGCCTGCACATACTCAATAGCCTGAGCATGGGTTCGTTTGAGTTTTCTTTTTTAGGTGAGGGTTATTTGTGGTTGTTTTGGGGTTGAGATGTAGAGGTGTGGGTTCAACACTAGCCTGTGTGCTAGGTTGTCACCTTGAGCAATGAGCTCTAACATTTTTGGAACAAGGCCTGTTTCTACCCCTGAGAAGACAACAGTTGGTTTCATCAAAATTTTAAATACACCGAGCTTCATCTATCCCAATTTAAGAATATTACCTGTTTCCCTTAATTGTGAGCCCAGTTCACAGTTAAGAATGTATTGAACATATCTAGAAACATATAATACTCTAAGGGGTCTAAGTTAGCAAGCAGATTTGTATAAACAAATTAAGAGTACCTGAACTTGACCCCAAAACCATCCCATGCACTATGAAGGAGAGATCTTCAGGAATCTGGTCCCGACCCCCATGCTTATTGGATAAGCTGTGGATGACCCTATGTAGTAAGTACTTCCACTGGGATGAGACATTCCCTTTCCTGAAGGTCTTTACAGAGAAGTCCCCTTCATAGCCCATCTGCTAGAAGGATTGGTTAATAGCTTCTTTTAGAAAGGATAACCCACCTTCCTCATCATCCAGCTGTAGATGAGCATTTATGATGGCTGAGTGATAAAGATTGTCCTCCCCTGCACCGTAGCATACAGTGCCTTCTCCCTATCTAGGACAACCTCTTGACAGGTTTTTCAAAAATCAAGTAAATAATCCTCATAAAGAACAGGATCAATGGAAAGGGAGGTGAAGTAGTTTGACAAAGCCAAGAATTGGCAAACCTTTAAAAAGTGTGGATCTTTCTCAGAGTTTAACAGAGCAACCTGATTGTATTGCCTGTGTAACTGCATGGAGAAATCTGGGTCATTTCTTCTATTAAGGTTGCCCATTTTGAGAAAACTTAAAGGTGGAGGAAAGATGAACGAAGGCGGTTTCAGAGAGAAATTTGAGAATTTAGGTTTGGAGGAAAGATGAAGATGATAGAAAGAGGGGGAACCGTTGGGTTTATATGTGAAAAGGATTTAAGACAAAGTTAATAAAAGAGGATAAACTTTGAAATCCGAATGTCAGTCCCACCTCTGAAAAGTAGTTTGCTTTTTGCTCAAAAGTAGTTATCTTGGAAGTCGAAAAAGCTTCCGAAGGTAAATTGTCTTCGGAAGTTTTAATGAAAAATCTTCCGAAGCCAAAATGACTTCGAAAGAATTTTCTAAGAGTTTTAAGAAAAAAATTTGCTTCGGAAGAGAATTAAGACTTGGACGTTTTGTTCAACAGAACAAAGCTTCCGAGAGTTAATTTTCTTCGGAAGGAAATTGTCCTTGAAAACATATAAGTGCTAAAGAGAGATTTTAAGCTTCAGAAGATATTTCAGAAATTTCTTCCGAAGGAAAACTACTTAGGCAGTTATTTTTTTTGAGGGCATAAGTTTCTTCTGAAGGATCAAGATTTTTTTTTAAATTCTAAGGAAAGTCTTCAAAAGATTTTATCCAGAGAAAACAAGAGCTTATGAAGGTGATAAATTAGACAACTTAGGACACACAGATTGTAAGAAATAATATGAATTAGTTTTAAGAAAAAGCTACTCAAAGTTAATCATCCCAATAGCTGATATAAGAAACTTAAATCTCTGTTCATCAAAGGCTTTTGTAAACAGATCAACATATTGCTCATTTGTGTTAACTTTAACTAGTTTATTAAATCCCTTTTCAAAATTATCTCTAATTAAATGATACCTGATATTGTTGTGTTTTGTCCTTGAGTGTAGCACAAGATTCTCTATGATAGAGATAGCATGTTGTTGTCTATGTGAATGGGAGTCTCCTTGAAATTTAATCCATAGTCAAGCATATGATTCTGAATCCAAAGCACTTGAGCACAGCAGCTTGCAGCAACAATGTATTCAGCTTCAGTAGTTGATGCAGAAACACAGGATTGTTTCTTCAATTGCCATGAGACAACCCTTCCACTAAGAACTTTACATCCCCCAGATGTAGACTTGTAGTCATATTGAGACCACCATAATCACTATCTGTATGTGCATACAGATTGAAGTCAGAATTCTTGGGATACCAAAGACCAAGTGTTGAGGCACCTTTGAGGTATCTTAGAATTCTCTTAATAGTGATGAGGTGAGACATCTTGGGGTTGGCTTGATATCTTGCACAAATACATATGGAAAATAGGATATCAGGCCTGCTAGCTGTAAGATACTTAAGAGACCCAATCATAGCCTTGTAAAGATGTTCATCCACACACTCCCCCTCAAGATTAAGCCCAAGGGAGTGGTTCTTGCTATGCGTGTCTTAGAAATATTACAATAGTCATGTTGAATCTTTTGAGTATGTCCTGAAAATACTTTGACTGACTTATGAAGATTCCATGTTCAACTTGCTTCACTTGAATTCCTAGAAAGAAATTGAGTTCCCCCATGGCACTCATTTCAAATCTGTCTTTTATCAGCTTCTCAAAGTCTTTGCAGAGCCTTGGATTAGTTGAACTAAAGATGATGTCATCTACATACACTTGTACTAGCATTAGGTCATTTCCCTGTCCTTGATGAATAGAGTTCCATCTATAGTACCCCTTCTGTATCCATGCTTGCAGAGATAATGAGATAGAGTCTCATACCACTTCCTTAGTGCTTGGTACAACCCATAAAGAGCCTTATCAAGCTTGCAGACATAATTAGGATGATCAGGATCTGCAAAACCAGGTGGTTGTTTGACATACAACTCTTCATCAATCACCCCATATAGAAAAGCACACTTGACATCAAGTTGATAGACCTTGAAGTTCTTGGATGCGGCAAATGCCAAGAATATCCTAACAGATTCCAGTCTTGCTAGAGGAGCAAAGACATCAGTGTAGTCAATTCCTTCTTCTTGTGTGTATCCTTGAACAACTAATCTAGCTTTGTTTTCTATGACAATGCCTCTATCATCTTTCTTATTCCTAAACACCATTTGGTTCCTATAGTAGTCTTCCCATGAGGAAGAGGACATAAGTTCCAAACCTTTTGCCTTTTGTATTGAAGCAGTTCCTCTTGCATAGATTAAACCAACTTCCATCCTTTAGAGGCTCATCAATTTTCTTTGGCTCTATATGGGACAAGAAACAAGAGTGAAGAAACATTTGCATCATGGGTTTGTCCTCTTGTTCTTACCCCAGTGTCAACATCTCCAACGATGTTTGTGGTGGGATGAGACTTATGGATCCTTAGCTGAGGGATCACAACAAGTTGCTAAGAGATATCTAAATTAGAAAATTTTAGATCTGGCATTGATGTTTCTCTCACCACATCAGCACACTTATCAAGAGAGACTAGATCTAATAAGTGTGGACATTTTTGATGTTGTCATCAATGGAGTGGTCATCAGCATCAAGAAATTCCTGACCACTATCACCACCACCATGCTCATCAACATTTGAAACTTCTTCCTCTGAGTTGTGTACCTCTAAGCTATAATTTGAAGGTACTTCAGAGGCATTAACATGATTTGTCATTGATGTGCTAGTAGAAGCTTCATTTGCAGGATTAGTTACCACCGGAGCTAAAGATTTGTAGCTTGAAGGTCTTCTTAGCTCAAATCTTGGATCACGATCACCTGAAGGTAAGATATCTATAGGTCCTGAAACATTCTCACAAAATTTGTTAAAACAGTTGGTAACTAAATCAAGATCAAATAACCAATCAAGACCAGAACCAGCTACACTGGGTGTGTGTTCATTGAATGTCATATTGGCTGACTCCTTAACTATTCTAGTTCTAAGATTGTATACTCTATAAGGCTTAGCTTGAGAAGAGTATCCAATGAAGTGTCCATCATCTAATTTCTCAGCAAATTTGGCAATTTGATCTTGGCATTCAAGATGGTGCAAGGACATTCAAATGACCTGAGAAAACCAATGAAAGGTTTCCTCTTGTGCCAAAGTTCATAAGGAGTCTTGCCAAGAGTCTTAACCACTAAAACTCTGTTTTGCATATAGCAGGCAGTGTTGACTGTCTCTGCCCAGAAGGTGATGGGCAGCTTAGAGATAGACAACATGGTTCTTGCAGCTTTAATTAGTGTCATGTTTCTGCTTTCAGCAACACCATTTTGCTGGGGAGTCCTAGGAGCATTGTATTGTCTTGTAATACCCTTTTCATTACAAAATGTATTAAGGATTTGGTTCTTAAATTCAGTTCCTTGATCACATCTTATGGTTTTGACCTTGTGATCACATTGATTCTCAATCTTAAGATGAAATTCTTTGGAATCTCAGGAGTCTCATCCTTAGTTTTAAGGAAAAAGACCCAAGTGAATCTTGTAAAGTCATATGTGATCAGTAAACAATAAGAGGCCCTTCCTAGACTCATCACATTATGGGGCTAAAGAGATCCATATGTAACAAGCGTAGCGGTGTAGTGATGGAGTTTCTTTCCTTAGGCTTGTGAGATACCTTATGTTGCTTCCCTTTCAGGCATGCAACACAATAATCATCACTTGTAAACTCTTTCTTTGGCATTCCAGTTAGCAAATCATTCTTAATCAATTTATTCATATTTTTAAAGTTTACATGGCACATTCTTTTATGCCTGAGGAAAGACTCATCACTATTACCTTTAGATAGAAAGCATGAAACTTCTCCTGAGGGAGATGTTTCTTGCAAATCCATCCTGTACATGTTCCCTCTCCTGGGGGCTCTGAGCAGGATATGCTCATGAGAAATGATCACCCCGGGCTTGAGAACAATGCACTCATGCTCAGTAAAGAGCATGTTATGACTATGATCACAAAATTAGGATACACTCAGAAGATTGTATCCAAGATCCTTGACAAAGTTTACCTTCTCAATGCTGAGCTTACCATTTGTGACCTTGCCCCTTCAAGAAATGTAATCTCCTTCATCTCCTCCAAAAGCAACTAGCCCTCTATCAATTTTTCAAAGTTTTGGAGTAGTGACCTATTGCCTATCATGTGCCTGGAACAACCACTATCAATGATCTAGATATTCTTGTTTGTCTTGAGATGTTCCTGCACAAAGAAAATGATTAGTTACATTGGGAACCCAAGCCTTATTGGTCTTGGGCTCATAAAAGGAAGTAGAAGGTAATGAAACAATGATAGATCCTATAGTTGTGCTTGAGGATCTTTTGTTGTTCTTGATGGAGAACTTTCAGTCACTTGGTCATTCTTTGACTTCCACACCACCTTTGGAAGTTTGGACTTGACCTTCAACACTTCGAAAGCTTTTGATACTTCGAAAGTTTTGATGACTGGACCTTTGGAAGATCCTGCTAACACTGCAGCAGACTTCAGTGCTTTGGAAGTATTCCTTTCTTTTGAAGGCAATTTTCCACTTGCCTTCTTCTTCACTTTGAGCTTCGAAGGAAATAGATTTTCCTTCCTAAGCTAAATTCTTCTTGGAGCTCTTGGAAGTCTCTTTCTTGGTTACATGAAGAGTACCTCTTGGATTGTATGGACAATCCTTAGTAAGATGAGAAGTACTCTCACACATGACACATTCCATCTTTTTTTTCCTAAGAGCATTCTTCTGAGAACAAGGCTGACTTTGATCACTTCCCTTCTCCACCTTTATCTTTGCAGATGCTGAGACATTCCTTTTGGGCTGAGAACTATTCTTGGAGTTGGATGATTCAGGTTGTGTAATAGTGGTACATAACAGATCAACCTTCTTCTTGATGTTGAGATGATTTGAACATGAACCAGAACTCTTGGTAGAAGAGTTGATGTCTTCAGTCTTAACCATTTCAAACCTTGCAGAGATAAAAACTTGTTTTTACTTATAGTCAAAAGTGGCATTGATCTCTTGAGCCCTTTTAGCTTTTCTCTTGCTCTTTCTGATCAAGTTCTTCCTCATAGACTTGGTTATCATAGTGTTTTTTCTCTCCTCAACAGGATAGTGACCCTTCTTAGAATCCTCTCTTCACTTTTCTCAGAGGAATTTTTCACTATCACTTCTTCATCCTCTTCACTCAAGGGGTCTATGAGAGGAAGCTCATCTTCACAAGTTCCACACCTAGGTGATCTTATAGACAAGATTATGTGTGGAGGAGTTATCTCACTAGATCCTATTCCCTGCTTGTTTGGATAACAAACTTTTGCATGCAAGGATGAGGATATGATGTTCTTGAAGGTCTTTCTTTCAAAATCACATTTTTTTGCCCTGGCTTTGCTGATCCAAACTCAGCCGGCATTCAGTTAACTTAGTTATGAGATCCTTGATTTGAGTCCTATAATTGGTATGCTCATGTTTTAGAACAGAAATGGTTTTCTCTAAGTCCTCTATCTTTAACTTATAATCATTTTCAGCCTTTTTGAAATCAAATTTTAAAATGTTCCAGGACTCAAGATCAGATCTCATCTCTAAGTTATAGGACCTGTATCTGTTGACTTTAGTGATACATTCAGGAGTACAGAGACGTTCTAATACCTTGGCTTCATCATAGTCAACCATAAATTCTTGTGTAGATACATGTGTCCCTAGTTTCTAAACTTAATTTAATATCTTTGTATTGTCTTACACATATGTAATTGTAAGGGTACTTAATGAAATACAATATGTGGTTGTGCTTAATGTTGAATATTTCATTGGTTGGTATGTAATAACGCTTATTGACTTAACTATATAGGTTGTGGTTGTTTGAATAATATCTAAATCAATTAATGACTATGGAACTTATTCAAATTTAATCATGTGAAGTTCTCATGCGATTGGCCCATGCTAATAGACCATACGCATGAACAACTTCATGCTAATGAACCAGTTGTACGAATGAACCAGGAGACTGGATCAGTCGCATGATTGAAACATGAGATTGACTCAGTCGCATGACTGAACACTCAGTCGTGCGAATGGATCAACCGCATGACTCAATTGCATGACTGAACCATGCAAATGGTCCAGTCGCACAATTGAAAAACCTTAACCTATAAATACCACTTAAATCGTGGAAAAACTAGACACTTTGAATATTTTGATACCCAGACGTACCCTAGCCATCCAGAGACCTCTAGCAACCTGTTCTAACTTCAAAGTTCACAGTAGATCGATTGCTAATCGTTCTTAACGTTTAGATTCAATCTTTAATTGATTCTACGTGCGTTCTCACTGATTGGATCGCCAATCAAATAGGATTCCGCACTATTTAATTCAGTACACGTGTAAATCTGTTAGTATTCGTTGAGTACACGATCCCTAACAAGTGGTATCAGGCTCTAGATTTACGTGTGATTCAATCGTTATGATATAAAAATTGTGTTTTTGCACTAAAAAACACAATATTTTGTGTCAAATCGGGTTTTAGACGTCTCCTGATCGTAAAGTTGAGTTTTTTCTGGCATACGGCAATTAGGGTTAGCAAAAGTTCGTGTTTTTGCGTTCAAACACCTTAAACCTAGAAATTTTTGCAATCTAGCAGGTTCAGTCGCACGATTGACTCAATCGCATGACTGAGGTCATACACATTCCCCATACGCACAATTGGACTCAGTCACACTTCCATTCGTCCGACTGAGAAACTATTCGCATTGTTCATCCGTATTAGTTCATTCGGCCGACTGAGTCATCCGCATTAGTTCAGTCGCACGATTGAACCATCCGCATAGTTCAATCACACGAATAGCCCAATCACACACCTTCATTCGCACTAATAAAAAAGTTTGGTTTAAAGTTAAAGTTAATAGAAATGGAAGACCAATATTCAGCTTTCATAACAAGGTGAGACTCACGTATACAAAACTTACTGCTACTGGAGAATGAAGTGGGGAATCACAACAAACCCCTAAAGCTGATCACGTTAGACGAATATCCACAATGGAAACAACATTTCGAGATCAACTTATATGGATTAGATCCAAATTTGTGGGAGTCTATAGAGTCGGGGTACAACATGCCTGTAGGAGCTGATGGTGTCAAACTCACACTTGGTGGCATGACTGATGAACAAAAGGTGAAATACAATGCTGAGAAGAAGGTTTATGCTTTTGCTTACTCAGTCAATTCCGAAGGAAGCAAAGAAACTCTAGGATGCATTGGAGAAAAGGTATGACGGAAATGCATCATTGAAGGCCATAAAGGCTAAGGCTTTAAAGAAGGAGTTTGACAACTTCTCCTCGATAGGAAAAGAAAGCCTAGATGATGTGATCGATAGGTTCTACCACTTGATGAGTGAGATGCACACTCATGGAATATCGACGTCAATGGAGGACAAAGTGTCCAACTTTGCAGATGGGTTGCCGGAGAAATGGATATCATTTGTCTCCAATCTTAGATAGAATGGTATGCTAACGAAGTTAGATATCAATGATTTCATTCTGAAATTGAGAGAATAAGAACTGAGGATGAAGTACAAAGCTCAAAAGGCTTCTTATGATCAGAATCCTGCATTGTACAACGTGACTCCTCAAGCCAAAACATCTGGAGTGCCTCTTCAGACAACTTTTGTATCAAGCTCGTCTGGTCCCTCACCAGCATCTACTTCAGAGTCAGAAACGTCAGGGTCGTCTGGTACCCAATACATAGCACCTGAAGCAAATGCAGTAAAGCTGAAGACCGAGAACTTTGGCAATGTGATAGTTGAGGTAGCTAAAGAGTACATGGATCTCTTAGCTGCGGTAGTCCACTCCTATGATGGACTAATTGCTGGTAAGATTGGGAACTGCCATATGGCAGATGAGGATTATGAGCAGGTGGATGAGATCGAGCTGGAGCGTATGGACATAATGTGGGCCTTAGCCAGTGCAGTCCGGAGAGCTAAGAAGTTTGTCAAAAAGAAAGGACTAAATCTTATTGCGACTAAGGACACTACCTTCAGCTTTGACAAATCCAAGGTAACCTGCTTCAACTGCGGTGAGAAAGGGCACTTCAAAAGGGAGTGCGTGAAGCCAAAGAAGACTGGCAATAGGAATCCTTTTTCCTCGTTCAATCGTCAGGAGAAACCCACTAGCAGTCCTACTTCATCAAGCAAGGATCCCAAAGCCTTGACTGCCTATGATGATAAAGGACAGGACTGGAGCTTTCGGTTTGTCTTACCGGGAGAATCTAACATAGCTAGTGTCGAGGATATAGATGATGACTCAGCCAGTGAAGGAGATATAGCAGTTGAACTTGCGATGTCAACATCAGAAGAAACTGCACCAGTGGTCACCTACCTACTTGAAGATGGGAAAACTACTACAACGTTAGAATCACCAGCTCCAGAAACATCAGATTCCGCATTGATGGTTGATTCATCAGAACCTTCTCAGGTAAGTACTACTGACTAACTCTTCAATAATCATGCTTGTTCTGATTGTAATAAATTTAGGAAAAGCATTGATTTAAAATTCGCTAGGTTATTAGATCATAATGATAACTTAGTAAAGGACTTGGAACTGTGCACTGAAGCTAACAGAGTGTTAAAACAAAATGAGCATAGTTACAAAGAAAAGATAGACCTTTTAAACAAACAACTTAGGGATACAAAAGTTGTAGCCTTTAACCAAGCTAATGACATTAGGTACTATCTGAACTCCCTAGAGGACACTAAGAAACAAAAGGCAGTTTTAGAAGTAGAAGTTAATTCCCTAAAACAAAAACTGCATAGTTGGACTAGTTCTTCACACATAGTCCAAAACTCAGTGAGAGAGAGAAACAATGGGGAGGTATTGGGTTATAAAGTGGTTCCACCACCACATGAGATCTTGATGAACACAAAATGTAAACTAATTAATGATAATCCAATCAAGGATCATGTGGTGTCTACTCCTCTTGTAAGTGATCCAGATTCCACATGTTCATCAAATGAATCTGACACTAAACAAAAGGAGGCCACTTCAAAGGCATAAGGTAAAATGCCTTGTATTAATCTGGACAAAGAGTTTGAAAAGGTTAGTATTAAGTCTCGTTCAAAAATTGTCAAAGCTGAACCTATAAAAAACCAGTAATATTAACCAATCACGTGCATCATGTCTAAGTCCAGAAAATAGAAAAGAAAAAGATGTTAAAACTGTTAAAGCAATTAACTTTGTTAAACCAGAAAAAACATCTAAACAATCAGAGTCGAAACCCAAACAAAGTAAGGTCACCCGGGTGTCACATACATCTCCACAAAAATAGTAAAATCGTAAAGTCAAAAGCAGAGCTTGCTACAGTTGCGGAGAGTATGGACACATTGCGTCTCATTGTCCTTACTATCAGACACCAAGGAGGAAAGTTGAACTTCCTGAACAAAAACCTAGCTCTTTTAAGAGGAACTCAGTGACGCCACCTAAAAGAGATAGTGAACCTAAAGTTCAACACATTAGCAAGTCGTCTGTTTATCATAAACAGGCCTTACACAAAGCTGGCTTATGAAAGGAAAAATCAACCTCCTTGTATGATAATGAGAACAAGAAGACAACTGAGCTTCCCTCATCCTCGAACGGTCAATGGGTTACCTTTATGATGTGTGATACTGGAAACCCAAGCCAGTGAAGGCTTGGGTCCCTAACCTGAACTAATGTTTTCAAATTGAATGTGCAGGGTGTTCGATATAGTGTTGAAACCAACACATGGATTATAGACAGCAGAGCATCTAGGCACATGACAGGGAACAGGGATCTCTTATCAAACGTCAAACAAATAAAAGGAGGTCACATTTCGTTTGCTGGAAACAAAGGTGGGTATATTACAGCTCAAGGGGATGTTGGTAATCAGAAAGTGAAGTTTGACAAGGTAAACTACGTTCCACAACTTCAGAATAACTTGCTTTCTGTTTCTCAAATTTGTGATAAAGACTTTAAGGTAGTGTTTGACAACAAGAAGTGCTATGTCCTGAAAAAGGACTATGTCATCCCAGAGGATCAAGTATTAATGTCTGCCTCAAGATATAGGGATCTTTATGTCTTGGATCTATCAAAGGTCTCCACTACGGATCATGAAGTTTAGTGCTTCTTGTCAAAAGCTACTGAGAAGGAATCCATCTCCTAGCATAGGAGAATGGGACAAATTAATTCACAGAAGATGAATTACTTGATTCAGAATGATCTAGTGTAGGAGTTAACGTCAAAAACTTCCAACTTCCGGATTTCTGTTTTGCGTGCAAGAAGGGCAAACAGACGAAGAAGTCTCATAAGGAAAAGAAAGTTCACTCTATTGAACTTCCTCTTGAACTTCTTCACATGAATCTGTTTGGTCTAGTCAGTACAAGAAGCATCGCAGGCGACTTATATTGCTATGTAGTTACTGATGACTACTCAAGATTCACTTGGGTGATGTTTGTGAAATCCAAATCAGATACATTTGAGTCATTCAAGGAATTAGTAACTACACTGGAGTCCCTATACAAGTTGAAGGTATGTCAAGTGCGCTCAGACAACGGAAACGAGTTCAAGAATCAATGGATGGAGGCTTACTGCAAGGAAAAGGGAATTGTGCATCAGTTCACTTCTACCTACACTCCTCAGATGAACGGCATTGCTAAAAGGAAGAATCGCAGCTTGAAAGAGATGGCACAGACGATGCTAGCAAACTCAAAACTGCCTATCCAATTCTGGAATGAAGCAGTTGCAAATGCATGTTATACACTAAACAGAGTTCTGGTAGTTAAACGCCATGGAAAGACGTGCTACGAGTTACTACAACGACGTAAAGCTAATCTAGAGTATCTCGAGCCGTTTGGCGCTTCGTGCACCCTACTGAAGAAGACTCAGGAGGGAAAATTCAGCGAGAAGGCTGATGAAGGTATCTTTCTAGGATACAACATACAGAACAGGAGGGTCTACAATGTAAGGCCCCATTCCCGGGATGCTTACAGCTGGTAACTCATCGCACATAAAACATATACTTTGCATTTAATCATCAAAACATTGCAGCAGAAACATAAAACAAATGGCATTTCATTTCATCATAAAAGCTTTTGCAAAATAATGCATCGTTTTTCGGTTACAAAATTACATTGTTGTATTACATCACAAAAGCTTTAAATAAATGGATGCCGTCCAAAGAGCCGAGCAGCTGCATTGTGCCATCCTCAGCAATGCTTACCTACCAACTGGAAAATGCATAAAAGTCAGCATTGCTGAGTGAGTTCTAGTTTTATAGCAAAACATACTTTTTTATCATAAAACCATCCTTTCTTTTAAAATCATATTATACTTTACATTCGTTTGTGATCATACATCGTACGTACATACAGATAATATCATTATTATCTTCGTCATTCTTTCGTTCATTCTTTCGTTCATTCTTTCATTCATTCATCATTACTTCTGGTGACATGTACATTACCCCGAACATTATGCACGAAGCAGGTAACTAGGCCTGAGGTCTCTCATAGACCTCGAATATTGAGCACGAAGCTGACTCCAGTACCTAGGGAAAGTACTTTCACCATTTATCTTTTCTCTTTTATTCTGGATCAATGCCATATGCTATACCCCGAACATTGTGCACGAAGCGGGTAACTGGGCCTGAGGTCTCTCATCAACCTCGAACATTATGCACGAAGCTGACTCCAGTACCTAGGGCAAGCGGCAAGGATCCCATACGTATGGTCAATCACAAGGATTAGACCCCAGTGTGCATCCTTCTGGGTAGCTAACCCGCACACAGTTGAGCTAACACCCTTCATTGGGTGTGAACCTCCATACATTTGCTTGCAAGGCTTTCTTACATTCATTCATTAATGCATGCATTCATTCATCATGTTCCTCTTTCATTATCTTTCACTTTACGTTACATAATACTTCGTTCATTCATTCATTCATAACACGTAAAGTCATAGGAAAGATAATCATACATCATCATAAGGAACATAAACATATCATTCATACATCATCATGCAGGGCATCATACATAGATAACATACATCATGCATAACCATGCGACATCATCATCATCATCATAAACATCAAGCACATATCATTATGTGCTCGTCATACCATCTATGACCCCATAAGTCAACATTCATAACCTCAGGAATCTCCTAGGTCAAAGCCTACATTACCTCTTTTTCACCAAAAGTCGGAATTTTACTAAGTGTTCACCCGCATTTCCTATAGTCATCCGAATTTCCTATAGTCATCCGCATTTCCTATAGTCGTCCGCATTTCCTATAGTTCATCCGCATTTGCTATAGTCCATCTGCATTTGCCTTATCGCTCATCCGCATTGGATTTACTTCATCCGCATTTACTTACTTCATCCGCATTTGTCATCCGCATTAGCCTAACTCCTCTGCATTTCCATACTTAGTCAAAAGCTCATCCGCATTGACTCACTTCATCCGCATTGACTTACTTTGCTCATCCGCATTTCCATACTTAGTCAAATGCTCATCCGCATTGACTCACTTCATCTGCATTGACTTACTTTGCTCATCCGCATTTCCATACTTAGTCAAATGCTCATCCGCATTGACTCACTTCATCCGCATTGACTTACTTTGCTCATCCGCATTTCCATACTTAGTCAAATGCTCATCCGCATTGACTCACTTCATCTGCATTGACCTACCCATTGGTTAATGCTCATCCGCATTAACCCTTTTCATCCGCATTTACTTCCACAAACTTAGGCAGATTTAAAAACTTATCAAGTGGGTCTAAAACATCAGATTCAATTTCCATGCACCATTCATCATGTTCTAAGTTTAATTCTTACCCTCTAAGCCTTAGAAACACATCATACATCATCAAGCATGAACATAGTCACACATCACATCATAACATCATCATACACACATTCAAGCATACGGGTCCGAAACCCAGCTATATAAAAACATACATTCATGCATTTCCAGCCCCAAAATAAGTTAAAACCAGTAAAAGAGGGGTCCTAGAACTCACCTTTGCAACTTCTGAGTATGGCTTCCTCTAAACTCATTTGCAAATTGAATTCAACCGCTAGAAACCCACTAAAAATATAGCCCAAACACATACAAACACACATAAGCATAAACCCGAGGATAAGACCAGTCAAGAACACCATAAAAGCATGAATTCTTACCTTGAATTCGAACTCTTTTTGTTCTTCCTTCAAAACCGAGAACTTGCTGCTCTTTCTCTCTCTAAAACCCGAAAACCAGAGGTGCATGTGACATATGGGCGGCCGTACCACCTTTTACACCCACTTTTCAAACATTTTGTCCTTTTGGACAATTTTTACCCCTAGACTTGGGTTTTATTCCTTTTTCTTCTTTTCTTTCACTTTATTCTTCTCTTCCTTTGACTTTGAAATAACCGGGTGTTACATAAAACAACTCAACGGGTCAGGTAGAAGTGTGGTGTAATGTTGATGTTCAGAGATACACCACACCACCTACTAGAAAAGGACCCACCTTCTTTTTCAACTATGATGGATTCTTCAAGTCCTTCAACATACCACTCTCCACTTCTGATGATGAGTTAGCTACAAAAATGATGTATGATGTTCTAAACACACAAGCTCAGGAATCTACATCATCTGCACTACAAGGCGATTCATCTAACGACTCAAGGGGAGCATTTGAAGATAGCACCTCTTCCTTTGATAAAGAAACTATGGAGACTGATCAGAACAACCAGGAGCACAGGTTCCCCCTACCGATAGTCCACAAGCATCTGACATTGATGCCTTTGCGTCTTCGGAACCTCAGACTTCTACTGCCTCAGATACTGAATCGAATGTTCATAATCTTGATTCTGAGGTAGTTGTTCTAACCACTCCTGGTTCATGACTAAATGTGTATCATCCTTTGGATAATGTCATTGGAGATGTGAGATTAGGAGTTCAAACCAGAAATCAGTTGTATTCAGTTGATTATGCCTCAATGATAGAAAAGGTTACATTTATGATGGTGCATATCGTTGCTTTGTGTCTCAGTTTGAGCCAAAGTATGTTAGTGAAGCCTGAATGATGAGGCATGGGTGAGTTCCATGCAAGAAGAACTTCTTCAGTTCAAGAAGTTAGGTGTGTCGACTCTGGTGGATAGACCTAAAGGTGCTAAGGTCATTGGCACAAAATGGGTCTTGAAATGCAAGAAAGATGATCAAGGCGTGATCATCAGAAACAAGGCTCGACTTGTTGTCCAAGGATTTCGAAAAATCGAGGGCATTGACTACAATGAATTGTTTGCACCCATGGCAAGAATGGAAGCAATCCGTATCTTCCTTGCCTATGCATCGTATATGAAGATTAAAGTTTATCAACTTGATGTGAAGAGTGCATTAATTCATGGTGAAATCAGAGAGACAGTGTATGTCAGTCAACCCGAGGGATTTAAGGATCCATATCATCAGGACAGAGTTTACAAACTCGACAAGGCTCTATATGGGCTTCATCAAGCTCCAAGAGCCTGGTATGAGAAACTTTCAACTCACCTTGTGAAACATAGTTTTCGCAGAGGTGTCATTGATTGTACACTGTTCATAAAAGAAAAAGGATGGAGATTTACTGCTTGTCCAAATCTATCTCGATGACATAATCTTTGGTTCAAAGAACGAAGATCTATGCAAAGAGTTTGAAGCAGTAATGAAGGCTGAGTTTGAGATGAGTGCCATGGGAGAGATGAAATTCTTTCTCAGGTTACAAGTGGATCAGACACCAAACGGGATTTTCCTACATCAGACCAAGTATGTAGGAGACATCCTCAGTCGATTTGACATGGAGAATGCTTCCGCAGCTAGGACTCCACTTGCTACAAACCATGATGTAGCACCCCACGAGAATGGTGATCTGGTCGATGCCACTATGTACCGATGTATGATTGGATCTCTCATGTACCTCACTGCCTCAAGACCTGATATCATGTATGCGACAAGTTTATGTTCAAGATATCAAGCAAAGCCAAAGGTCACCATCTGATAGGGGTCAAAAGGATCCTTCGTTATCTGAAGGGTACTCCAACTCTTAGTTGTGGTATCCTCATGACGATGACTTCGAGCTGACAGCGTATAGTGACTTGGAATACGGTGGCTGCAAGATGAACTACAAGTCTACTTCAGCGGGATGTCAATTCTTTGGGAGGAGATTAGTGACCTGATAGTGTAAGAAGCAGACCTCGGTTGCTTTGTCAACCTGTGAAGCCGAATACGTTGCTACTGCAACTTGCTGTTCACAAATCATATGGATTCAACAACAAATGCAGGACTACGGTTTGAAATTCTCTTCTACTCCTATTTTTGTTGATAACTCTACTGTGATTGCAGTAACTAAAAATCCGGTCCAACATCCTAAGACCGAACACATCAGCATAAAATATCACTTTATACGTGATTGCTTTGAAAAGAACTTAATCGATGTGATTAAGATAAATACTGATTTTCAATGCACTGACCTCTATACAAAGGCTTTTGACAAACCATGTTTTTTATATTTGTTAGAGGTCAACGGTTTTAAAAAGAAAAGTGATGTAATTCCCGATGATGACCATGTGTAGCCGATGCTTATTGTCCATTTTTCTTTTAATTTTTCTTTTTTGTTTAACTTATAAGTAGTTTAGTTAAATTAATATTTTTCGGTCACCTATAAAAATCCTAAAAAGCATAAATCGGTTACGGTTTAAGAATTTTAGGGGGAGAATAGGTCAGTTAGTAACATTAATAAAAAAAACGAGGAAGAAGGAGAGGCTAGCTGATAGAAAGTAGATCGTATCTGTGATATCGATTCAATGTCTTTGGAAAATGATAGTACACAGGTGCAAATCACTTGGGACTTTAAAAGATTAAATAAAATAAGATGCAAAGTTCAAAGTATAAGTGTGTGTAGTCTGAGCAATATAAAAGGAAAAATGATAGTAAGACTAGCTACTACTAAGGTAACACAAAGAAAGTAGACCTAGAGGTTTTTAGACCACAGATGATATGTCGGTAGATTCAACACAATAGAAGATTAGACCTTATTGCTGATCTCAAGAACAAACTAAATTGTTCAACAAGCTATGGGTTAATATCTTATCCCTGGTTAACACAATCAACAAATTCCAATAAGGGGTGACGAGCAAAATAAATGCCACAATGTGTGCGTAAGACTAAAGTATGAGCAAAAGCAATCAAACTAATAACATATGTTGTTGGTGAGAACTATGCAAAAAGATTAAAATTGCTCAAACAAGAAGATAGGTTATATGCCTCTCTGCTGTGCGGTGGCACTGACCTGAGGATAAGCATAACCTATATATTGTAGACTTCATTGTTGTTTGCCGCCTCTCTACTGTGCAGTGGCACTGACTTGAGGATTGGCTTCTCTCTAAAAGTTCTAAGAATAGTTTCTTCTTGAAAACTACCCAAAGACCGCTCAAAAATCTCCTAAGGAATGTTGATTACCATATAAGTGTGGGATCCACAAATGCTTGTTGAAATAATGAAACCTTAAACTATCACCAATCTATGTCAAAAGTCTGTGTATGGATTTAAGAGGACCAGTATACTGACAATCATCGTGGCTGCAATTCTTGAAAGTCCGAATCAATGTGGAGATCAAATAGTACTAGTATGATTTCCTAAACTTGATAACGACTCTAGATAAAAAAACAAGAATTAAGCATCAAAAGGTGTTCATAACATGTCCCAAATGATTTGACTTGCCTGTATGATTTCAAATTGAATTGGTCTAGTCATGGTCAAAATTAATTGAAGATGCCTATTCCGGAACCAAATCCATTAGATTTCTATCTTAGGATTTACACCTCACACAAAAAGTAAAAAAAACAAGTTTAGTTTTGTATTTCAGTTCAAGTCTTGTATTTTATTTTAGTCAATTTTAGTTTGTTTGATATCAGACTACACCATGGAATTCATTAGGGAATTTAATCATCTAAAAGGGTCACGTCTGAGGTGACCACATGTGTTTTCAAAGGTAAAATTAGTCATGTCTGAGGTGACAAATTGTTTAAAAGGACCACGTCTGAGGTGATCAAAAGTTTTTCAAGTTAAAATGATCATGTCTGAGATGATCAAATGCACATAAAGTTTAATCAAAAGTTAAAAAGGGTTAAGTGAAAAATGGTCTTAAAGTCAAAATCATGAGTATGATCCAATCGCACGACTAGACCATGAGTATGGACCAACCGTGCAAATGGACCATACTCACGCACTAAACAGCCGAATGGCACATGAGTATGAATCTTTCACCCTAATGGCTTATCAGAATGAGCCATTCGACCGAATGGAAATGTGCGAATGAGTTAGTCGCCCGACTAAAATCTAGTCGGCCGACTGAATGTGATCGACTGAGCCAATCGCACAACTGAGGTCCATTCGCTTGAATGAACCGAGCGAATGGGTCTGGTCAGCCAATTGAAATCATATTCAGCATAAATAGGGCCACAGTCGATCACATTCAACTCATCACCCCCTAATCGCCCTTATATCGCACAGCCTACCGTTACTCTGTCAAATTTTCATCTGACCCAAATTGGTTGATTATTCGCATATTCTGACCTTCGTTGTTGATTATACAGGTAAAATGCGGTGTGATGATGCCAAAAACTCACTGATCAAGAACTGGTTCAAAATCGAATCTCAGTCAACTGAACAGTGGGTCATGCGACTAGACACCAGGATGAACTCCAATCGCATGATTGAGCTGGTTGAATGGCTCAATCGGCCGAATGGATCATACGAATGAGCTCAGTCGGCTGACTGAACCAATCGCAAGCTCAGTCAACCGATTGAACTCAGTCGCCTGCTCAGTCATCGGACTGAATCCTGTCGTATGCCAAGTCAACCGACTAAACACAGTCGCATGGTTCAATCGCATAAATGAACTAGAATGAATTCAACCAAGTTAATTAGAACTTATTTGTGTCATGTGGTTAGCTAATTTTTATGTGTTTTGTGTTACAGATTGATGGCAGACAAGTGGTCCATCAACCCCAAGCACAACATCTGTGCTCACCTAGACTCCACAACTCGAAATGGTGCCGAGTTTGTAGGGATCATCACTTTCCTCAAGGGATCCATGATCCACAAGGCGATCTCTACACCATGCACTCCTTATAGGTCGATTCAGCAGGCCTTCTGGGAGGGAGCATCGGTTGACCACTCTCGTGAGCCTTACAGCATAAGGAGCTCCATTTTTGGGATGGATATTGAGGTTACAGCTGAGGATATCAGGAGAGTACTGGATTTGGGTGATAATGTAGACCACCCCACCAGACTTCACCCGCTGACGGTGAGAGGCTGCTTCATGAGGATGAAGTACGCTGGGGATATAAACGCAAGTGTGCTCAACAAGATCAACCTGTGTCCCCAGTACAAGTACTTGGCACATGTCATCCTCAAGTGCTTGGCGTCGCGAAGGGGTGGGTTCGATGACCTATCAGACCAGATTCAAAATGCCTATGTGGCACTGGTTCTGAACCACCCTTTCAACTTTTCTAGCATGATCTTCTCCTACCTGATAGAGAACTTAGAGGCGAAAGGTAAAGAGGGTAACCTAGGTTCTTACAGATGATCTTTGATGAGAAGCTGCCCACACTGCCAAAGGAGAGCCACAACGATGTGGCATTAGAAATTATGGATGATACGACCCTGGGTCGTATGAAGGTTTACCGGGGAAAGCAGGTCAAGTCCCCGGTAAAAAGACTCATAGGCCATCTGGCTAAGGTGGACTACATGGCGCCGAGGAGGTGTAAATTGCGTCACGTAGACAGTGATTCGGATGTCGAGCAGCTAGAGCTACCTGAAGACGACTCTGACGACGACAACAGTGGTGATGGTGGAGATGTAGGGCCCACTTAACCGAGGGCCCCCACTGCTGATATAGCATCTCCATCATCCACCCAGGTGGAGCAGAGGCTGGAGGGTTCCATCAGGACTTTCGTCTTGATGATGAGGAGGAGACGGATGAGGAGCCCCTAACCCGTATTGTGGGGAGTCGGGTGGTTGCCACCGATCGAGATATTCGGGAGGTTGGAGGACGCCCTGGCGAGTCTGAGGAGGCTGACACTAATCCTACTTATGCTCCCGATCAGTCTAGCAGTGTTCCAGGGGGAGCATCCACCTCAAGGGGATCGAGGAAGAAAAGGATGGCTCAGCCCCACGGGTTGAAGAAGAAGAAGAGGAGGATGATCTTCATCACCACCACCACTACTACCACCACTCCACCACTCCACCCACTACCACCATCCCATCCACCACATTATCTACCACCTCACACACCACTACCACAAACTCTCCACCACCACCTTCATCTATACCACCCCCAATCCTCACCACTCCACCACCACCTTCATCTGTACCACCCCCAATCTTCACCATTCCACTACCACCTTCATCTATACCACCCCCAATCTTCACCACTGCCACCACCACCACCACTAGCCACCATGCAGGACCGTCATCTTACCCCTCCAATCCATCTGGATCCTCTCTACCTCATAGTGGGGTAGAGGAACAGCTCTTGACACTTAACCGTATGGTGCTGAAGCTGTTGGCAGCCGATGACGAGAAGACTGCCCAGATTCGTCAGCTAGTAGATCTTACTGCTGCACAATCTCAGCAGATATCTCAGTAGGCTTAGTTGATTGAGCAGCAGGCATAACAGATTGCTGCACAGAGCTCAGAGATGTCCCAACTCCAGGAGCAACATGCCCAATCAGCCAAAAGGATAGAGGAGTTGGAGACTACCAACAAGACCATCATGCTATGGCTCAAAGGATCAAAAGAGGAGCCACTAAAGATCAAAGAGGGAGATGGAGATGATGGTGATGATGATGATAATGATGATGATGTTGATGGTGATGACCATGGGGATGATACTGATGCTGGTGATGATGCTGATGATGATGAGGATACATCTGCTGCGGGTGCCACTTCTGCGAGTGAAAGGAGGACAAAAAGAGCTCAAGACCAAGGTGCCTCCATTTCAGCCTCGTCAGTAGAGGAGCACATGATACAAGACAAGAGCAATACTTAGTTGTTTATGTTATTTAAATCATATGTATTTGAATCTTGTATCAAATTAATGTAATGAATGTTTATATTTAATGTTGATGTTTACTGCTTTAATTGTTGACTAATGGTTAATGTGTTATATGTTTTTAAATCAAGCAGATCCAAACTACCAGAGAGATGAATATGATGTTGCTCCTCTCCAACATATCAAGACTCAGCTCACGATGATTCTTGATCTGCAAGGTATAGTCAGGAGATTAGTGAATTACACTCCTGAAGAAGGAGAGATAATTCATGATCTCACAAACGAGCAACTTGCTGAAATATTCCGACTCAATCCAGATGAGATCATGAAAGATGCTCCAACAGTCCAAGTGGAAAGTGAAGACGAGCTCAACGATGTTGATGAGATCGAGATAGAAGATGTCATAGACCAACACTATCCAGAGTACACTAACACTAAAGCTAATGTCGTTCCCAATCTGGGAGACAACCTTGTCAGTGAAACTTTTGAGACTCTGGATAGAATGGAAGAAGAGTCAGACAAGAAAGGAGACATAGCCCAAGCCTCGGAAGCTGAAGTTAATATCAAAAAGGCTAAGTGGGCTGCATGCTTTGAAGAAATAAGAGCCCAACGAAGTGCTTCAACGTCAACTGCCTACACTAAGCTGTACAAAGTGAATAAACATCAAAAGGTGTCAGGCAGAATCATAGCATGGGCGTATTTTGAAGATCTCAATGTTTATGCAGTTAAACGTGAGAAAGGGATTGAGTACTTCAGGTTCCCATATGACCTGAGACTCTTCCTGGATTTGAGCTAAACCAGTTAGCAAAGTTAAAATTGCTATATGTTGACCCACAAAAAATGTCAGGCTGGTTTGAGACTGCTCTTAAAAGAGAGTACCACACCAGATAGGTTAACTTCAAACCTCAACAGCCAACGAGGTATCTTAGACGGTCCGAGGTTGATCCCATTACTAGAAAACCAAAAATAGTGCTGAAGTGGAGTCCTCCGCGCACAATGTCAAAGATCCCTCTACGGGAAATGCCACAGGACTTCACTCCACACTTCAAATGGTGGTACTATGATTGGAGGACATGAGAGGTAGTCATAGTTTTGAATAAGAATGGTGTTATGGAAACCATAAGGGTGTTCGACCCAATATGGCTTACAAACTTGTCTGCAGATGATGTTATACATTATACAAGTGGCCATTATTCTATGACTCTCAAGATATTGTACAAGCTCTACAATTTCAGAATGTTATAAGACTCTGTTTTGCTTTTGAGATACATGCCGGAGTCACTAAAGAAGAGAAGTACAAGAAGTTTGAGGAACTTATGAAGGATGTAAGACATTAGACGAAACTAGGTCCAAGGGGGAGTTTGTAGATACATGTGGCCCTAGTTTCTGAACATAATGTAATATCTTTGTATTGTCTTACACATATGTAATTGTAAGGGTACTTAATGAAATACAATATGTGGTTGTGCTTAATGTTGAATATTTCATTGGTTGGTATGTAATAACGCTTATTGACTTAACTATATAGGTTGTGGTTGTTTGAATAATTTCTAAATCAATTAATGACTATGAAACTTATTCAAACTTAATCATGTGAAGTTCTCATGCGATTGGCCCATGCTAATGGACCATACGCATGAATAACTTCATGCTAATGAACCATTGTACGAATGAACTAGGAGCCTGGATCAGTCGCATGATTGAAACATAAGATTGACTCAGTCGCACGACTGAACATTTAGTCGTGCGAATGGATCAACCGCATGAATCAATCGCACGACTGAACCATGCAAATGGTCCAGTCGCACGATTGAAAAACTTTAACCTACAAATACCACTTAAATCATGGAAAAACTAGACACTTCGAATATTTTAATACCCAACGTACCCTAGTCGTCCAAAGACCTCTAGCAACCTTTTCCAACTTCAAAGATCGTAGTAGATCGATTGCTAATCATTCTTAACGTTTAGAATTAATCTTTAATTAATTCTACGTGCGTTCTCACTGATTGGATTGCCAATCAAATAGGATTCCGTACTATTTGATTCGGTACACGCGTAAATCTGTTAGTATTCGTTGAGTACAAGATCCCTAACAACTTGGTTTGGAGATGCATCTTCTACCTGAAAGCTCCAGTCAAAGCCTCCTTCTTTAACAACAATTGTAGCTTGTTGCTTTGGCTTCTCATTCTGGGTGGCTTTCTCAGTGTCATTTGGTCTGGATTGTGCTTGGCCACCATTTGTTCTTGGTGCGTTGCACTCTCTAGCAAAGTGTCCCATCAGGTTACAGTTGTAACACATAACTTTTCTCTTATCCAGGCCAAACTTTCCACTGGCTGTATTGCTGGGAAACTTCGTTTCTATCCGCTTGTAGAACTTCTTGGTTCTTTGAGTGAGAAGAGCCATTTTCTGGACTATCTCCATGTCTCAAGATCATCTAGATGGATACAGTCCCGGTCTTCAAGGGTGAAGAGAAAGCTGCCATAACTTTCATCAGAAGACATAAAGGCTTGAGAAGAACTTGTCTCTTGGAATGTACTTCTTTGAGTATAGTTCTCCCTTGGTGTCTCCGGGAAGGTGATGGAAGGACCCTTTTGTGAGTTGTTAGGGTAGCATATGAGATGATGTTGGGGTTCTACGCTATCCTTTTCAGTCACATGAAGGGCCGAACCCATTTGATTGCTGGAGTTACCGGATGAACCTTGCATGTTCATCTCCATCTGGTATCCACTGAGAATGCCATACAACTCTATCAAAGTAAGAGTCTTAAGGTTCTCAGTCCCCTTGATAATAACACACTAATATGTCCATTGCCTAGGAAGAGAGGACATCAACTTCCTTACAATATCCCTATACTCAAGAGTTACTCTAGCATCCACTAGAGTATCCACAATCTCAACATACCTGAAGTATTGTTGAGTCATGGTCTCACCTATTTTGTAGGTGAAGTTTTCAAACTGCTACTTCAGGATATCATTCTTGTTCTTCTTGGCTTCAGTAGAACCCTCATACATCAGTTTCAATGCATCCCACAACTACTTAGCTGTTTTGCATTTCTTGAAACCTCTGTATACGGAGTTTGGAAGAGCAGTCTGAAGGGCTGTCATGGCCTTTGATCAATTTTTACTATCTTTCTATCTTCATCTGAGTAGCCAGCTACAACCTTGGGGATCATACCACCTCCAGCAGTAGCTGAAGAGGTGCTTGGTATGTAAGATCCAGTACAATAGATTCTCACATTCTTGAGTCTAGAGACTTGATAAAGCCTTCCATTCTTTGGCACCAAGTGTCAAAGTCATCAAGAGTTATTAGTAGGGACTTTGTCATGGTTCCAGTTTCCATATCAGCATTAGAGATAGCTGCCATTTGAGATGTTAAGTATTTTTGTGTGTGAGGGATCTTAAGATGGTGAGATCTTATATCAAGAGCCTGAAAGCTCTGATACCAATTGTGGGACCGTTGAAGGGTACTTGCTTACAACATAACAACACAAAGAGGAGAGTGTGCTACAACACTTAACAGATCAAATAGGGAACTAGAAAACCAGTTTTTAATGAGAAATAAGAAACACAAGTATAAAAGAGACAGAACAAGAACAACATAAGTAGATGGTTTCCAAGGTTGATGCATATTTCTCTCTAGTTCCATACAAGTGTTTACAAAGCAATGTTTCAAGATACAAAGGACCATAGATACTTATACTACAAGCTACAGTCGACCATACTTTAAAGGCCAACCGGATACATGATCTAGACAACAAAATCAATGTAGAGTCAAAAGGCAGATTGCCTTTTGACTAGTGACTATGACATGCCATAGTTTACATCCTAATATATTACAAAAAGGATAAAGTACATAAAGTAGAAAGTTACAGATTCAAGACCTCAATGTATAGTTACCAAAAACATGGACCTTTCACCAACTTATGTAAAGTTGGTGTCTTATTAGAGTTGTAGCGGTCCAACTTTATGTAAAAGGTACATGAGATAAAGCATGTGTTCAAAAGTCTTCGGAAGAAATCTGTCTTCAAGTGTTGGTTTCGGAAGACTTTGTCTTTGAAGCTTTGGAAGACTTCATCTTTGGCTTCGGAAGATATTGGCCTTGGCTTCGGAAGATTTCACACTTAGAATACTTTCTAAGGTAGAATGTGAAACTTCCAAAGCATTTCATTTCAGTACACTTGTGCATGCATGCAGAAGAGATTTTGGGTGTTTGGGTTGCATCAACCTTTTATTTAAACCTTACAAATAACATCACTCATTCTAGGGTATGATATCAAAACTTTATTTGATTTTGACTACATGCATAAATGAAATCTAATATAATATTTTTTATTATGTAAGCAAATAAAAATAAAAAAATGGCTAGGGGAAAAACTTAAGCTCAAAAAAGTTAATTCGCGAAGGGAAAATGTCACAGAATAGTAATCAAGTTTCAAAAGTGTTCTAATTTAGTCACTCATGCATATTTTTTTTTCAAATTGGACCACCAAATGGTCAAATCGAGTTATTACCAAATTTTATTACGACAAGAAAGTAATGATGGAAAATACGTGAGAGTCAGAATATTTACTATATAAAATTATATTAAAAATAAAAAAACATGTTAATTATGAAAAAAAAAAGTGCCTAAAATTTACGTCAACGTTCCATATCAGTATCAAAAGATAGAAAAATATATATTTTCTAACTGAATCCAAAAGTATAACATGCTAAAAAATATGTTATGACTTTTAATTTGTATAAAATATAAAACTGAATGATCTAATTGGAACATTTTTAAAGCTTGAGTTACCTAATTGGAACACTTTTGAAAATTGGTTACTATTTTACAAAGTTACCCCAATTTTAAAGTACAAAAAGTTTCTTATGACAACCTAAGTTGCTTTTTAATATATGTATAATATAGTTTATGTACACTTTTTACATTGAAATTTGGAACATATGCTTATATAAACATAATTTTTTTATTATTGTATGACATAACGTACATGTGACATCAAGTTGAGCATATTTGATCTTTTGTATTCACAAAACATCATTCGTAGCGGGGTGTGATAGTCATAGTAAGTATCCCTATCACACCTTTAACATTGTCTCTCCATGTGATGAGGCATTTCATAATAACTACAATATGTGTGACGGTAGGGTTGTTCGTTAGATCGGATAAGATAACAGAATATTTGTTTTATTCAGATCGAACTATTTGAATTTGAATATTTTAAGTCATGCTTAAATTCCAAAATATTAACCATTTTATTCCATTTACGCCCTTACAATAAAGTATAACATACGATGCTTATAATACAAATGTAAAACGTATAAACGTGTCCAAACAAAACCGTCATTTATTTCAATGTCATTTATACATAAACGCAACTCGTTATGTAATGATCTTCGTTTCATTATTAATATATACTAAATGATCTGTACAATTAAAATAAGAGGCCAAAAGTTTATTCAAATACACTTTACACTTTAGACAACAAAGAAAACAAATAATTATAAACAATATGACTAGCTAGAGGTGAGTTTCATGATTTTTTGTAGGTTGGTGGTTTTCCCTTCAACCATTCATTAGCAAGATATGATTTTGTGGTTTCCCAACCTAAGTGTTCCCAACCCATTCCAGACCCACTTGTTTATGTCATCCATCACCATGAATGAAAGCCCTAACAGTGAAATGTTCGTAATGGTGAGAGATGGAACAAACTGCTAAAAAAGATGTCCTTAAGAGGCCAAAAACAAGTGTTTCTTTTAAAGACATGTGACATTACTTATTTTCTTTTAATTCACACATCCACCTTTTCTTAACTCTATTTACAACATAAGGTTTATTCTTAAGTAACATATCATTTTATGGGTTCATGACAAGTTACCGATTGTCTCCAATTTTCAAGGCATATAAGACTGACCAGGTGTGAGAATGAAATTCTCAGTTGATATGTATCAACTAGGATTGAATATGATGATTGATTCAGTGATTATATGGCGGAATCATACGAACACATAACATTGAGTGCAAGAAATACTCATAAATGCTCTTTGTATTAATTGAGGTGAATGGTTGCGATGAATGCTAGGGTTTGAGTGTTAAACAGTAACTAGACACCTTCTGAACATAAGACTAATCAAAATTTTGATTGCTAATGTTAGTCAATAGTCACCTCACATACAAGGATTTCTATTCTATTTATAGGCTGACAATATGCCTTTACAGAAAAACTAAACTACCCATGTACTATAAACTAGTCTAAGTTCAAAAAGTCTTCATCAACATTTGTTTTGTTGATCCGTATTAACTAATGTGGTTGTGTTGATCTTCATCAGCATATCTTGTTTCTTCTATCGCATTAGTGTTTGGTCATCAGCATTGAGAAATG
The DNA here is from genome assembly GCA_025506515.1 of Flaveria trinervia. Lineage (NCBI taxonomy): Eukaryota > Viridiplantae > Streptophyta > Magnoliopsida > Asterales > Asteraceae > Flaveria > Flaveria trinervia. The sequence goes on along the minus strand of CM046442.1, from coordinate 109,848,605 downwards.
CGGATGAACAAACACTTGGCACATTTGTTGCTGAGCATCCACATTAGTTAACGCCAATGTACAATTCCTTGTCAGCATTTGTTTGGTTGTCCGCATTTGTTAATGCGGAAGAACAAACACTTGTCAGCATTTATTCTGTGGTCATCCGCATATACAAATGTAGATATCCGACACTTGTCTTCTTTTGTTGTTGCAGATTCTTCATCCGCATATCTTCTTGTACTTGTTGGATTTCGGCAGAACAACCATCAATCCACCACTTGAATTGGCATAAATGATCCTTTCAGGGTCCAACAATACTCCCCCTAAGGATTATACAACCAATGTACTTCAAGGGTTTGATGGTGGATAAGGTTGTGAGGATTCTACTAGGTCTTGTGCAACAGGAGAGGATACTGGTGGTTCTGCAAGTGATGGATCCAAAATGGCCTTTATTATATTGATAAAGTCATTGGATTCAAACATCTTTTCTCTATTCAACACATGAATCTTCATTTGGCTCATAGTGTAGATGGATTCAATGGGCAGTTTTTTTAATGAGATGGGTTCCTATATTGGCACAGTTGATAACCAATCTCTATGAACTAGTAGAGATCCTTCCACATCTACCTCTAGCTTCATATATTCTTCAGTTGCAAAGGAGTCTTCTTCCTCCTCCTCTGCTCTCTCTTGGCTATGATTCTATCATTAGCCATCTTCAGAATCTTTATTCACTTGAGAAAGAAGTGCGTGTCTGCTTCTCCCAGTTTGTTGTTTATTTCTCTGAAGTGCCTGGTGTATATGTAGTGGATATAGGATTCATCTAGTAGTCTCACCTCATATCCACTAAAAAGCCTTATCTCAGCACCTTCTTTACCTCCTCACCTCCTTTCAATCACTAACTCATCTGGTTTCTTATCATAATAGACATTTGAGATTGGTTTGGAGGAGTGAGTTCCGACCGCCATCTTTCTCTTCAATGATTCAGTTGGCATTACCTTGAGCTCATGGAATATCACTTCTTTAGCTACCTTGGTTTTTTCTTCTCAAAGGTTGACAAAGGATCTATCTTTTCTCATACAGATAGCCTTGAGAGATTTGAAGTTGTCTGTTATTTTGAACATCTTTATAATGTCTTCAAACTCATAACCCTTGAACATAGACTTATGATTAATCATCTATAGATTGGATAGTTCTTTTAGATCATGAATCTGTAGGGAGTTCACTAGAGTAGTATACTTAGTGAAGAATTGAACCAACCCTAAGATCGTTTTGATCATGAACATATTCCAGTCACTATCATACTTCTAGGAAATTATCTTCAGATCAGTCTTGATCTGGGGAGAAGATACACCTTCTATCATCTCTGCAGTGGTGAGTCCTTCTTGAAGCTTTAACTAGGAAGGCTTTGCAAACCACTCAAATTTTTATGTAGCACAGGGCCAAAGAGTCATGATCTCTATGAGTGAGCTGGATGTTTTGGGAAGACACCCTGGTTCTTGGTTTCTTGCTAATAATTTTTTCCTCAAGCTTTTTCAACCTTTCCTTCTTCTCATTTATCAGCCTAAGGATTGCAGATCTTAGAGAAGTTGTCTTCATATTAAAAAGCTTTCTTTTGGTGAAACCTTGTTTAGATAGATAGTCCTTTATTTCCCTGTCAGTCATTCTATAGGGATCAGGATACAAGGATTGAGGAACTGCTTGGTTTTTGATAAGAATTTAACCACTAGAGATTTGGATGCTTGAGTCTTTTCAAACTCAGACTCATATGATGGGTCCAACTGCTTGTTTAGCTTTTCTTCTTCTACTATCATACCCTTATAGGCCATCCAAATACCTCATCAACATCATAACTATGATTTATGAGAAACATAGCCTTCACCATCAGGTCATCTGTTTTAGCTTTCTCCACCATTCCATGCACTGAAGACACAACCTTTATAGGGCTTTATCTTGTTACTAGTTCATCAATCACATAGCCTCCCTCTATCTCTCCTTCTTTAAGATCTATAAATTTAGTTCTCTTTTTTAGTTATGCCTCAGCCTTTTCATGCTCATCTAAAAATTTAGCAATGGGTTCAAGGCTGCGAGGATCATCTTTTTGCTTTTTGTTAACAAGCTCTTCTTCTTCTATTGGTCTTTTGCCCTTTGTCGTTTTAGAAAGGTATTTCCTATTTTTGGTATATGTTTGCATGCTTGGACCAAAAGAGGTTTAAGCCATTTTAGTTTCTTGGGGCAATTTTTCAGCTTCTTTCTTTTAAGCTTCAGCCTGATCTTTCTCTTTGAGCTTAACATCTGATTCTTCTTTTTGTTGTTGTTCTTCATAAAGCTTTCTAATCATCTCTTTTTTCTCATGAGTTAATGACACAAGAGGTACAATCTGAAGACTCAATTCCTTCTCAATTGGGATAGGAGATTAAGGAAGGATCACAATGGGCTCAACTGCTTGTCTTTGATCACCAACAAAGTCCTATAATTCATCATCAATTATAAATTATTTAGTAGTAACGCTATCAAGATATTTGATCTTGTCACTGAACTCAGGTTTATTTTCAATCTCTAAGAACCTCATCTTCTTAGCAGGAGGAGAGTCATTATCACTCTCCCTAAGGAACTTTCTTCACTTTCCTGTTCTTTCTCATCATCTTTCTTCTTCTCTATCTCATCCTTATCACTTTCATCATCTTTTTCTTTTTCAAATTCTTATTTATCATAATCAATAGCTCCAACTTAGCAACCCTCTTATTCAAAGATTCTATTTGTTTTTGCTGTTTTGAGATTATGTCGGATTGTTCCTTAATCAATTCTTCCTGCTCTTCCATGACATTGTCTGGATGGCTAAAGTGACCACATGAACACTTACTTAATCTCTAGAATGTTTCAGAGCAGCCTGAAGTTCTTCTATCTCCTTATCCTTTTCTGCCTTTTCAGCTTCATATCTTTCTTTCAATTCTTTCAACTCTTATCCTTCTCATCCAATGCTAGAAGTCTGCCTTTTATAATACTAGACCTTCTAAGAGTTTTTCCATTTTGGCCACCTTCTTCAAAAGCTCAGTGATCATCTCATCTGGTCTATTCACCCCTGATTCAGCAAACTTTCAGAGGTCACTCCAAGTAACTTGCCTCACATGCATTTGAATATGATGATCCTCCTCATCAAGAGATGATTTAGATTTCTTTGAAGAGTTGGTAGAGTCACCAAACTCAATAGGCTCACTAATAGTGGGTGATGATGGATGGGAGATGTATGGTGAGGGTGAATAGGTGAAACATAAGGTGAATGGATGGGTGATATATATGGTGCGATGATGGGTAGTGTTTGTGGTTATGGTATTGGTGATCTTTGGGGTAATGGAATGGGTGTTGGCATAAAGCGTTAGACTATCTCAGCTTCATGAGCATAAGGCCTAGTGTGAAGATCACCACCTACATCAACCTGTGGTGACACTGGGCTTTGTCCTTCATCAGCTTCAACAACATGCTCATCAACATGTTGTTGATCAAGAGTAGTTTGATGTTCTTCTTCATGAATAGCTCATCAATAGGAGCCTGTTGTTCTCCTGCTTATTCATCTAGATTAAATGATCTAACATCCATGGCAACAAGGGAACGAATGTTCCACTATAGAAGTTCTTGGATCTCTCTATTTTATGTACTTATGGGACTTGGCATTATAGTGAGGAATATCCATCACTGTTCATTCAGGAACTATCTCTAGGAATTCTTCATTGATAAAGCATTGTATAAACTATGGATACATTAGGATCATGTGCCTTCTTCCTTCCTGAATGTTTGAAACAAGACCATTAAACACATAAGCAGACATGTTGAATGACATGTTGGTGCGCAGAGCACATATAGCAGACGAGGTTGTCACTGGGATATCATTCCATCTAGTCTTCCTCTTTGATAGATATTGTTGGTAGAGATAAATGAGGAACCTCTATTGTAAGTCAACTAATACCTTCACAATCTACTTCCTTTCATAACCTCCTTCATAGCCAATGCTTGCAAAGAAAGTCATGATATCATAATCTTTTAATTCCAAGGGAGAGTTGGCATCCTCACTAAACTATAGATACTGTCTCACAGTTTGTTCAGTAATGGCCAAGGTATGATCATTGGTGTTTCTCCCTGACAAAGTCCTTACACCATCTATGTCTGTTACCTCAGCAGTGCTCCAAAATGACCATATGAATCTCTCATAAATGATTGGTCTGACTGTAATAGCATGAGCAACTCTTGTAGTAGAGATGAATCTGATCATATCTCTAATTCCTTTTGCCTTAGTTACATCAGGGTCAAGGTAATCACTGACATTATGGAGCTTACTCCTTATAAGATTATGTAAATACATGTGTACCTAGTTTATGAGCTTAAATGTAAAAGTCTTTCATTTCTTACATATGTGTAATTGACGATATAATGAGCTTAAATAAATTATGATCTATGCTTTGATGTTTATTTATCTTTAATTCATATGTATGAATTCTTATATAGGTTTGAGATTGTTGTACATAATTCTAAGTCAATAATAATTGAGTATTATGTTCAACATAGTCGGATGAGTATTCATGCTAATGGCCCATACTTATGGACCATACGCATGAATACATCATGCTTATGGACCAGTCGCACGACTGAACCAGGAGACTGGATCAGTCATATGATTGTAACATAAGATTGACTCAGTCGCATGACTGAACCTTCAGTCGTGCGTATGGATCAATCGCATGATCCAGTCGCACGAATGAACCATGCTAATGGTTCAGTCGTACGAATGGAAACCCCTAACCTATAAATACCACCTAATTCGTGGAAAAACATAACACTTGAAGAGATACTACGCATACACATAAACCCTAGCCGTCCAGAGCGTCCCAAACAGCTTGTCCAAGTTCATAGATCGTTCACGATGGATTCCTACTCGTTTTTAACATTTAGTTTCAATCTTATATCGATCGGGTAATCGTTCTCACTGATTGGATCACCAATCAAATAGGATTCCAGACTATTTGATCTGGTATAAACGCAGAATCAGTTAGTACTCCGTACGTACACGATCCCAACAAGTGGTATAAGAGCTTTGGCTCTTGATTTTGCGTTTGATTCAATTAGGTTTGGTGTCAAAACCTACGTTTTAATCAAAAGAGTCACCACATTTGCTTCAACAGGTGTTTTTGACGTTTTCAAGTGTTAAAGTTGTGATTTTTCACTATACGGCAGATTAGGTTTCTTAGAAAAATCGTATTTTGTGTCTAAGTGTCAAAGTCTTTGATTTTGTGAAAACAATAGCCTTCAGTCGCATGACTAGCTCATTCGAACGATTGAACCCATTCGTACACTCCATTCGCACGACTGAACTTAGTCGCATTGCTCATTCGCACGACTAAACAACTTCAGTAGGTTGACTCCATTCTGCTTGTTCATACGCACGACTGAATCCAATCGCACGATTGAATTCATTTGCACCCTTCATTCACACGAGTGATCCATACTTATTATCCACTCACACGATTGAAGCTGTCCTGTTCTCCAAGTACAAAGTTTATAGAAATGGAAGATCAGTTTGCTGCGTTTACTGTAGGAAAGGACTCACACATCCAGAACTACTTCTTTTGGGAAATGAGATTGGTAATCACAACAAACCGCCAAAGCTATTAACGTTAGACGAATATCCTCAGTGGAAACAATGGTTTGAGATTTACCTAAATGGAGTGGATCCCAACCTTTGGACTTCTATAGAGACTGGTTACATGGTACCGGCCAGTGCAAATGGAATCAAGTTGACGTTAGGAGGAATGAGCAAAGCTTAGAAGATACTCTAAAATGCTGAGAAGAAAGTTTATGCCTTGTTGACTCAGTCAATCCCAAAAGACATTATTCACTAGTTTTCTAAGAACAAACAGGCCAAAAAGCTATGGGAGGCATTAGAGAAGAGGTATGATGGAAACGCGACGTTAAAGGCACTGAAGGCTAAGGCTCTCAAGGAGTTCGATAACTTCTCTTCAATATGAAACGAGAGTTTAGATGATATTATTGAAAGATTCTATAATCTAATGAGTGAGCTGCACACTCATGGCGTAACCACCTCAATGGAAGATAAAGTCTTAAGCTTTGTTGATGGTTTGCCTGAGAAATGGGACTCATTTTTGTCTAACCTAAGACAGAACAACATTCTTGTGACGTTAGACATAAATGACTTCATCTTGAAGTTAAGAGAGGAAGAACTGAGGATGAAGTGAAAGTCAAAGAAAGGATCCTACGTTCAGAATCCTTCACTCTACAACTTAGTTCCCACTCCAACTGGTTCAGGAGCACCATTACAAACAACTTTCATGTCCAGTTCCGTGGCTCCTTTCCAAACCACTGCTTCAGGACCAGAAATGTCAGGGTCATCGTCAACCCAATATATAGTGCCTCAAGCCAATACTACGAAGTTGAAGACCGAGAATCTTGGTAACATCACAGTGGAAGTTGCAAACGAGCATATGGATCTTCTAGCAGCAGTGGTTCAATTGTATGACGGTTTAGCTACTGCGAAGATCGGAAATTGTCATCTTGCAGATGAAGACTACGAGCAAGTTGACGAAAACGAGCTGAAAGGAATGGACATCATGTGGGCTCTAGCAAGTGCTGTTAGGAGAGCTAAAAAGTTTGTCAAGAAGACGAGGCAAAATCTAGTAGCCACGAAAGATACGAACTTTGGTTTTGACAAAACCAAGGTCACCTGCTTCAACTGTGGTGAAAAGGGTCATTTTAAACATGTATGTATGAAGCCCAAGAAAACTAGAAATGGTAACCCACTTCCTACTTTCAACCGCCAAGACAAAGAAGTGATTGGAACCAGTTCTTCAAGTAAAGAGACAAAGGCACTAACTTATCAAGGTGATGAAGGACAAGACTGGTCCTTCCGATTTATTTTTTCTGGAGAATCAAATATTGCCTTTGTCAAAGCATTGGATGATGGTCTACAAGTGAAGGTGAGATAGCAACTGAGCAAGTGATGTCAGATACAGAAGAAGTTGTGAACATGGTAAATCACTTGGTTGAGGAAGAGCTCAGAGAAACAAGTTTAGAATCTCCAACAATAGAAAACTCTACCTCTGCATTGATGGTTGATTTAACTGACTCCTCACAGGTAAGTTCTTTATATCAATTATTTAAAAAACATGCTTGTTCTGAATGTGAAAAATTTAGGGAAAGCATTGATCTGAAATATGCTAGGTTATTAGAACACAATGATAACTTAGTAAATGACTTACAACTATGCACTCAAGCTAATCGTATATTAAAACAAAATGAGTGTAGTTGTAAAGAAAAGATAGAACTTTTGGGTAAACAACTAAGGGAAACCGAGGTTGTTGTCTTAAATCAATCTAATGATATAAAGTTTTATTTAAATTCTTTAGAAGAAACCAAAAAGGAGAAAGCAGTTTTGGAAGTCAAGGTTAATTTTTTAAAACAAAAACTGCATAATTAGGCTAGTTCTTCTCACATAGTACAAAAATTAATGAAAGAATGAATCAATGGGGAAGGTTTTGGGTATAAAGTAGTTCTCCACCACATGAGATCCTTTTGAATACAAAATGTAGACCTATTAATAACAACCCAATTAAGGATCATGTGGTATCTACTCCTTTAGTTAGTGATCCTGATTCCACGAGTAAGCCTGTGAGATCTGACACTAAACAGAAGGAGACTACTTTGAAATCAAAAGGCAAGATGCCAGTTGAGAATTTAGATGATGCATTTAAAAGGGTTAATGTAAGGTCAGGTTCACCAATGTCCATTTCAGAACCCAAATTGACTAAACCAGTTAACCACAAATGTGTTAATCTTCAAAGTCCAACCAGAATGCAAGTTAAAGATGTTCAAAATGTTAAAACAATTAATTTTGTTAATAAGGATGAAACATCTAAAAGAGTAGTGACGAAACCAAACCAGACACACCTCACACCTTCATTAAACTCAACATCACATAAAAGTTCTCCTCAATCTATAGAAGCAATATCTTGCTTCAGTTGTGGAAAACGAGGACATATTTCTTCTAATCGTCCTTATTATCAGACCCCCAGAAAGAAAATCAAACTTTTTAATGAAAAACCAAGTTTGTCTAAAGTAAGATCTAGCACTCCAACTAAGAGTGTTAGTAAACCTAAAGTTCAAACCATAAGTCAGTCATCTATTTATTACAAGGCCTTACACAAAACTGGCTTTTGGAAAGAAAAATCAAGTATAGTGTCTGATAGTGAGGACAAGGGTAACACCCGGAAATTTTCTTTGAAGCCGACGAAATAAGAAAAGAAATAAAGTCCAAAGTCGAGGGACCAAACCCGCTAACGAGAGAAAACTTGATGAGTGGGAGTATAAAAGGGGGAGGGCAGCCCACACCCTCCCCATTCTTGCAAAAACTCAGCCAAGAAGAGAGAAAAGGAGAAAAAGAGGAGAAAATCTTGGTTCGGGCGGATTTGGACGTGAAAATCGACGTGTAGCGGGTCAAATCGAAGCTCTACTCGACGGGATCGTTAAGGTAAGTTCTAGGACCCCTCTTTTATACGTTTTTGAATGATTTTGGGGCTGGAACACATCTGAAAACTATTTTTCGGGTTTTTGGGTGAATACCCGTTTATGTATGTATACGTATGTGTATGATTCGTTTTGGGCTTGATTTCGGGCTTGGGTATGCTTGAAAGATGTCATAGTATGTTTCCCTAAGTTTTAGAAGGGTTGATTTGAGCTCAAACAAGGTTTGGAAGGGTTTGGAGGCCGAAAGGTGTGGTTGTAGTTCAGGTGAACTGCATTCTGCATCAGCTAGGGCTATGCGACCGACTGGAGGTCCAGGCGACGATTGGAGGGCGATTGGGTTCATACGCACGAAATGAAGGCGACTGAGGTCCATTCGCATGAAAGGTGTGTGACTGAGGGCCATTCGCATGAAGGTCATGCGACTGAGGTCCATATGCCCGGATGTCATGCGATTGAGGTCCATACGCATGAAAGTATGCGATTGGAGGTGATGCGCCTAAATAGTCCTCATATTTCTAAAGTCATGCGACTAGAGAGTTCATACGCATGGAGATCCTGCTACTAGAGCGTTCGTATGCATGTAGATCATGCGACTGGAGCGTTCATACGCATGGAGGTCATGCGGCTGGAGCTCCATACGCCTAAGTGTTGGTGCACCCGAATAGGGTTTATGCGCCCAGGAGTTTTGAGGGACTTTGAGAGGTGATGGTCGAGATGGATTTCCTCGATGATGTGAGGGGCATGGACAGTATAAGATGACATATGATGATGAGCTAATGATAATGATGATGTGACGCATGATGATGTGCGATGATGTATGGTTATGTGATGTGATGCGCGTGATTCGTGTGATGATGATGTCATGTCCTTGTGCACCTTGTATGCTATGCATGATGTATGTTATGGGTGTGTGATGTTGCCTGTGTGTTTGATGTTGCATCTTTTATGTTCCTTATTATTATTATTATGTATGTTATCTTTCCATGGCTTTGGGTTGAACATTAATGAATGTAATGAAAGTATTATGTAACGTAAAGTGGAAGATAATGAAAAGAGGAACATAATGAATGAATGCATGCATTAATGAATGAATGAATGAACGAATGAAAGGCTTGCAAGCATATGTATGAGGTGAGCGACTTTGTGTCGCAACAGACTCGAAAGAGGTCTTTGTCGCATACACCGGTACTTTGTCAGTGTTCGGACATGAGTCCGGGGTTTGTGTATAGGCCCCGGCACAGTATTAGTCTTCGGACATGAGTCGGGAGTAGTGCGTGAGACTGAGATGTGATGAAAGAGAAACGAATCGCATACTCCGATGCTGTGTCAGTCTTCGAACATGAGTCGGGAGTATGGCGTGAGTTGATGAATGAGAAAGGTAACGATGAAAGGAACAAACGTATGAATGAACGTTAACAAAATATCTTAACAATGTACTAAACAGGATCTTTGTCATTCGACCTTAGTAATCGTGGCTGAGTGCCACGAAGAGGGTAAAGTCTGACCAGATCTAGAACGGTATGAACGAAGGATGTAGATAATAATGATACTATTCGTATGCGTAAGGCCCCGTTCCCGGGCACCTTACAGCTGGTGGTTCATCGCACATAAAACATTATAAAATGAACGTTAATTTTACAGCGGAATTTAAAATATTCATGAATAACTAAAAACATGTCATTTACAACATCTGTTTTCATCTAAAAAATACAAGACATGTCAATACGAATGCCAGCCTCAAAATTGTCCTAGTAGCTTATGCATCCATGCCTGCAACTTCTCAGCATCAACATATACCTGACAACTATCATGCATACAAAATTCAGCGACGCTGAGTGAGATCTATTTTATAATAAATACTTTACTTTCGTTAAAACCGTTCTTTCAAAACATTTATACTATACAACCATTCGTGATCATGCATCATACGTACATACAAATAATATCATTATTATCTTCCATCATTACGTTTCTTAGCTTTGTTCATTCAACGTATTACATTATTGTTCACATCTCTTTCTAGATCCGGTCAGACTTTACCCTCTTCGTGGCACTCAGCCACGATTGCTGAGGTCGAATGACAAGGATCCTGTTCGATACTTTATTACGATAATTCATTTACATTCATTCATATGTTTGTTCTTTCATACATGATCTTTCGTCATTACCCTTATCACTTGAATCTTGTCTCTTGCAATATCCCCGACTCATCCTTGAAAGCTGATGCTATGCCAGAGCCTGCTCACAAACCCACGACTCATGTCTGAAGACTGCCACAACACCGGGATACGCGACAAAGATCCCATACGAGTCAATCATAGGGATTGAACTCCATCCGAGTCTGTTACAATAGAGTCACTCACCTCATAACTATGCTTGGCTTTATGCCACACCCCCGAAGTTATACATAACTTGGGTAACAACACCCCCACCATTGTGGGTAACACCCCCATAGAAATGGTAACAACACCCCCATCGTCGTGGCTAGACACCCCCATAGAAATGGGTAACAACACCCCCACCATCGTGGGTAACACCCCCATAGAAATGGGTACAACACCCCCACCGTCGTGGATAACACCCCCATAGAAATGGGTAACAACACCCCCACCGTCGTGGGTAACACCCCCATAGAAATGGGCAACACACCCCCACCGTCGTGGGTAACACCCCCATAGAATGGGTAACAACACTCCCACCGTCGTGGGTAACACCCCCATAGAAATGGGTAACAACACCCCCACCTTCGTGGGTAACACCTCCATAGAAATAGGTAACAACACCCCCACCATCGTGGATAACACCCCAATAGAAAAGGGTAACAACACCCCCACCGTCGTGGGTAACACCCCCATAGAAATGGGTAACACACCCACCACCGTCGTGGTAAAACCCCCATAGAAATAGGTAACAACACCCCCACCGTCGTGGGTAACACCCCCATAGAAATGGGTAACAACACCCCCACCGTCGTGGGTAACACCTCCATAGAATGGGTAACAACACCCCCACCGTCGTGGTAACACCCCCATAGAAATGGGTAACAACACCCCCACCATCGTGGGTAACACCTCTGAAGGTCAGTCACAAAGACTGGAACCTTTGCGTGCACAGTTTAGGATTTGCTGAACCTCACGCGGTAGAGCTTTAGGCATTTAGAGCCGTGCACCTCTGTACATATTGCTTTCAAGCCTCTTTGTACTTCTCTCTTTAGTTCATTAATTCATGCATGCATTCATTACGTTCCTCTTTTCATTATCTTCCACATTATGTTACATAATACTTTCATTACATTTATTAACGTTCAATGCAAAACCAAGGGAAGACATACGTACATAATAAGGATATACATAAACATAAACATACACCATCACCAAACTAGGCGCATCATACATAACACACATCAACATAACCCATATCATCATAACCAGGCTTATCTCCCCATTATACCCCTTAAAACCACTTAGAAATCTTAAGTCCAAATAGGCGCATGGGACCTTCCAGGCGCATTAGCATAAAAATTCTAAGTGTAGAACAGTCTGGGGGCACGGGCACTATTTGGGCGCTTCTGCCCTGATTAGGTGCATCAACACTAACATTTTAACACTGGGCGCATGGCACAATTTAGGTGCATGGGCCATCTCTGCTGGGCGCATGGCCAGCCATTTTAGGCGCATGGGCCATCTGCTGGGCGCATGGTTAGCAACTTGGATGCCTGGCCAATTACTGGGCGCATGGGCCACCCCTTTGGCGCATGGCCAACAATTCAGGCGCATGGACCACTATTCATGTTCGTCTGAATCATTCTGAAATGTTTTCTACGCCACCAATTTCAACCGATTACCACTCTAATCATACCCAAACACAGATCTAACATACTAAGGCCATCTAAGCATGCTAAACATCATTACTAGCCCATAATCGACACAATAACATGCATAAATACATACAACATTCGAACATAAATCTGTAAACCCATGGTTTTACTTGTAAACATCACTTGGTATGCATAATAGCCCCAAACAAGTTGAAAATCAGTAAAAGAGGGGTTTTAGAAACTCACCTTGAGCAGCTTTTGAGCAACACTCTTCCCGTTCAAGACCCCCTCGATTCAGCTCTTGAATCCCGAAAACAAGCACTTTTTCAGCTTCTTCTTCTTTTCTCTCTGTCTAGAACCAGGCTCTCTCTCTCTCTTCTTCTTTTCAGTCGTGAAGAAAGGATGAAACAGAAGAAATAATAGGCACCCATGTCCTTCTAAACCTTAAAGTAAAAGGTTTGTACTTTGTACACTTTTTCCCCCCTCCACTTGTGCTCATTATCTTTTCTTTCTAATTCTTTTCTTTTCCTTTCATTTAAATAGAAATTTCAGGCTGTTACAAGTCTACCCCCTTTAAAGAGGTTTCGTCCCCGAAACCTGTCGCTTCTCGAACAGTCACGGGTAACACTATCTCACCTTTTCTTTGAGCTTGCATTTAAACTCAGATCCCTTTAGGCTTCACTGCACCCACACAAGTGAAACCATCATCCTCCTTGGTTTATTCTCTTCTTCTTATTAGTAATGGTCACCAGTTGCTTCTCGTGGTTGGATACTCTGTCCATCTTAGTCTCTAGTAGGATGATCATATCCTCATCGGTTGAGCTCTTTCTTACGAGATGCATGGAACATCAGACGAATTCCACTTAACTTATCAGGTAGCTCCAGTCGATGTGTCAGTTCTCCCCACCTGAGCAACAACTGGGAATGACCCTCTCCACTTAGTATCAGCTTTACTCGACTCAAACCAAGCAATCTGCTTTCCTGGTCGAAGCCTTCTCATACCTCATTGTCGTAGGTTGTCACCGAACTCTAGTTTTGCACGGTTGAGCAATCCATCTTTCTGCAACACTTGGGGTTTAAGTCATAGACTACTGATCAACTCACCTGGAGATGCCTGTCTACCTACCTATGTCTGTCTTGAACAGCCTAGCAGGAACAAACGCTCTCTCTCAATTCTATCGCGCAATCCTCTAGGGCATTAGGTAACCTGATAGACTTACTAATAGCACTTCTTACATCGAAGGGTTCATCGATCTCCCTACCCCTAACGTGTAGCATCACAGAAAATAGCGGCAACAAAACTACTAATAGCGTCACAATTAAAGCATAGAGGCATAAATCTAAACTTGCAAGAACGTGCCTGACGTTACCTCGGAGTCGGACCTAACCTCCTCCAGGTCATAGTGAAGGCTCTAGCCTTCACCCTCTGTTCTCCTTCCTCGTACCAGAGCTTCCTCCGATCTTCTTTGTTCCCGAACCTTCCCCTCTCGGCTTCTTGCAATCCCTGCTGTGACCTTCCTCACCACAGGAATGACACCTCCCCATACCGCAGTTCTTCGCCACATGTCCGGCCTTCCACAACAGAAACAGACATTGCCCCCCCCTACATTCCCAGGGGTGCCTGTGTCCACACTTGTCACACCTTTTTAACCCCGCACCAGTTGATCACATGCTGATCATCCACGTGTACCTTTGTCACCTGGAGCGGTTCCGCGACGTTCCAATCGGTTCCCGTTCCATCCTTGATCACTGTCTCCTTTCTTGCTACTTTTAGTCGCCATCACAGATCTTTCATCATACAATCTCCCCGCCAAATCGACCGCTGACCTAAACGTGCTCGGTCGGGCAGCGATCATGTGCCTACGGATGTCTGCTGGCAAGCCCTGAATGTACCTCTTGATCTTTCGTGAAAGAGGTGTCACTTGATCCGGCACCAGACGTGCCATCTCGTTGAATTTCGTGGTGTATTGTTGATGTGTTAGGGTTCCCGCCTCCAGCTGCAAGAACTCTCTTTTCAACTTTGTCCATCTCACGATAAGGATAGAATTCCTCAATCACCAGCCTTTTCAACTCTGGCCGTCGCATCCTTCTGATAGCCCTGCTTCCCTCAACCTGGACGATATTGTCCCACCAACACAAGGTCGAGTCCACAAAATAATGGGCAGCGAACTTTACTTTCTGATCCTCCCGGCACTCGCTGATATTCAATACAGCTTCCATCTCTCTCACCCATCGGTGAGCAGCAGCAGCAGTGCCGTTTCCATCAAAAGTTGGGGGCTTGCATCGTGTAACACCCCATAATTACAGCCTCGTGCCGCCTCTGGCGCAGGCTCTTCCTCTTCGTCCTCTTCGTCATTGAAGAAACCCGTTTCAGTCTCGGGTCGTCTCTTTTCGCCCGAAGGCCTACCCCCTTCCTGTCTCTCCTCGTCTCTAACAACCTTCATAACTTTGATCACCACAGACGGTAGGATCTTCTGCATAACCTGATGCACTTCCTCCCTGACCGCCTCTCTCATCGAGGCTCTCTGATTAGCATTCTCATCACCGCCCTCCTGATGAGGGGTCTCGGGTTCCTTGTGGGCCGTTCCTTTAGCCCCAGACCTTCCTCTTGTGACACATGGTTCAGCACCACGTCCACCACCACCTCCACCTCGTGAAGCTTTCGAAGATCTACCGTCAACCATCTTCTAACACACTATAAGATTCGAACACTAACGCGGTCATTCAAGGTAATAACTCAGTTTATGTCAAGTATAGTAAGTCCCTAATTACAATGGCCAGTTGTGATTAGCCACCTACTTTACTCTTCATACCCCAAGCATTTCCTATCCCGACTACATCAGTATCTAAATCTACACAGCACACACAAGCCACATAACATGCACACATAATGCCGGTTAACGTTAACTTACATAAAACGTTTACATAAAACCTTTACCTGCAAGCACATAGCTACTAGGATGGCATCCCTTTTCCTTTAATCCTATTCTCAGTTTAAGATTAGGTTTTTCAAAATATTACCCAATTCACTTAAACTTTTGCTCTGATACCAACTTGTAAGGCCCCGTTCCCGGGCACCTTACAGCTGGTGGTTCATCGCACATAAAACATTATAAACTGTACGTTAATTTTGCAGCGGAATTTAAAACATTCATGAATAACTAAAAACATGTCATTTACAACATCTGTTTTCATCTAAAAAATACAAGACATGTCAAATACGAATGCCAGCCTCAAAATGCTCCCAGTAGCTTATGCATCCATGCCTGCAACTCCTCAGCATCAACATATACCTGCCAACTATCATGCATACAAAAGTCAGCGACGCTGAGTGAGTTCTAGTTTTATAATAAAATACTTTACTTTCGTTAAAGCCGTTCTTTCAAAACATACTATACTATACACCGTTCGTGATCATGCATCATACGTACATATAGATATATCATTATTATCTTCCATCATTACGTTCATTAGCTTTGTTCATTCAACGTATTACATTATTGTTCACTTCTCTTTCTAGATCCGGTCAGACTTTACCCTCCTTGTGGCACTCAGCCACGATTACTGAGGTCGAATGACAAGGATCCTGTTCTGTACTTTATTACGATAATTCATTTACGTTCATTCATATGTTCGTTCTTTCATACATGATCTTTCGTCATTACTCTTATCACTCGAATCTTGTCTCTTGCAATATCCCCGACTCATGCTCGAAAGCTGATGCTGTGCCGGGGCCTGCTCACAAACCCCCGACTCATGTCCGAAGACTGCCACACACCGGGATACGCGATAAAGATCCTATACGAGTCAATCACAGGGATTGAACTCCATTCGAGTCTGTTACAACATAGAGTCGCTCACCTCATAACTATGATTGGCTTTATGCCACACCATCGAAGTTATACAGAACTCGGGTAACAACACCCCCACCGTCGTGGGTAACACCCCCATAGAAATGGTTAACAACACCCCCACCGTCGTGGGTAACACCCCCATAGAAATGGGTAACACCCCCACCGTCATGGGTAACACCCCCATAATGGGTAACAACACCCCTATCATCGTGAGAAACACCCCAATAGAAATGGATAACACACCCCCACCATTGTGGTAACACCCTATAGAAATGGGTAACACACCCCCCCTTCATGGGTAACACCCCCATAGAAATGGGTAACAACACCCCCACCGTCGTGGTAACACCCCCATAGAAATGGGTAACAACACCCCCACCGTCGTGGGTAACAACACCCCCACCGTCATGGGTAACACCTCTGAAGGTTAGTCACAAAGACTGGAACCCTTGCGTGCACACTTTAGGATTTGCTGAACCTCATGCGGTAGAGCTTTAGGCATTTAGAGCCGTGCACCTCTATACATATTGCTTTCAAGCCTCTCTGTACTTCTCTCTTTAGTTCATTAATTCATGCATGCATTCATTACGTTCCTCTTTTCATTATCTTCCACATTACGTTAGTTAATACTTTCATTACATTTACTAACCTTCAATGCAAACCAAGGAAAGACATACGTACATAATAAGGAACATACATAAACATAAACATACAACATCACCAAAACAGGCGCATCATATATAACACACATTAACATAAGCCATATCATCATACCAGGCTTATCTCCCCATTATACCCCTTAAAACCACTTAGCAAACCTTAAGTCCAAATTAGGCGCATGGGACCTTCCAGGCGCATGAGCATAAAATTCTAAGTGTAGAACAGTCTGGGCGCATTTGCACTATTTGCGCTTCTTCCCTGATTAGGCGCATCAACACTAACATTTTAACACTGGGTGCATGGCACAATTCAGGCGCATGGGCCATCTCTGCTGGGCGCATGGCCAGCAGTTTTAGGCGCATGGGCCATCTGCTGGCGCATGGCAGCAACTTGGATGCCTGGCCATTACTGGGCGCATGGGCCTCCCCTTTGGGCGTATGGGCCTCCCCGTTGGGCGCATGGGTCACCCATTTGGGCGCATGGGCCACCCCTTTAGCGCATGGCCAGCAATTCAGGCGCATGGACCACTGTTCATGTTCGTCTAAATCATTCTGAAATGTTTTCTATGCCACCAATGATCTAACATACTAAGGCCATCTAAGCATGCTAAACATCATTACTAGCCCATAATCGACACTATAACATGCATACCACATACAACATTCGAACATAAATCTGTAAACCCACAGTTTTACTTGAAAACATCACTTGGTATGCATAATAGCCCCAAACAAGTTGAAAATCAGTAAAAGAGGGGTTCTAGAAACTCACCTTGAGCAGCTTTTGAGCAACACTCTTCTCGTTCAAGACCCACATTCGATTCAGCTCTTGAATCCCGAAAACAAACACTTTTTCAGCTTCTTCTTCCTCTTTCTCTCTCTAGAACCGGGCTCTCTCTCTCTTCTTCTTTTTAGCCGTGAAGAAAGGATGAAGAAGAAGAAATAATGGGCACCCATGCCCATCTAAACCTTAAAGTAAAAGGTTTGTACTTTGTACACTTTTTCCCCCTCCACTTGTGCTCATTATCTTTTCTTTCTAATTACTTTTCTTTCTAATTACTTTTCTTTTCCTTTCATTTAAATAGAAATTTCGGGGGGTTACAGTATGTATGTATGATGTATGATGACGAAGAAATGTTAAGTACTGTATGATTTTGAAAGAAAGTAAAGAACGGTTTTTCGAAAGAAAAGTATGTTTTATTATAAAACTAGAACTCACTCAGCCACGTTGACTTTGATGTATTTGTAGTTGACAGGTTTGTTGCTGAGGAAGGCACGGAATGACTACTTAGTTCTTTTGGAATGGCATCCATTATTATAAGGCTTTTGTAATGGAATGTAAAACGATATTATGTAATAAACAGTTGTAGTATTTTTGCAAGGGAATTTTGATGAAATGAAAATGTTGTTTTGTTTTTAATGTTTCCGCTGCAACGTTTTTATGTAAGATGAAGAAAATTATGTTTTGAGTGTGATGAATGACTAGCTCTAAGCGTCCCGGGAACGGGGCCTTACAACAAGAAGAAGATAGGTATGCCCTCAGCCTCTAAAGGACAATGGGTTGAGTTTATGATGTGTGATTTCTTTAGGACACCCAATCCAGTTAAGGCTTGGGTCCTAAATCTAAACTAACAAGTTTCTTTGACTGTGCAGGGTGTCCACTACAACGCTATGACTAATACCTGGATTATTGATAGTGGGGTATCCAGGCGCATGACAGGGAATTCGTCCCTCCTTTTCAACGTCAAACAAATCAAAGGGGAACATGTTTCATTTGCTGGGAACAAAGGAGGCTACATCACAACACAAGGCGAAGTAGGAAACTTGAAAGTAAAGTTTGACAAGGTCAACTATGTTCAACAACTACAGAGCAACTTACTTTCAGTCTTCCAGATCTGTGATAAAGGTTTTAAGGTTGTATTTGACAACAAGAAGTGCTAGATGTTGAAAAAGGACTATATGATTGAGGAGGACAAGGTTCTTATGTTAGCTTCAAGATATTACGACTTGTATGTCTTGGATCTATCAAAAGCATCCACAACTGATCACACAGTTCAATGCTTCTTGTCAAAGGCAACTGAGAGGGACTCAGTCTCATGTCATAGGATAATGGGACACATCAATCCTAGGAATATGAATCATTTGATCTAGAATAATCTAGTGAATGGTGTAAATGTCAAGAATTTCTAGCTTCTAGACTTCTGCATAGCATGTAAGAAAGGGAAACAGACCAAGAAGCTCACAAGGCAAAGAAAGTTAATTCTATTGATATGCCTCTTGAGCTTCTACACATGGATCTGTTGGGCTTTTCAGCACAAAGAGCATTGCTGGAGATTTGTGAGCTACACTCCGGAAGAGGGAGAGATTATACATGATCTTACGAACGAACAACTCGTTGAAATATTTAGGCTGAATCCTGACGAGCTGGTTAAAGACGCCCCAAAAGTTGATGTCGCGAGTGATGATGAGCTGAACGACATAGATGAAATAGAGATAGGGGATGTTACTGCTGAGCATTATCCATAGTACACTGACCACGAAGGCAATGTAATCCCCAACTTGGGTGATACTTTTGGCAATGTTACATTTGAGTACTGGAGGAAATAGAAAAAGAGAAAGAGAAAGAAGAAAGCACAGCCCAAGCCTCTGATGCTAATGTTGATACAAGAAAGCTGAATGGGCAGCTTGTTTTGCAGTGATGAAAGCCCAATGCTCAGCCCCAAAGCAGAATGCCTACACAAATCTTTATAGAGTCAAACAACATCAGAAAGTGTCAGGCAAGATTATAGCGTGGGCATATTTTGAAGACTTAGAGGTATATGCTATGAAAAGGGAGAAAGTAATCGAGTACTTCAGATATCCTCATGATCTGAAGACTCTTCCTAGTTTTGAGCTCAATCGTCTGGCATGTTTAGATCTTCTATATGTAAATCCGAGGAAGATGTCAGGATGGTTTGAGGCTACGTTAAAGAAGGAATACCACACGAGGTGGGTAAACTTCAGACCTCAACAACCGAAGAGGTACATCCGTAAGTCTGAAGAGGACCTAATATTTGGAAGACCTAAAGTGGTGCTAAAGTGGAGTCCCCCGCTCATGATGTCAAAGATTCCCTTACAGGAAATGCCTTTGGACTTCACTCCACACTTCAAATGTTGGTATTATGACTAGTGAACAGGCGAAGCGGTCATAGTTCTAAATAGAGATGGAAAGATTGATACTATCCGGGTATTCGACCCAATGTGGCTTACGAAGTTGTCAGCTGAAGATGTCTACACATTATACAAGTGGCCACTGTTCTATGATACGCAAAAAGTTGTACAAGCTCTATAGTTCCAACATATGATAAGACTCTGCTTTGCATTTGAAATATATGCAGGAGTCACAAAAGAAGAGAAGTACAAGAAATTCCAAGAACATGTTAAGAATGTTAGATGATAGAGGAAACTAGGTCCAAGGGGGAGTTTGTATATACATGTGTACCTAGTTTATGAGCTTAAATGTAAAAGTCTTTTATTTCTTACATTTGTTTAATTTGACGATATGATGAGTTATGTTATATGCTTTGATGTTTATTTATCTTTAATTCATATGTATGACTTCTTATATAGGTTTGAGGTTGTTGTACATAATTCTAAGTCAATAATGATTGAGTATTATGTTCAACATAGTCGGATGAGTATTCATGCTAATAGCCCATACTTATGGACCGTACGCATGAATACATCATGCTTATGGACCAGTCGCACGAGTGAACCAGGAGACTGGATCAGTTGTATGGTTGAGGCATAAGATTGACTCAGTCGCACGACTGAACCTTCAGTTGTGCGTATGGATCAATCGCATGATCCAGTCACACGACTAAACCATGCTAATGGTTTAGTTGTATGAATGGAAACCCCTAACCTATAAATACCACCTAATTCATGGAAAAACATAACACTTGAAGAGATATTATGCATACACATAAACCCTAGCCATCCAGAGCATCCCAAAAAGCCTGTCCGAGTTCATAGATCGTTCCTGATCGATTCCTACTCATTTTAACATTTAGTTTCAATCTTATATCGATTGGGTAATCGCTCTCACTGATTGGATTGCCAATCAAATAGGATTCCACACTATTTGATCCGGTATAAATGCAAAATCAGTTTGTACTCCGTATTGCTTTGTAGTAATAGATTATTACTCAAGATTCTCTTGGGTGATGTTTCTGAAAGCCAAATCAGAGACTTTTGAATTATTCAAACAATTGGTAACTACATTAGAATCACTCTACAAGCTCAAAGTTAGGTAGTTCAATCAGACAATAACACTGAATTCAAGAATCAGTGGATGGAGGCATACTATAGAGAAAGAGGAATTGTTCATCAATTCACCTTTGCCTACACTCCACAAATGAACGACATAGCTGAAAGGAAGAATCGAAGTTTGATAGAGACTGCCAAGACAGTTCTAGCTGACTCGAAACTACCTATTCAATTCTGAAATGAGGCAGTGGCGAATGCTTGTTACACGCTCAATCGAGTCTTAGTGGTCAAACGACATGGGGAAACATGTTATGAACTACTCCTGCGACGTAAACCTAACTTGGAGTATCTAGAACCGTTTGGTGCACTGTGCACATTGTTGAAGAAGACTCAGACTGGGAAGTTCAGCGAAAAGGCAGAAGAAGGGATCTTTCTCGGATACAGCATACCAGACAAGAGAGTTTACAACAACTCAACGGGTCAGGTAGAAGTTTGGTGCAATGTCGATGTTCAAGATACACCACCCTTCCAACTAGGAAAGGACCCTCATTCTTCTTTGACAATGATGGATTCTTTAAGTCCTTCAATCTGCGCCTTCTCATACTGATGACGAGCTTTTTGCTAGGATGATGTATGACATTCTTAACTCTCCTCCACCAGGCTCGACATCAACTGGTCCATTAGATGATTATTCTAGCCCTTCAGGGGGAGACCTTGAAGTAAGTGATTATTCATCTAATGAAGAAGCAGTTGAGACTGCTAATGTGGACTAGGAGGAACAAGTTCCCACCAATGAAAGTACACAAGCATCAAATCCTGATGCTTCTAACACTTCAGAACCTCATACTCCAACAGCTACAGAGACATAACCTGAGTTTAACAATCTGGATAATGAGATTGCTGTTCCAACAACTCCCGGATCTCGGCTAAATGTTTATCATCCCTTGGACAATGTCATTAGGGATGTTCGATCAGGAGTACAGACAAGAAATCAGCTTTACTCACCTGATTATGCCTCGGTAATGGAAAAGGGATATCTTCATGATGGTTCATATAGATGTTTTATGTCTCAATTTGGGCCAAAATAAGTGAGTGAAGCCTTAAACGATGAGGCATGGGTTAGTGCAATGCAAGAAGAACTCCTACAGTTCAAAAAGTTAGGAGTATGGACCCTTATGGACAAACCAAAAGGTGCTAAGGTGATTGGCACTAAATGGGTGCTGAAATGCAAGTAAGATGACCAAGGGGTCATAATCAGGAATAAGGCTTGACTTGTTGTTCAAGGACTTCGACAAGTTGAAGGCATAGATTACAATGAAGTGTTTGCACCAGTGGAAAGGATGGAAACAATACTTATATTTCTAGCCTATGCATGCTACATGAAGACTAAAGTTTATCAACTAGATGTGAAGAGTGCATTCCTTCATGGTGAAATCCGTGAGACAGTCTATGTCAGTCAACCCAAGGATTTGAGGATCCTTATCATCGGGATAGAGTTTACAAGCTGGAAAAGGCTCTTTACGGGCTCCATCAAGCCCCTAGAGCCTAGTATGAGAACACTCAACTCATCTTGTGAAACATGGTTTTTGCAGAGGGGTGATTGACTGTACATTTTTCATCAAAGAAAAAGATGGAGATTTAATGCTGGTATAGATTTATGTTGATGACATAATATTGGTTCCAAAAATGAAGAATTATGTAAAGAATTCGAATCTGGAATGAAAGCAGAGTTTGAGATGAGTGCCATGGGGGAGATGAGGTTCTTTCTCTGCTTACAGGTGGATCAGACACCAAAAGGAATCTTCCTGCATCAGACCAAATATGTAGGAGATATCCTCAGTCGATTTGACATGGAGAATGCTTCGCCAGCTGGAACTCCACTTGCCACAAACCATGACGTGGCACCTGACGAAAATGGTGATCTGGTTGATGTCGCCATGTACAGAGGAATGATTGGATCTCTCATGTATCTCATAGCCTTGCATCCTCAAATCATGTACGTCATGTGTCTTTGCCCCAGATATCAGGCGAAACCAAAAGTAAATCATCAGGGTTAAAAGAATCTTTCGTTATCTGAAGGGTACTCCAACACTAGGATTGTGGTATCCTCATGACGATGGCTTTGAGCTTACAGTGTATAGCGGATTATGGTGGTTGCAAGATGAATTACAAGTCAACATTAGCGGGATGTCAGTTCTTTGGTAGCCGGTTAGTCACCTGGCAGTGTAAGAAGCAGACCTCAGTTGTTCTGTCAACATGTGAAGCTGAATATGTTGCTGCTCGCAAATCATTTGGATTCAACAGCAAATGCGTGACTATGGTTTGAAATTTTCTAACACCCCTATTTTTGTTGATAATTCTGCTGCAATAGCTTTAACCAAAAATCCGGTCCAACATCCTAAAACAAAACACATCGGTATTAAATATCACTTTATATGTGACTGTTTTGAAAAGCAATTAATCGATGTTGTTAAAATTAATACTGATTTTCAACGCGCCGACCTCTACACAAAAGCATTTGACAAACCAAGATTTTTATATCTCTTAAAGGTTAATAGCGTGAAAAAGAAAAGTGATGTGATTCAAGAAGAAGAAGTTTGTAGTTCGACTATTTTGTCTTATTTTATTTTATTTTATTTTCCTATCTATTAAAATCCAAAAACACAAAAAGATTTTGGGTTTTAGAATTTTAGGGGGAGAATAGTTTAGGTTAGTATTTAAATTAGTTGCAGTATTTATTTACTCAAAAAAATGAGGGGGGAGGGCAAGTTAGCTGAAAGAACTGAAATCAAATCTGTGATTATGATTCAAAGCTTATGGAAAATGATAGTACGCAGGGAACAGATTGGTTGGGACTTCAAAAACAAGTTTGATCAAAATGCAAAATTCAAAGTACAAGTCTAAGAAGTCTAAGCATAACTAAAGAAAAATGATAGTTAAACTAGTTTGCTACTAAGTTAACATAAAGAAAGTAGACCTAGAGGTTGCTAGTTCATTATATGATATGTCGGTTGATCCAACACAATAGATGAGTAGACTTCATTGGTGAATTAAAATTCAAACTAATTTATTCAACTTGCTATGGGTTCTCATCTTATCCCTGGTTAACACAATCAACGCATTTGCAATAAGGGGCGACGAGCAAAATAAACGCCACAAATGTGTGCGGATGACCATAAATATGAGCAAAGCACATGTAAAAACTGCTAAAAGCAATGAAGCTAATAACAAATATGTTGTTGGTGCATTGTGTGCAAAAGAAAAATATATGCTCTAACAAGAAGATAGGTTGTGTGCTTCTCTGTTGTGCAGTGGCACTGACCCGACAATAAACATAACCTAAATATTCTAGAATTCATTGTTGTTTGCGCCTCTCTACTATGCGATGGCACTGACCTGAGGCTTGGTATCTCTTTAAAAGCTCTTAGAATAGTCTCTTCTTGTCCAATACCCGTAGTCCGCTCAAAAATCTCCTAAGGAATGTTGATTACCATATAAGTGTGGGAAACAGAAATTCTTGTTGAAATAATTAAACCTAATTCATCACCAATGTAAGTCAAAAGTTTGTGTATGGAATTAAGTGGACAAACATACTGACAATCATCGTGGCTGCAATTCTTGAAAGTCAAAATCATTGTGTGCATCTTATAGCTCTAGTATGATTTCTTGAAAGTGCTAATGACTCTTAGACAAAACAAGAATCTAGCATCTAAGTGCATATTAAAAGGTGTTCCCAAACGATTCTGATATACCTATATGATTCCATAATAAATCGTTCCAGAAATGATCAAATTAACTAGAAGCGGTTCTGCTCAAACCCTAAACTACAAAAATATTTCTTGTTTTCTTTAAAATTTTAAAGTTATTTTCTATTTTCTAGTCGTTTGTAAGTTAGTCGTCAGACTATACAACTGGATGTACTCTATGAATCACTAACTAAAAGGGGTCACGTCTGAGGTGACCAATCAGTTTTAAATTAAAAGGATCACGTCTGAGGTGATCAATCGGTTTTAAACAAAAAGTATCACGTCTGAGGTGATCAAATGGTGTCAAAGGTCATAATGTTTATCAAAGGTTAACATTTTAAAGGGTTAAAAGTGTATGAGGTCAAACTATTGAGTATGAGCTAATCGTACGATTGAATCATGAGTATGAGCCAATCACATGATTGAACCATAAGTATGAGCCAGTCATACAATTGGACCATGAGTATGGGAGAACCATGCGATTGGACTACAAGACTGAACCAATCATATAAATGGATGAAGGAGTATGAGCCAGTCGCACAACTGAAACATGAGTATGGGTTTAGTCACATGACTGAAGCATGAGTATGGACTCAGACGCACGACTGGAGCATGAGTATGGGTCCAGTCGCACGACTGAAATCTAATAGAGTATAAATAAGGGGGTCAGTTGGTCGTAACCCTTACCACCCTTTAAAGCTCTTTGAAACTGATCATACAACGATACTCTGCCTAAATTTCATTTGCCTGTTCATACATACTGATTGTGATCCTACCTGATTCCTCATTCATCTATAGGTATTGTGAGACTGAAATAGACCCTAATGACCGATTATTCTAACCCTAAGGGCCGATTCTGCTAAGACCAAGAACCGAGACTAAAACCCTAAAATAGACCACCTAACTAGACATAAATGTTGATTTAAAAGACATTAAGTGTTATTGAGTCTCTGCGAGTCTAATGCATCTAAACATAAAGACTAATATCAAGTTTCGACAAAGATTCGATTCTAGGGTGTTCAACAATGTAGGATACAAATGGTCATGGTAATGAACTCCAGTCGCACGATTGAGCCAGGCGAATGACTCAATCGCACGTATGAATCATTCATATGGGTTCAGTCGCATGGCATATTCACCTCCGATATTCACCACATCCCCCACTACCACAATCTCTCACCAAGTTGGTCCCTCCTCCCACTCCACATTCACAACTGTATCCACTCTACCAAATGTCGGGTTGTAGGAACAACTTGCGAACCTCAACAGTATTGCGCTCAGGCTGCTTGCCACCGATGAGCTAAGAGCTACTCAGCTACACAAGATGATGGAGGTGAATGCAGTTCAGGCAAAGCAGATCATGGAGCTCAGCGAGAAGAGTGCCTAGTTTGCGAGAGCTCTAGGCTGAGCCCACCATGCACTTCCTAGTCACAATAAGCTGGTGTTGTCTTCGGTGAAGAGAATAGATGAGCTTGAGAAGAAGAATAAGAAGATACTACTAAAGCTCAAGGGATCAAAGAGCGAGCCATTAAAGATTAAGGATGATGATGATGATGATGATGATGATGATGATGATGATGATGATGATGAGGATGAAGACGATTCTGAGGACGATGTTGAGGAAGGAGGAACGAGTGGAAAAGATCAAGAGGATGATGATGATTAGGAAGGTGATGCATCTGCATCAGCCTCAAATCCTCAAGCTTAGGAGAGGCGCATGAAAAGAAACCAAGATCAAGGAGCCTCATCCTCCATTCCTCCAGCTGAAGAACCGATGGATCAAGACAAAAGTAATTAGTAGATGTCTTTGTATTTAAAAACTTGTGTACTTGAATTGTATATTACATTAATGTAATTAACAATCATCTATGTTTGTTTATGTTCTAATGTTTTATATATTGACTTATGTGTGATGTTCTTAATGTTTATTCAAACAGATGAAACTCAACAGACAAACAAGTATGATGTCGAACCCCTTTAGCAAGTTAAGACTCAACTTACAATGATTCTTGACTTGAAAGGGATAGTCAGGAGATCTGTGAGCTACACTCCGGAAGAGGGAGAGATTATACATGATCTTATGGACAAACAACTCGTTGAAATATTCAGGCTGAATCCTGACGAGCTGGTTAAAGACGCCCCAAAATTT
Source organism: Flaveria trinervia (assembly GCA_025506515.1). Classification (NCBI taxonomy): domain Eukaryota; kingdom Viridiplantae; phylum Streptophyta; class Magnoliopsida; order Asterales; family Asteraceae; genus Flaveria; species Flaveria trinervia. The sequence goes on along the minus strand of CM046442.1, from coordinate 109,821,624 downwards.
GATGTCGCGAGTGATGATGAGCTGAACGACGTAGATGAAATAGAGATAGAGGATGTCACTGCTGAGCATTATCCAGAGTACACTAACCATGAAGGCAATGTAATCCCCAACTTGGGTGATACTTTTAGCAGTGCTACGTTTGAGAAACTGGAGGAAATGGAAAAAGAGAAAGAGAAAGAAGAAAGCACAACCCACACCTTTGATGCTAATGTTGATACCAAGAAAGCTGAATGAGCAGCTTGTTTTGTAGAGATGAAAGCCCAACACTGGGCCCCAAAGCAGAATGCCTACACAAAGCTTTATAGAGTCAAACGACCTCAGAAAGTGTTAGGCAAGATTATAGCGTGGGCGTATTTTGAAGACTTAAAGGTATATGCTGTGAAAAGGGAGAAAGGAATCGAGTACTTTAGATATCCACATGATCTGAAGACTCTTCCTAGTTTTGAGCTCAACCGTCTGGCATGTTTAGATCTTCTATATGCAAATCCAAGGAAGATGTCAGGATGGTTCGAGGCTGCGTTAAAGAAGGAATAGCACACCAGGTGGGTAAACTTTGACCTCAACAACTGAAGAGGTACATCCGTAAGTCTGAAGAGGACCCTATATCTTGAAGACCTAAAGTGGCACTGAACTGGACTCCCCCATGCACAATGTTAAAGATTCCCTTACGGGAAATTCCTCAGGACTTCATTCCACACTTCAAATGGTGGTATTATGACTAGCGAACGGGTGAAGCGGTCATAGTTCTAAATAGAGATGGAAATATTGATACTATCCGGGTATTCGACCCGATGTGGCTTACAAACTTGTCAATTGAAGATGTCTACACATTATACAAGTGGCCACTATTCTATGATACGCAGGACATTGTACAAGTTCTACAGTTCCAACATGTGATAAGACTCTGCTTTGCATTTGAAATACATGCAGGAGACACAAAAAAGGAGAAGTACAAGAAATTCCAAGATCATGTTAAGAATGTTATACGATAGAGGAAACTAGGTCCAAGGGGGAGTTTGTAGATACATGTGTACCTATTTTATGAGCTTAAATGTAAAAGTCTTTCATTTCTTACATATGTGTAATTTGACAATATATTGAATTATGATATATGCTTTGATGTTTATTTATCTTTAATTCATATGTATACTTCTTATATAGGTTTGAGGTTGTTGTATATAATTCTAAGTCAATAATGATTGAGTATTATGTTCAACATAGTCGGATGAGTATTCATGCTATTGGCTCATACTTATGGACCATACGCATGAATACATCATGCTTATGGACCAGTCGCACGACTGAACCAGGAAACTGGATCAGTCGTATGGTTGAGACATAAGATTGACTCAGTCACACGACTGAACCTTCAGTCCTGATTGATTCCCACTCGATTTTAACGTTTAGTTTCAATCTTATACCGATTGGGTAATCGTTCTCACTGATTGGATCGCCAATAAAATAGGATTCCGCACTATTTGGTCTGGTATAAATGCAGAATTAGTTATTACTCTCTACGTACACGGTCCTAACAGATTAGCCATTGTAACATGCATTAAAAGCATTTGAATTTGAAAATTTAACAGAAATTGGCAGATTCTAAATCATAATTCAAGTGAGGTTTTCTCAGTTTGACTTTTAATGGTCAAAATTGAGTGTTCTTATGTATTGTTTCATAGAAATCATACCCAACTTGATTTTGTCATGAGTAATCACTTTTATGTTGTTTTTCAAGTTTCTAGAGATTATGTTTTATGATTTTAACATCTATTAATCCTTAAAATCAAGTTCTAACATCAACATTTTCAGTTATTTTAGCACCATGTTCTTTGCATGAACGAGGTTTTTGCAAATCACGCATATGTTGTTAAATTATGTAATGAAGTTCATCGCACTTGAAAATGTTTGTCAATCATTAGTTTGATGTTAACTTTGTTGATTATTTCTTGACCTAGAGGTCTAAGTTCAACATGAGTTCTATTGTCCGATGATTTTAGGTCATGAACTTTGAAGATATTCACCTTATTTTCAATACTATGGTTGTAAATAATCGAAAATGAGGAATCTTGGGTGAATGAATCAAGAACACAGATTTTTGTTTTTGGTGATGGTGATGATGATGGATGAAGAACAGTGAAGAACACTCGTCAGACTTTTAAGTCTCTCAAATTTGAAAAGTATTAAATGACCTTTTGAAGTGGGTTTAAATAGTCAATTTTATGTCTTTTGCAAATGTTACAAGTTTTAGAACGAATGTGGCTAAATTTAAAAGTTCACTGTAGAAAATGCAGTAAAGAAATTGTTCATTTGCATTTGTGTACTGTTACAAATGCGGAAGTATAAAACTTGGCAACATTTGTTCACTACATCAAATGAGATAGAAAAAATTCCTTGGATCACATAAACTTCAACAAATGCAATGGAACGAATTCCTTGGATCACATAAACTTCAACAAATGCGGTAGACCCAAAGATTTTCCATATTTCTTGACTTTCAAGCATCATCATGACAGAAGAGATTAAGCACATTATTTATTCATTTTATTACACAAAGTAGATTTTAGTATTGAAGTCAACCACATTTAGGAAATGCGGACGTGTAAAAAGAAATGCGGCAGAACAAAAGTTTACCACAAACACAAATGCGGTTGAATACTTTTGTCTGTATAAGTTTTCAACACATCAAAACTTTTATGTATACTTCCTTGAAACAAACACGGTAGAGTTAACTTGTCCGCATTAGTTTCACTTTGTTTATAATGACATGAAAACAATTACCCACATTGGTTATATGCCTGGGTTACTGTCACCCACATTAACCAATGCACTTACCTGCATTAATATTTGAACTTAATCAAACTTAATGTTTTGTAGAGTAAAATATTATTTCTTATTTGCTGATCCATTAGCTATTATGAAGAACTATCTTTGTTTTTGACTAATTTCTTATGAAGTTTTGATTGTGGTTGGGATTATTAATTCTTGCTTGGATTGACTTGTAATCAGATTTGATACAAGTTTCACAGTGTTTGATTGGTGTTGGACTTTTATGCTTCCAAATATCTACATAAGCTAAGATACCATAGGATAACTTTTTCACCAACACAATCAATTTCTTTTGTTTTGATTTTGTGATTTTTAAGAAAGAAAATATCTGTAAAAACAATCAAAATTTTAAATTACTCCTCCTAAAGTTTATATCCATGATTAGATTAATACTTTAAAGATTTAAAACTTTCGAACATAAAATCTTTTATAATGATTTTTTTTTCTTATTTGTACATGAAGAGGAAGTATACTTTCCTTGGGATCATATCAATCTTGCATTACACAAGTGCAAGCTTTTTTTTAGTAAAATAGACATGTTTATGATCTTATAATTGAAGGTATGTTTGTCCTCTTAGACTCATACCTGGTTAATATTATAATGTATGTGACATTTATCATGTTTTGATTACTTTTAGTATTCAACATGTAACTCACACATAAAAGCATGGTTTGATCAACCATCCTCATGTAATGCATGGTAGAACTTTCTACAACTTACTTGACCAGGTCACTTAAAGTATGAAATCTCATTTTCACTAAACCTCATTGGGATTCTTTTACTTTGATCCTTTTAATGATTTGATCCACATAGGGTTTTTTTTTGCACTTCACTTTGGAAGTTGATCCATAATGGGATTCTTTTTTCATTCATGAGTAATGTATTCTTTTGTTAATTCATCCAAGGTGGATACGTTCCACATTAGGAATCTTTTCGATCATGACATCAGCACTATGTGCTTGTTTCTTCAGGTCTTTGCTCAGCAGATCTCTAGAAGTCTCGAATATGCAGATCATATATGGTTAGAGAGTGAGAGAACACATAAGCTATAGGAGAACCTCTGAGCCAACGTATACGGTCACAAAATCCAACAACTTTTGAATTCCAATCGTCAAGAATGGTTGTGATGTTGTTCCGCTCGTTAAATTTTAAATTAGCCATTTATCTGAAAAGAAGAGGATGAAACACATTAGAAAGATATAGTTTAATGGATGAAAAACTAAGGATTTGGACGTGAAATGTTTCAATTTTGGGTAAAAAACAGTTTGTTTCTTCATTTTCATACGTTCTGTGAAATTGTTTATGTATCATGCGAAACTGTGAGTTCATACTGTGAAACTATGAATTTCTCCTGCAGAACTATTGGTTTGCATGTAATTTCACATCCATGGAATTCCAACGAAAGTTAGGTAAAAATGACATGAGAATTTGGCAATGGAATAGCCATACGAACTAGCAGCAAAACTACATGTGAAACTGTTGTCGAAACTAGGTAGAAAATGATCCACTTGATTGTTAACATATATGTGGGTCATGTACCGTGATCCTAGCTTAGAAAGTTTAGAATAGAATCCCCTTGGACCCCACTAGGGGCTACTGCCCCTAGAACCCTATTGTTTGGGGCTACCACCCCCCGAACCCTTGCTATCCCGCGAGGGGTCAGATATGTGTTTATGGTGAATTGTACTTGGTATGTTGTGTACATAATAAGTAAATTATTTTATATTAAATGGAAGATAATATTAATAAAAAGTGGAACTTAATGGATGCTACCCAAGGCCGTATAATGATGAAAGTCTTGTAAGCATTATGATGGACTTCACTTATGTGGGTCTGAATTGTACTTGGTATGTTATGTACATAATAAGTAAAGTATTATGATGTACGCATGATCATTATAAGAAGGATAAAGTTCATATTTTATTATATTACTTAAAACTAGAATTCACTGAGCAAAGCTAACTTTTATGCATAATAGTTGACAGGTGAAGGATGATACTGAGGATGGCACAAAGATGGAAGCCACATGGCGTGCAATGAATGGCATCCATGATTATTAAATTGTTTATTTTAATTTAAAACAAAGTACAATGTTTTTATACTATATGGGAGACAAATTTACTATTACAATATGATTTGCAAATTTTTAAATCAATGTTTATTTAATTCCGCTGCAATGTTTTGTTTATAAAGTGATTTTATGCTATGATTAACGAACTATGAGGCTTCCTAGGAAAGGGGCCTCACAATTTGGTATCAGAGCCATAGTTTAAGAGAATTGGGTAAGTTGTTTTCAAAACCTAACTTTATACTAAAATGAGACTAAATGAAGGGATGCTAATCCAAGTAGCTACTTGCTATCAGGTTAAAGTTTTCATATGAACTGGGATCGTGAGTGTGTGCTATTTGTTTTATATGCTTGTAGATTGCAATACTGATGTGTGTTCGGATAATGAGTGTTTAGAACATGGGGTAAAGTAATTAGTTAATCACACTTGGCCACTGTAATTAAGGACTTACCATACTCATCATGATTTGAACAATGATCTTGAATGAACTTGTTGGTGTTTAAATCTTATAGGAGTTAGAATTTATGGATGGTAGAAAATCTAGGAAGGCAAGCCGAGGGGGTGCTGGTGGTAGGCGTACTACTGGGTCACGTGTCACCCGGAGCAAAGCTAATGTTCTTGAGTCTTTTCCGAGGATTCAGGCCTCCATCTAATATGAAGGAGGACATCGATGATGTTTACAATGTTATGAAAAATGACTTAGCCTTAGTGGTGAATGAAGTGATTAAAGCTATCAATAATAGGAGAAAGTTGACAAAAAGGGGAAGAAAAATGAAGAGAATTCAAGAAAGTCCACTGAGAGGACTGATGAATCGAAAGAGGAGCCGTCAAACCCTAAGGTGGTAGTTCATGGCGATGATAATGTGGAGGAGTTGGAGAAAGAGACTTCTAAGGGGTGCAACTATAGGGAATTTCAAAGGTCCTAGCCTTAGACCTTTCACATAACAGTAGTGCTACTACCGCTCACCATTGGGTCAGAGAGATGGAATGTTGGTCCATACAAATCGAATTATAGTATAATTGATTGAATGTATCATTCAATATTAATAACAAACTCATAATATAAACATTTGATGATGAAGAATAGACCAAAAGTATTTAATAATAAACAAATCAAATCCAATACAATCAATAGAATAAGAGCTCAATGATATTTCAATATAATTTCAGCTTACAGAATAGACTTGCAACAAAGGAAATTCAAATTAGGGTTTTGCCAGATCCATGACAATGAAAGAAACAAATTCTATATATAGAGTTGATAGTTTCGCTGTCAGCAAAAATATCATGCCCAAGTTTAGTTTCACCTGGCTATGAAACATAGTTTCACCAGGTGAAACAAGACAACTGACTATGTCGAAACTATGGCAAAACTTTAGTTTCGCTCATAATTTCGCTGGGCAGCAAAAATCAAATTACAAACTTACTTACAAAAGTAATCTAACATTTATCCTATTACATTTAAACATAAACAAAATTATAAACACTAATCTAGTTTGAGTCCAACCTATTCTTGATCTTCAATACCCTAGGATGGACCTCACCGACTTGATCATTCTTCATGAGCACCAGCTCCAGCATCTTCCACAGCCTTGAGTCTGGCTTTAGCTTTAGTTCCTGTTGCACCCACGTCTTCACCATGTGCACTAGCTCCTTCAAATTGTCTAGTCAGATCCTACATGTCCATCATCACTTCAAATTTAGGCAAGGTCGTGAACGCCTTCCTTTTATATAGATATGATTTCCTTCTACCTCTCCTTTTGATCATAAACATTTCCAACCCTAAGTTATATTTCCAACTTATAATTTTTTGTTCTGCCTCTTTCTTTCTTGACCCTTGGATATCTGGAATAATGGGGTAAGCTTTTCCACCTCTTTTTCCCTTACAAACCATTCCTCTTTCTCCAGCTCGAACACATCACCATCAGTAGAGCCCTTCTTGATCACATATGGCAAGGGTCGTTCATCAACTTCATAATATTCGGGCTCTGAGTCATAATCCACCAATTGTTCATCATCCTCCTCCTCATCAACTAGGTTCATCTCTGCAGTCTTTTGTACACCCTCTACTGTTGGATATCTCACAATCTCCTTACCAACCAAATCGGTATCAATGTTTATTCCTAAGTCTATAAATCCCGCTTCAATCACCTCCTCCATGTTCTCCTCAGTTTCTTTTCCTCTATCCTCTTTTTCTATCTCATCATCCTCTCTCACACCTGAACCTCCTACAGTAGCATCTACTGCACCAATTGTGCCCTCTCCTGCCTTGGATAAGGTACCCATATTCAGGAATAGGTGCCTTGATATATCTGTAACATCATCTAACTCAAATTGAGTTAGATGATTAGGCAGGCTGGTTGCACCCTTAAGCTCGTTCACCTTGGTCAACAACCTCTTGATCAAATTCTGCTAATCAACTAGCATCTTCGACATCCCTTCCAACATCTCATCCTTTTTCTTTTCTCTCAACTCTTGATTGGTCAGCTTAGTCTTTATCACGCTCAACTCATTAGCCAGAGATGAGTTGGGGTTCTTGATCACATCCTCAGCTAAGTTTCCCCTCTCTTCTCTCCTATGTGGCTTAGTAAATGTTTGGTGCTTATGCTTTGATCTCCTTTCAGACTCACCCTGATCAATCTTTTTCTTTGATTGTTTCTCCCTCTCAGTTCTAAATGCATGCTCCACTTTATCTATATCCTCCTCAAAATCATAGTCTTTTTCTTTTGCATACCTCTTCATCTTCTTCACTGACTCAGCTTGATGTTCCCTTGTTTCCTCAGCGTGCTTATTATCAGCCTCTATCACCCTCTTGATGTAGTTCCACCTTTTGGCTGGATACATGTTCTCCCATAAATGAGTAAGTACTTATGAGTTTTGAGAAAGCCTTTTTCTTCCAAAAGTAATGAACTCTCAGAAGTTTTTACAAATTTCGAAGGATAATCTCTTCTGAAGAAAAATTCTCTAAAATCTTGAAATTTCTTCCGAAGTCATTTTGGCTTCGGAAGCTTTCTTCTCAAAACCTTCTGAAGTCGAATTACCTTCTGAATATTTTCGACTTCAAAGAAACCCTTTGGGCAAAAAGCAAACTACTTTCTCAATGGTGGGACCGACATCCAGATTTCAAAGTTTATCCTCTTTATTAACTTTGTCTGAAATCCATTTCATATATAAACCCAATGGTTCCCCCTCTTTCTTTATCATCTTCATCTTCTTTCAGACCTAAATTCCCAAAATTCTCTCAAAACGCAAAAATGACCCAAACTTCTCCATGCAGTTACACAGGCAACACAATCAGGTTGCTCTATTACACTTTGAAAAAGATCCTCATTTCTCAAATGTTTGTCAGTTCTAAGCTCTGTCCAACTACTCCACCTCCCTTACCATTGATCCTATTCTTTATGAGGATTATCTGCTTAATTTTTCAAAGACCTGTCAAGAGGTTATTATGGATGGGGAGAAGGCATTGTTTGCTATAGTGTAAGGGGGGAAAATCTTCATTACTCTAGCCACAATCAACACCCACCTTCAGCTGGATGATGACGAAGGTGAGTTTTCCTTTCCTAAAGAAGTTGTAAACCACTCTTTTGAGTAGATGGGCTATGAAGGAGATTTTTCTATAAAGACATTCAGGAAAGAGAAGGTCTCCTCCTAGTGGAAGTACTTACTTCATGTGGTCATCCATAGCTTGTCCAACAAGCATGGGGGTTGGGACCAAATTCCTGAAGATCTCTCCTTCATAGTGCATGGGATGGTTTAGGGGGTCAAGTTCAGGTACTCTCAATTTTTTATACAAATTTTCTTGCTAACTTGGACTACTTAGAATATTATATGTTTCCTAGATATGTTCAACACATTTTAACTATTAACTGGGCTCACAGTTGAGGGAAACAAGTAATATTCTTAAATTGGGACAGATGAAGCCCGACATCTTTAAAATTTTGAAGAAGTCAATTGTTGGCTTCTCTGTGGTAGACATAATTCTTGTCCCCAAAATGTTAGAGCTCATTGCTCAAGGTGGAAACCTAGTAACACAAGCTAGTGTTGAACCCATACCTTCTACCTCTCAACCCCAAACAACCACAAATCACCCTCACCTACCAAAGAAAATCCAAACAAACCCCTGCACAAGCTACTCGGTCTGTGCAGGCCCCCATACTACTATACACACAGGAAGAAGTGGACACTAGAGCTCCTACTACTCTTGAGGAGCAAACCACTCCCATCTCTTTAAGAATCAGTGTTGAGGTTCCTCATGCTTAGCCTGATAAGGTCACTATCCTAACAACCTTAAGCCTTCACTCTGAGTCTCAACACTCAAGTGAACAACCTTTAGAAAAAAGTTACCATCCCCAACCTTTAGATCTCAACCAACCAATCCCAGCCTTTTTAATGAGTACCATGAGTCTCTCTACTCTTCCCCCACTCAAGGAGAGATGAGTGCTCTAGATTCTCCTTTCTCTAGCCCATATTATCTACCTACTACTGAGGTGGATCTTCCTGACTCGATTCAGGAGGTCCATATGGAAAAGGCTCTCACTTCTGCAAGTGATTACATCTTTAAGACCTCAACCATGGCAACATAGCCCACTGATAGTCCATCTGAAGTGGTCAGTGAGCAGAGGAAAACCAGCAACCAAGAATATCATGTGGTTGTGAGACTAAGGACTTTGGTCCAATTATCTCATCCCCCAATGAATATTCTCAAGAAGAAGAGGGGAACCTGAGACTAAAGGTGCAAAAACTATCAAAAACATGCACCTATCTAGTCTCTAAGGTTAATCACTTGGAATCTCAGGTGACTGCTTTACACAATAGGGTCAATGATCAACAACTTGAAATTTCTTATCTCAAGGATAAATTAGCTGGAAGACCTTTAAGAAGAGCTCAACCAGGAACATAAGAACCTGTGAATGTGATTGACCTAACTCTTAGTTCACCTATGCAAGAGAGTTATGCTAGCAAAAAGGGGGAGAAAGTCATTACAATCATAGAACCTAGGAGTTCCTTATAGAGTATGGACACTGAGGAATCACCATCTTCAATTGCAACTATTCATACTCAGCAACTTCCTCAAGTTCACATTGATGTGGACTCCATAGACAACTTCATTCAGAGTCTATTTGAGGAAGGCATACCAAGGGCTGTGTCATCTCCACCTCAAGGAACTTCTAACTACATCATAGGGTGGATGTATGATGCTAATAGAAGAGCCCTTATCTTCAAAGAGTTCAAGGGCATCAAGGGATCTTTAACATTTAGACCTTGAACTACTATGAAGGTCTTGACCTTATTAACATGCCACTGGTCAACCCAAGCCAATCTAGACAAGCTGACAAGTTGGCTAAAAGGATTCAAGACAGATTACTGAAGTGTTTAGCCTTAGAAGGAGACAAAGGCAATCAGGCAATGTCATTGGTCACAGGATGTTGAGATAGACACTGAGATTAGCTTCAAAGGGAAAACCTTGACCGAAGGCCGAGTGATAGAACATGAGAGCTCTGTCAAACCTACAATTGCTTCAGAAATCCATTCCCTTGATGAGACACCTACTAGTGAAGGTGTATGTGACATCCGTCACCATAAGGTCCGTCAATTAACACGGTTTTCGTTAACTTTTCCTTGATCGCTCATTCCTCATCTTTATTAACTGTTCATGTGGATATCATACTTGCTTTATCGTCCTTATTCTTGTGTTCTTATCGTTAACGAGTGATACGTTTAAAACTTTTACAAATTCCATCACCGTTATCACTAAATATACCGATTTTATATAATATTATTGCCATTAATAAAACCATTTTTAAGTTACCAATTGAGTTAAATACATTTTTACCATCAATATAATTAGCCTATTAATGTCGTTTTCAATCGAAACAAATTTGGGAAACTCGGGGGCTAAGTGCAGGGACCAAATGTGACAATTTGCAAACTAGGGCTGGGTATATAACCCCATTTCCAGCCCTAGCCTTCATTCTTCATCTTCTTCTTCTTCATTCTCTTCTTCACTTTCATCTTCTTCCTTGCACCAAACCGCCCCGTTTGGTCACGTTTTCTTTGTCTAGACTTCAACTACAACCGAGTCTACTCCATTCTTGCAGGTAGACCACCTTGGTCATCCCTTTTCTTGCTTTTTCACTGCTGTCCACTTAGGGTTTCGGGTGTTCAGGTCCATCCCAAACACATGTGGTCACGTGGGTGCGTGTGATGTATTTCTGCGTGTTCTTCTTGTTAGTGTATATTAGTAGAGTGTTTCTTGATGTCCTCGTGGTGTGAAACTCGTGCATGGAGTAGCCAACGGCTGGTCTGCACAGATATGGTCGCAAATCTGCCATTCTGGTGACTGGGTCTGTCATGCAACTGAGCCTTGCGACTGGGTGAGTCATGCGTCTGAGTCGTGCGACTGTGTCATTCGGGAGACTGAGTTGTGCGACTGGGTATGTCATACGACTGAGTCATGCGATCAAATGAATGTGTGCGATTGAGTCAATGCGGCTGACTGTTTGCAAGTGATTGAGTCTGCGACCGAATGAATGTGTGCGATTGTGCGTGTATCACACGACTGAAGGCCAATCGTACGAATGGAGGTTCAATCGTACAAATGAAGCTGATTCGTACAAATGAAGGTTGATTCGTGCGTATGAAGGTTGAGTCATGCGATTGAGTGCTGTGTGGTACGACTGAATGCCAGTCGCACGAATGATGGTTCAATCGTACAAATGAAGTTGATTCGTACGAATGAGGGTTGATTCGTGCGAATGGAGTGTTGAGTTGTGCGTCTGGTCCTGTCGTGTAATTGAAGCTGCCCTGTGTCTGAATTTCCTTCTTGAATGTCGTGTGATGATAAGGTAACATCAACACAGTTCCCATTGCTCAACCATAAAGATTAAAGTCAATTCTATCAAGGCTACAAATACTATTCCAAATCAAATCAACCTAACATTTTACAATTATCAACAACCCATTTATCATTACTAATATTTAACAAATAGTTCTCTTATAACAATGGATCTTTTACACAATATCACCGCAATGGCAACGGTTTCTAGTACTTGGATCTACATAAGATCTAATACGTGTGTCAGCCTGTGGGTGTTACACGCGACCGAACCGATACAACCCTAATCGACCAAACGTCATCATTTACTTTATGCTTATCATTAATGCTTAACAATAACTGTCAATAGGTGTTTGACCGTTCATTACATACAACATTTGGGGAACTTTGATCATTCTTACTTACCACTAAACAAGTGAGTTTCGTGGTCCCTTTTTGTGCTTATAGAACTTTTTAATCATTTACAAACATGGGGGAAAAGTATGCTCACCCGTTTTTCTATGCTGTACAACTTACATACAATTTACATACTTGGAATCAACGTGTTACTGTTTTGTGAGTACTTATCTTATACATGATTGAGTTCGGTGTGTGGTACTTTCTTTACAACCATTTAATTCTAGTGTGGGAAACGATAGATAGGTATTGGTAGTACTACTGGGTTGACACCCCCACCCTTGTTTGTTGGTATACTGTTAGTACCCATAGTAGCCAGGAACTGACCTTGGGTGAATATATTCCGACAAGATTCTGTGTGTACGTTGTTAGGTTTGGTTGTAAAGCTCATGTCATGTGATTTTGCTTACTTATTACTATATACACGGTATTCCACAACAATTATTATACAACATCAATTACTTATTTACTACTTAAACCTGTGAGCTCACCAACAATTTTGTTGACCATTTTGAGCATATGTTTTTAGGTGACAATGCTAATTGAAGATCTAGGTGTGTTGCCTTAGTCGAGACCGTAGGATGCATTTTGAGACTAAACATACTTAACGAACATTGTCTTTTTGGAACGTTGTTGTAGTCTGCTTTAAATAACATTATTCTTTTGATACTTGTTCCTGGTTGTAGGAATTGCATACAATGTTATCTTCTTTTTTTATGTGAATCATTTAACATGTTATGCTTATGACTATGTTGTCACACCCCCGCTAAGAGCGGAAACACGGGGGCGTAACGAGACGGGAATCGTCATAACACATGGTAAGCGATAGAGATGCAATAATAATAATAATGATGACAAGCGTGTCATGACAACACCCGACAACAAGGGGACTTGTGTCGTGTTTAGTCAGTATTCACGACAACATAGCCATAAGCATAAACATGATACATAAATCATAATACATAGATGATAACATTGTATGCAATTCCCACAACCCGGGAACAAGTTACAAAGTATAATGTTGTTTGAAATAGATACATGAATTGTTTTCAAAATGACAAGTTTGGCTCGAAAATGCATCCCAGGGTCTCCACTAAGGCAACACACCTAGAACCTCAGCTAGCATGATCACCTGAAAAGATATGATCAAAATGGTCAACAAAATTGTTGGTGAGTTCACAGGTTTAAAGTAAATAAGTATTTGATGCTGTATAAAGTTGTTGCAGAATACCATGCATACAGTTATAAGTAAGCAAAATCACATGACAAGAGCTTTACAACCAAACCTAATGACGTACACAAAGAATCTTGTCAGAATATATTCACCCAAGGCCCGTTCCTGGCTTTTGTTGGTACTAACTAGTATACCAACACGAGGGTGGGGGTGTCAACCCAGTAGTACTACCAATACCTAACCGTCGGTTCCACACTGGAATTAAATGGTTGTAAGAAAGAACCACAAAGCAGACTCAAGCATGTATCAGATAAGTACCCACAAAACAGTAGCACTTTGATTCCAAGTATGTAAATTGTATGTATGTTGTACAACATAGAAAACGGGCGAGCATACTTTTCCCCCATGTTTGTAAATGTTTGCAAAGTAGTATAAGCACAAAAGGGGCCACGAAAATCACATATTTAGTGGTAGGTATGAATGATCGGATTCCAACAGTTGTATGCAGAGAACAGTCAAACACCTATTGACAGTTATTGTTAAGCATTAATGACGTGTATAAAGCGTATAGTAATGTTGGTCGGTTCGGGTTGTATCGGTTCGGTCGTGGGTAGCACACACACACAAGCGGACACACGTATCAGATCTTATGTAGATCCAAGTACTACGAGTAGTCATCATTGCTTATGACATCTGTGAAATGATCTCGTGGTTATGAAAGATAGCACTTGTTAAGTATTTGGAGTTCCAATTGGATTGTCGATAATTGTAAAATGTTAGGTTGTTTTCAATTGAAATAGTATGTGCATGTTGATAGCGTTGACTTTAATCTTTGTGGTCAAGCAATGACACTTTTACTTATGTTACCTTATCATCATCAGATGTTCAAGGGGAAATTCACACTCAACATCATCAGTCACACAACAAGACCAGACGCTCGACTCAACGCTCCATCCGTACGAATCAACCTTCAATCGTAAGAATCAGCTTCATTCGTACGATTGAGTCTTCATTCGCGTGACTGGCATTCAGTCGTACCACACAACACACATTCGCACGACCCAACCTCCATGCGCACGAGTCAACCCTCAATCGTGCGAATTAGCTACTTTCGTGCGATTGAACCTTCATTTGTGCGATTGGACTCCAGTCGTGCGTAACAAGAATAATCGCATACATTCAGTCGGTCACCTAACTCAATCGCACACACACTCATCCGCATTGACTCAATCGCACACACATTCATTCGATCACACAACTCAGTCGCATGACATCCCTAGTCGCACGATTCAGTCGCCCAAAAGACACAATCGCATGACTCAGTCGCACGACTCACCCAGTCGCACGGCTCAGTCGCATGACAGACCCAGTTGCCTGAACTGCAGGTTCGCGACTGCAGAAGTGCAAAGCAGCCTTCGGCTGCTCTGAGCACGGGTTTTACACAACAAGGACTTCCAGAAATACTCTACAAACATACACAAACATGAAACACAAGCAGAAAGACCTCACACGCACCCACACGACCTCATGTGTTCAAGTTGAACCCGAACACCTGAAACCCTAGTTTGGACAGCCGTGAATAAGCAAGGAAAGGGACAACAAAGGTCGTCTACCTGCTAGAATAGAGTAGACTAGGCTGTAGATGGAGTCTAGACGACAAGAACAAGACCAAGCAGGATGGATTTGGTGATAGAATGAAGAAGATGTGAAGAAGAAGGTGAAGAGGATGAAGAAGATGAAGATGAAATGAGATTCAGGGTTGGAGTATGGGCTTATATACCCAGCCCAAGTTTGCAAAATGGTGAGTTTAGTCCCTGCACTTAACCCTCGAGTTCCCCAAAATTTGTTTCGGTTGATTATGATCTTAAAATGTTCGTTATATTAAGGTTAAAAGCGTGTTTATTGGTACTTGATAGTCTAAAATGGTTTTATTAATGACAATGGTTGAAATTAAAAATGATATATTTGGTGGTAATGGTGATGAAATTTATAAAAGGTTTATGCTTAGCACACGTTCTCGGAGGAAGTACAGGCACAAGGGAAAATAAAACAAACATGATTCCTTAAAGCAGGAGTTCATGAAGAAAAGAAAGAATAATTAAAATAATTCTATGCTTATTTATGTCGTTCAACGAACCTTAAGGTGACAGATGTCACAGTATCCCCCGGTTGAGAGAATTTCGTCCCGAAATTCAGCTGGAGTTAGGTCCAAGAGTGTCATCCACGAATAGGTGTGGGTATTTGAGTTTCATTTGATCTTCCCGTTCCCATGTAAACTCTGGCCCTCGTTTTGAATTCCACCTTACGCGAACAATTGGTATTCTGCTGCGCTTCAACTGTTTGACCTTATGATCCATGACCTCAATGGGTTCCTCAATAAAATGAAGCTTTTCGTCGATTTTGATATCGTCAATGGGTATGTGAAGTGATTCGTCAACCAATCACTTCTTGAGGTTCGACACATGGAAAGTATCATGCACACCGTTGAGTTCTTGTGGTAACCTTAATCGGTAAGCCACTGGACAATTCTTTCTGTAATCTCGAATGGTCCAACGTATCTTGGGGCTAACTTCCCTTTCTTTCCAAACCGAACAACTCCTTTCCAAGGAGAGAATTTGAGTAACACTCGGTCCCCAACGTTGAATTCTAGAGGCTTTCGACGATTGTCGGCGTAGCTCTTTTGGCGATCTCTAGCGGCTTTCAGCCTATCTTTGATTTGGAAGATCTTGTTGGTTGTTTCCTGGATGATCTCTGGGCCTGATAACTAACTTTCACCAATCTCGGCCCAACAAACGGGTGATCTACACTTCCTTCCGTACAACGCTTCAAACAGAGCACACCCAA
Source organism: Flaveria trinervia (assembly GCA_025506515.1). Classification (NCBI taxonomy): domain Eukaryota; kingdom Viridiplantae; phylum Streptophyta; class Magnoliopsida; order Asterales; family Asteraceae; genus Flaveria; species Flaveria trinervia. Next base: position 109,805,476 of record CM046442.1, on the reverse strand, counting down.
TGCTGGTGTGGTAGCTCTTATTGTAAGAGAACTCAATCAATGGCAAATGAGTATCCCAACTACCACCAAAGTCGATTACACACGCTCTCAGCATGTCTTCTAGCGTTTGTATGGTTCGTTCACTTTGGCCATCTGTTTGAGGGTGATAGGCGGTACTCATGTCTAATCGAGTGCCCATCGCTTTCTGCAGTCTTCTAGCGTTTGTATGGTTCGTTCACTTTGGCCATTCGTTCACTTGACCTTGGACACTGGGATTTACCCTGAGGAGGTTATGTCTGAAACCTCGAGAGAGGAGGAGATAGACAACCTTCACTAGACTAACATGATTATATGCATAGGTTTGCAATTATTATGATGGATTACTATTGGAACTTTACCAATTCATGGTGTGAGAACTACACGACTTGTGTGTGATGTGTGGTAACAACAAGTGTGATATTAACTTGGAATGCTGAACTTTGATGAGTGGTATGGTTAATATGCTTTGAAATGGTTAAAGCTTATGTGTCTACTATTTTTATGATTAGAAAATGCCGCCTGGAAGAGTTACCCGCAACAAAAGTGGTGGAAGTGAAGCCCCGAGGGGCAGAGGCAGAGGTAGAGCACCAAGAACAAATGATGGCCCTGCTAGCAACAATCAGGGAATAGGACACACTGACGTGGCAGCTCTGATCGCTCAACAGCTGGCCGCACTGATCCCGACTATCGGGGCCTAAGTGAGCGATGCCCTTCAAAATCACCACCCCCACGGGGATGGTGGCAATGATAATGAGGATAATGGGAACCCAACTGGGAACGAGAGTAACCAGGAGACCGAGAATGGTGGTACAACCAGTAATGAGACTGGGTTGTTAATGCTAGAAGGGGGTGTTCGTACAAGGAGTTTGTGGCATGCATACTGAAAGAGTTCGATGGAAAGGGTGGAGTGATAGCCCTGACCAGATGGCTTGAGAAGATGGAGGCAGTGATCGATATTAGCGAGTGCCTCGATAGCTAGAAGATTAAGTACGCCACGTGTTCACTACAGGGCAAGGCACTAACTTGGTGGAACCCCCAGGTTCAGGCTAGGGGAAGAGAATCAGCGATGCAGATGTCATGGGATGAGTTTAAGGACTTAATCACGGAGGAATATTGCCCCCTTAAAGAAATGCAGAAACTGGAGCATGAATTCTGGAATCATGCTATGGTGGGTGCTGGGCACGCAGCTTACACTGATCATTTTCATGAGTTGGCAAGATTGGTCCACATCTGGTCAATTCGGAATCAAAGAGGATCGAGAGGTATACTTGGGGACTTGCGCCTCAAATCCGGGCAATGGTAACAGCAGCTACTCCTCCTATAATCCAGAGCACAATTCAGAAGGCTGGCGCTCTGACTGACGAAATGGTGAGAACATGGGTATTAGGAAGAGGAGTAGAGAAGAGAAAAGATGTCGGGGAAACGAGCCGGTCGAGTGCCGAGAAATTTGACAAAAGGGCCAAGACAACCAGAAATTTTGTGGCCGTGACACAGAGAGTATGTTGGGTCGTACCCGAAATGTGATAGGTGCAACTTCCATCATTCCCCAGCAATGCCATGCCAGGTGTGCGTGAACTATAGACGCCAGGGCATCTAGCAAAAGACTGCAGAATGACGTCGAATCTGGTGGCACCGGTCAACGCGGTTAACCTCGCTAGGAATGCCAGAGGCTGTTATGAGTGTGGAAGCCCCGATCACTACAGAAACATGTGCCCCAGACTAAATCAGGCCTCGGTTCAGCAAGCAAGCAGCAACGGTGATGGCCATAGCGGGAAATCAAGGACCGGCGAATCAAGGAAATACAGCTCAGGGACGTGCATTTGTCATTGGAGCCAATGATGCCTGTTAGGACCCGAATGTTTTCACGGATAGACACTTACTCAATAATCACTTCACATCCATATTATTGATACTGGAGCAGACAATAGCTTTATATCTTCTGAGTTTGTGCAATTGCTTGATTTGAGTCCTAGTAGGCTAGAAACTAGCTACTCCGTAGAAATGGCCAATGGTAGGGTTGTTCAGGCTGATGAAATCATTAGAAAGTGCGCGTTGATATTTGAGAACCCTGCCTTTGATATAGACTTGACACCCTTTGAGTTAGGAAGTTTATACGTGATTGTGGGAATGGATTGGTTGTCGAAACATGAAGCTGAGATTGTCTATCAGGACAAAGTAGTACGAAACCCCATGCCCAACGGGGAGGTGCTCAGAATTCAAGGAGAATGAACAGAAAGAAACTTAAAGCTTATCTCCTGCATGAAAACACACCGAAGTTTACGAAAACAGTGCTATGCTTTTCTGGCTCATGTGGTAGAAAGAAGGACGAAGAGAGGAAATTAGTAGATATTCCGGTAGTACGGGACTACCCATATGTATTTCCCGATGACTTGTCTGGTTTGCCTCCTCCACGACAGGTGGAATTTCGTATAGAGTTGGTTCCTGGAGCTACACCGGTAGCAAAGACACCATACTGGTTAGCGCCGTCTGAAATGAAGGAATTATCTAGTCAATTACAGGAACTACTGGTGACCCAAAAAGACAAGAAGTTTGATTGGGGACATGCACAAGAACAAGCGTTCCAAATGTTGAAAGAGAGGTTGTGCAACGCACCGATATTGTCCCTCCCAGACGAAATTAACGATTTTTTGGTATACTGCGATGCTTCACATCAAGGATTGGGATGTGTACTAATGCAGAAGGATAAGGTGATTGCCTACGCTTCGCGACAACTTAAGGCGCACGAAAAGAACTATACAACCCATGATTTGGAGTTGGGTGTGTAGTATTTGCACTTAAGATATGGAGGCATTACCGGTATGGAACCAAATACATCATCTACACTGATCATAAGAGCCTCCAACATATCCTGGATCAGAAGGAGCTTAATATGCGTCAGCAACGTTGGGTGGAGCTTCTCAATGACTACGATTGTGAAATCCGGTATCATCCAGGGAAAGCTAACGTGGTGGCTGATGCTCTAAGCCACAAAGAACGCGCGAAACCACTACGTGCTCGAGCGTTAGGATTGACAATTCAAACGAATTTAAAAAGTCAGATCCAAATTGCACAAAGTGGGGCATTGAAAGAAGAAAACCTTGCAGGAGAAGAATTCCGAGGGTTGGATAAACAAATGAGTTGCAAGGATGATGGTATACAATACTTCATGGATCGTGTATGGGTACCCAGATAGGGAGGTGTACGTACCTTAGTCATGGATGAAGCACACAAGACATGATATTCTATTCATCCTGGTGCAGACAACATGTACCATGATCTTAAGGATCTGTACTGGTGGCCAGGCATGAAGAAAGACATTGATATGTACGTTAGTAGATGCTTAACATGCTCAAAAGTTAAAGCTGAACATCAGACACCATCGGGATTATTACAGCAACCTGAAATTCCCGAGTGGAAATGGGAGAACATAGCTATGGATTTTATTACCAAACTCCCTAGAACGAGCAGCAGACATGAATCGATATGGGTCGTAGTGGATCGGATGACGAAGTCAGCTCATTTCTTGCCAATCCGAGAAGACTACAAAATGGATAAGCTGGCGAGATTGTACATCAAAGAGGTCGTGACAAGACACGGAGTGCCGGTGTCGATCATATCCGACCGTGACAGCCAATTTAATTCATGATTTTAGCAGACGCTACAGAAAGTGATGGGCACTCGATTAGATATGAGTACAGCCTATCACCCACAGACAAACAGCCAAAGTGAACGAATTATACAAACATTGGAAGACATGCTGAGGGTGTGTGTAATCGACTTTGGTGGTGGTTGGGATGCTCGTTTACCGTTGATTGAGTTCTCTTACAACAACAGCTACCATACGAGCATTGGATGTGCACCGTTCGAGGAATTGTATGGAAGGGAATGTAGATCAGCCGTTTGTTGGCTCGAGATTGGTGAAAGTCAGTTAACAGGCCCAGATATCATTCAAGAAACAACCAACAAGATTTTCCGAATCAAGGACCGACTAAAAGCTGCTAGAGATCGCCAAAAGAGCTATGCCAACAACCGTCGGAAGCCTCTAGAATTTAACATTGGGGATCACGTTTTACTCAAAGTCTCTCCTTGGAAAGGAATTGTTTGGTTTGGAAAGAAAGGGAAGTTAGACCCAAGATACGTAGGAGCATTCGAGATTACAGAAAGAATTGGTCCAGTGGCTTACCGATTAAGGTTGCCATAAGAACTCAGCCGGCATACATGATACTTTCCACGTGTCGAACCTCAAAAAGTGTTTGGCTAATGAATCACTTCACGTACCGATTGAGGACATCAATATTGACAAAAAGCTTCATTTTGTTGAGGAACCCATTGAGATCATGGATCGAAAGGTCAGGCAATTGAAGCGCAGTAGAATACCTATTGTTCGTGTGAGATGGAATTCAAAATGAGGGCCATAACTTACATTGGAATGGGAAGACCAGATGAAACTTAAATATCCACATCAATTCGAGGATGACACTCTTAGACCTAACTCCAGCTGAATTTCGGGACGAAATTCTCTCAACTGGGGGATACTGTGACATCCGTCACCACAAGGTCCGTCAATTAACACGGTTTTTGTTAACTTTTCCTTGATCGTTCATTCCTCATCTTTATTAACTGTTTGTGTGGATATCATACTTGCTTTATCGTCCTTATTCTTGTGTTCTTATCGTTAACGAATGATACGCTTAAAGCTTTTACAAATTCCATCACCGTTATCACTAAATATACCGATTTTATATAATATTATTGCCATTAATAAAACCATTTTAAGTTACCAATTATCATTAAATACATTTTTATCATCAATATAATTAGCCTATTAATGTCATTTTCAACCGAAACAAATTTGGGAAACTCGGGGGCTAAGTGCAGGGACCAAATGTGACAATTTGCAAACTAGGGATGGGTATATAAACACCATTTCCAGCCCTAGCCTTCATTCTTCATCTTCTTCTTCTTCACTTTCATCTTCTTCCATGCACCAAAACCGCCACATTTGGTCACGTTTTCTCCGTCTAGACTTCGACTACAACCGAGTCTACTCCATTCTTGCAGGTAGACGACCTTGGTCGTCCCTTTTCTTGCTTTTTCACTGCTGTCCACTTAGGGTTTCGGGTGTTCGGGTCCATCCCGAACACATGTGGTCGCGTGGGTGCGTGTGATGTCTTTCTGCATGTTCTTCTTGTTAGTGTATATTAGTAGAGTGTTTCTGGAAGTCCTCGTGGTGTGAAACTCGTGCATGGAGCAGCCGAAGGCTGCTCTGCGTAGCTGCTGTCGCGAATCTGCCATTCTGGCGATTGGGTCTGTGATGCGACTGAGCCGTGCGACTGGGTGAGTCGTGCTACTGAGTCGTGCGACTGTGTCATTCGGGCCACTGAGTTGTGCGACTGGGTACGTCATGTGACTGAGTCGTGCAATCGAATGAATTTGTGCGATTGAGTCAATGTGGATGAGTGTTTGCATGCGATTGAGTCTGCGACCGAATGAATGTGTGCGATTGTGCGTGTATCAGACGACTCAAGGACAATCGTACGAATGAAGCTGATTCATACAAATGAAGGTTGATTCATGCGTATGGAGGTTGAGTCATGCGATTGAGTGCTGTGTGGTACGACTGAATGCCAGTCGCACGAATGAAGGTTCAATCGTACGAATGAAGCTGATTCGTACCAATGAGGGTTGATTCATGCGAATAGAGTGTTGAGTTGTGCATTTGGTCCTGTCGTGTAATTGAAGCTGCTGTGTGTGTGAATTTCCTTCTTGAATGTCGTGTGATGATAAGGTAACATCAACACGGTTGCCATTGCTCAACCACAAAGATTAAAGTCAACACTATCAAGGCTACAAATACTAGTCCAAATCAAATCAACCTAACATTTTACAATTATCAACAACCCATTTATGACTACTAATATTTAACAAATACTTCTCTTATAACAATGGATCTTTTACACAATATCACTGGCAATGGCAACGGTTTCTAGTACTTGGATCTACATAAGATCTAATGCGTCATCATTTACTTTATGCTAATCATTAATGCTTAACAATAACTGTCAATAGGTGTTTGACCGTTCATTACGTACAACATTTGGGGTACTTTGATCATTCATACTTACCACCAAACAAGTGAGTTTTGTGGCCCCTTTTTATGCTTATACAACTTTTCAATCGTTTACAAACATGGGGGAAAAGTATGCTTACCCATTTTTCTATGTTGTACAACTTACATACAATTTACATACTTGGAATCAACGTGTTATTGTTTTGTGAGTACTTATCTCATACATGCTTGAGTTCGCTGTGTGGTACTTTCTTTACAACCATTTAATTCTAGTGTGGGAACCGATGGGTAGGTATTGGTAGTACTACTGGGTTGACACCCCCACCCTTGTTTGTTGGTATACTAGTTAGTACCAATAGTAGCCAGGAATGGGCCTTTGGTGAATATATTCCGACAAGATTCTGTGTGTACGTCATTAGGTCTGGTTGTAAAGCTCATTTCATGTGATTTTTCTTACTTATAATTGTATACATGGTAGTCCACAACAATTATTATACAACATCAATTACTTATTTACTACTAAACCTGCGAGCTCACCAACAATTTTGTTGACCATTTTCAGCATATCATTTCTGGTGACAATGCTAATTGAAGATCTAGGTGTGCTGCCTTAGTGGAGACCCTAGGATGCATTTTGAGACTAAACATACTTAATGAACATTGTCTTTTTGGAACGTTGTTGTAGTCTGCTTTAAACAACATTATTCTTTTGATACTTGTTCCCGGGTTGTGGGAATTGCATACAATGTTATCTTCTTTGTTTATGTGAATCATTTAACATGTTATGCTTATGACTATGTTGTCGTGAATATTGACTAAACACGACACAAGCCTCCTTTGTGTCGGGTGTCATCATGACACGTTTTGTCATCGGTTATTATATTGCATCTCTATTGTTTACCATGTGTTATGACGATCCCGTCTCGTTACATCCCAGTGTTTCCGCTTTTACCGAGGGTGTGACAGTATATCTCAACCGTTCTCTAGCTAGAGCATGGATTCTACTCCAAGCAATAAAGGCCAAATTTTTCTCCACCTAGAGTCACAAAGGTTTGTGAGTGACAAGAGGAAAAGGAAAGTGATTCCTGAGTAGATTGAGGAGGAGGATAGAGAGATTAAACGGAAGCTAAGTGGAGAAAGTTCCTTTACAGGGTCTGCTGGCTTCATGGAAGGTGCAATCAGGGCTTCTCATAGACCAAACACTCAAAATGATGAGTTGAGGTCAGTTAGGATTGCTTATTTACGGAACAGGAACTATGATAATGATAATATCATCTCCCTCCCCTTAGAAGAATTGAATGAACTGGCTGATATGGAATTGTTAAGAGAGAAGAAGGAAGCAGAGGATGCAAGATTCCTTCTTCAGTTCAAAGAGGAAAAGAGATTAAAAAGGCTCTATAAACATGTTCCTACTCTCTCACCAGTTCAAGAAAGTCTAGTGCAAGAGACTATGGCTCCACAAGAACCTCAGGTAGACAAAGAAACTGATAAGATCAACATGATCAACAACCCGAGTGCCATAGGTATCTATCAGGCAGATGCCCTTCTTCCCTTGTTCTTTGAGTACATTGAGTTTGAGTATCTCAAGCAACTTGAACTTGAAGTACTCAAAGAAAGAAATGCAATAAAGAGGAAGATGAGAGAAGAAGCTGCCAAGACAAGAGCCATCATCCAGAAGAGTCAAAAGAAGTCTACTGATAGGTAGAGGATGATGAGCTTTTCAAAGCTATATGGATTCTCCAGAAGGAGACTTGGTCCTATGTCTTTATCCACTATGGATGAACACATTAGGGTGATCAAGCAGAAGATCAATAGAGAACTTGTTTGATTTACTCTCCCCACCAGATCAGGTCCCTCAAGAAGTGGAGGTAAAGGTTAAAACTTTTGAGACAACACAACCTGGACCTCTTGCTGAATTTTAGCAAGCTTCATCTTCTGATCCACATCAGGGTTCAGTCCCCTCTCAATCTCAACCTGTGAGCGAGGAAAACCCAACTGAGAAAGACAAAGATGATCAATAAGGTGCTGCAGGCCAGTCTTCTCAGTTAAAAGGTATAAACAGGAAAAAAAGTATGGCTTCTAGACCAAAGTCTAAGAAGAAAAGGAAAGGATCATTTATCTCCAAACCTCAGGATGAGTCAGAACATCTTGAGGATGTGCAACAAGAGGAAGCTCCACCAAATCCAATCCAAGTAGCTCCTTTAGCATCAGGAAGACCCATCTTATCCTAGACTTACAATACTAATCTAAAAAGATAGCATGCTATCATAGATCAGGGTATTGAAAATGTCTGCAAATCGAAAGACATGTTCAATCTACCTCTGCATGATTTTTGAGATGAGAAGACACATGAGAGTCTGAGTGATCCTGACCATCTAATAAAGAAAGGTTTGGTTATCATCATGATGAGGACTGTCAATATTTGATGCCTTCAAATGTTTTGGTAGCATCAGACTAGGGGGAGTTTGTAAGGATTCATATAAGGCTAATGCAACCCAAAACATCCAAAGTCTATCCTGCATGCATGCATAGAATTACCGAGTAAAATGCTTTAGAAGTTTCAAACTATGCCTTAGAAAATTATTCTAAGTGTGAAATCCTCCGAAGCCAAGACCAATATCTTCCGAAGCCAAATGTGAAGTCTTCCAAAGCTTCAGAGACAAAGTCTTCTGAAGCCAATTCATGAAGACAGATTTCTTCCGAGGAATTTTGAGTACATACTTTATCTGATTTACCTTTTATCATAAAGCTGGACCATCTTTCCGCTGCAACTCTGTTTGACTCACCAACTTTCACACGTTGGTGAAAGGTCCATGCTTTTGGTAAACTATACATTGAGGTCTTGAGTCTGTTACTTTATACTTAATGTGCTTTTATCCTTTTTGCAATATATTAGGATGTGAGCTATTACATGTCATAGTCACTTGTCAAAAGACAGCTTGGCTTTTGACTCTACATTTATTTTGTTGTTGTCTAGATTATGTATCCAGCTAGCCTTCAAAGTATGGCCAACTGTAGGATGTAGTATAAAGTATCTCAGGTCCTTTTGTAATCTAATATGCTTTTATGCTGTGTAAACACTTATAAGGAACTTAAGAGCAATATACAACATTCTTGAAAACCAAATACTTGTGTTATTGTTATTATTCTTGTTTTATCTCTTTATTACTTGTGTTTCTTAGTACCAAAGTGTGACTAGTTAGTAGTTCCCCATTTGATCTGTTAAGTGTTCTAACTCAACTCTCCTCATTGTGTGTTGTGTAAGTGACCACCCCTTAAACGGTCCTGCAATTTTCATCATTGAATCATGGGAAACTGACTTCATATTAAAAGGTTTGGATGGAGGATTATTCATCCTACTATTCAAAGATAAGTTCTTTTACCTTTTGAACTAGAGAAGCAACCCATGTTGCCTTTACCATATGGAACATTCTTTGTAAATTGACATCTGGAAAAACACTTTGTTTCACCTTTATCATTTGTAGCAAATCTTTGAGGACACTTCTTTACCACATGACCTTCTTTTCCACACTCAAAAGAAGCCTTGAAAGGCTTTTAATGATTGACTGACCCGTGTGAAGCATTTGGAGTTGGAGATTGCTTTGAGGTCGTTGTAGATTCTTGCTTGTTTTGGAGTTGGAGATTGCTTTGAGGTCGTTGTAGATTCTTGCTTGTTTTGGATTTTGCTTATTGTGCAGTTGGAGAAGAGATCCGTATTGGTCTTGATTCATCTTTTGGAAACTTTTGAGACTTGAAAATTTCGGGTGATATCTTGATATTTGAGGAACTGACACTATCCTCTGTGTTTGATTCATCATCTGAGCTTGTCCAGTATCGTATACACAAATCTACTTCCAATGGATCTTGATTTATAGGAATATGATGTGTTGTTGTTGGTGGAGCTTGATGATTAGATCATTCTTGGTTGATCTCTTCTTTCATAATCCTGATAGGCTCAAAGGTAGGAATTTCTCCTCCTTTAAACTTATCAAAGAAGTTAGAAGAAACAATAGATAAGAATTACAAACAACCGGGGCTGAACGATCATTATCTTGACTGTCAACATTCGGGTTATTGTATCCCATACCAATTGTGAAATCATAATCATCTAGCACCTCTTTAGGATTCACTTCTGCTAAACCTACATGCAAACTATTAGTATCTTTTTTAATTAAATCATTTATTAAATGAATTTCAGGGAATTGGAGAGTAACATAGAGTAGATGGAGGTGGAACTGAATAAATACAGTTTTACCGACTGAATGATATCCAATCAAACTTTTTACCTGAGCCCCTTGTTGTCTAGCAATAAGCTCATCTTTTTTCATATATGAAAGGGTCCATTTATCAATTTTTGTTTGAAGCTGTGTTGTTTCAAGTTGAGCTAAAACAACCACTTCTCTTAGAATATTAATTTCAATGCTACGCTCCAAAATGGTTCTACTTAAAAGATCATTTTCAGCCAATGCTCCAATAAGTTTCATTGAAAAAGCAATTTCATTTTTCTTTAATTACTGATTAATTATTTTTAATTCTTTTTCATTTTCCAATAACAATATGTTTGCCTTATAAATCCCAAATAACCGGATTTTGCAAGAAGAAGAACACATATGCTGAATAGTCTCATTAGGAAGACCCATGATAGTTCTTTCTGTAGCTAAACTATTCTCATAGTTACAAACCCTTGTGATTCTTTGTTGTTCCTCTTCTTTGACTATTACTATTTATTTATCCTCAAACTCTTTCTTTCCATTATCATCTTTCGCGTCTTCATTATCCTCATTTCTCTCAAATTTAGGTATACTGTTAGTATCAACTCTCAAAGCTTCACAATTTTCTTTGATTTTAACATTTGAATCCAAATCAGGTTTTAATAATTTCATCTTTTCAATCAGCTCGACTTATATCAAGTATGCTTATTATAAAAGAAATAAGATCAATATTAAGCGTGTTGGTTTAATGTAGGAACACGGCTTGCTGAAATTATTTTCTTTTGATATCCGGCTCGATAGATGTTAGCTTGTTGATCATATCCATAAGTTTTGTGTCAACATAACCTCTTTCTTGCTTTAAAATTTTAACTTGATGATTCCATTCAGACGGATGAGAATCAAGAAGCTTTTGAATTTGTTTATAATTACTAAGATCTGAAACATGCTTCTTTAGATTACTTGCCACCTTTAATAATTGATCAATCAAATCAGACAATTTTTCTTTCTTTATACCTACAAAACAATCAAACCACCTTTGTGTCATTGTGGCATTGTCAGATTCTAGATCGTCAAAGAAACACATTTTCAAACAAAAATTAAATTCACTTTATCACCTAAAAAAACAAAAATATAATACGATTATGAATTGTTTTTATTTTTATGTTTTTTTTTATTGTTTTTATATATTTTGTTTTAGTGACCTAACAAAACTTAAAACAAATTGAACCCACAACTTGAGGCCCACCCTTTTCTTTGAAAATTTTCTATGATCCCACACCTCACTTTCGAAAAACCTGGCCCAATAACTATACCCGCATGCCCAACTAATATACCCAACCCTAACCCTCTCTTTTCACCACACAAAACATATACACTTAGAGAGAGAAAGAAAGGCGATCGACTCTCTAGTGTGCTAGCCGCATTTCGGGCGAACCATGGCGGGTATGTAACACCCGATTATTTAGAGTCAAAGAAAGAAAGAATAAAGTGAAGAATAAGAAAAAAAATATATTTTACCCAAGTTGAAGGGTAAAAACTGTCAAAAGGACAAAAGGTTTGAAAAAGTGGGTGTAAAAGGAGATGGCCGCCCATCACCTCCTACACACCTTTTCTCATCTAGATTTTTAGAGAGAGAGAGTAGCAGGAAGCAACAAACTCACGGTTTTAGAAAGAAGAACAAGAAAGAATTTGAATTCAAGGTAAGAATTCATGGGTTTTAAGTGTTCTTAACTGGCCTTGCCTCGGTTGTATGCTTATGTGTGTTTGTATGTTCAGTTGTGCGTGTTTTTAGTGGGTTTCTAGGCGGTTGAACTTAATTTCAAACGAGTTTAGAAGAAGCCATACTCAAGATTTGCAAAGGTGAGTTCTAGGACCCCTCTTTTACATGTTTTAACTGATCTTGGGGTTGGAAATGCATGAATGTATGTTTTTATAAAACTAGTTTCATATCCGTATGTATGACTGTGTGTATGTTGCTCGTATGGTTTGGTTTTGGACTATGTTCATGCTTGATGATGTTATGTTTGTATTTTTAAGGCTTAGAATATAAGATTTAAGCTTAAAACGTGATAGATGAGGTTTGGGGACTGAATCTGATGAAGAGTGTGCCCTAGGCTGCTCATGCGCCCAAATAGTAGTTCATGCATCTAAGTTTAGAAAAAAAACTGCTTAAGTGTTAACAAATGTGGGTGGAAAGTCAATGCGGATGGAAAGTTAATGCGGATGAGTAAGTCATGTGACTGAACAAATGCGGATGAGTAAGTCATGCAACTGAACAAATGCGGATGAATAAGTCATGCGACTGAACAAATGCGGATGAGTAAGTCATGCGACTGAACAAATGTGGATGAGTAAGGCATGCGACTAAACAAATGCGGATGAGTAAGTCATGCGACAGAACAAATGCAGATGAGTAAGTCATGCGACTGAACAAATGCGGATGAGTAAGTCATGTGATTGAACAAATACGGATGAGTAAAGTCAATGCGGATGAACAAAAAGAAATGCGGATGAGTAAAAGAAATGCAGAGAACAAAAAGAATGCGGATGAACAAAGAGAGGAAACGCGGATGAACACTTAGAATATTTTCTGACTTTTTGAGGAAAAAGTGAAATTTAGGCTTTGACTTGGGAGGTTCCCGGAGGCTATGTAAGTTGACTTTTTGAGGTCATAAATGTTATGATAGGCATTGTATGATGATGTTATGATGTATGTTTGATGCTTATGCATGATGGTATGTATGATTTATGTTATGTATGTATGATGCCCTGTATGATGATGTTGACTGTGTATGTTGATGTTCCTTACATTGTATGTTATTTTCCCATGGCTTTACGTTGAATGTTCACAAATGAAATGACAGTATTATGTAACGTAAAGTGGAATAATAAAAAAGGAACATAATGACAGAATGCATGCATTAATGAACAAAGGGATGTAAAGTAAGTCTTGCAAGCCTTGTATGTCGAAACACGCCCAATGAAGGGTGTTAGTTCAACGGTGTGTGGGTTAGCTACCTAGAAGGATGCACACCGGGGTCCTACTTGTATAGAACCTTCATCTCTTACCTCTTAGTAATGTGGTCAGGCCACCGAACGCAATGTATGGGGGTCTATGATAGACCTCGGCCCAATACTCACTTTATGTGTGACGGATGGGGTATAGCATGAGACAATGGTACACCTGAATTTACCCTGGTACTGTGGTTAGGCCTCCGGGCGCAATGTATGGGCATCTATGATAGACCTCGGCCTAGTACCCGCTTTATGAATAATGATGGGGTGAAGTTCATGGTTTTGGACATGATGTAAAGAAGTAATGGTGAACGTATGAATGAAAGTTAACGAATGAACGATGAAGATAATAATGATATTATCTATGTGTATGTACAGTGTGTGATCACGTATGATTATAAAGAACGGTTTTAAACGAAACATAAAGTATGTTTTATTTTAAAACTAGAACTCACTCAGCAACGCTGACTTTTTATGCATTTTCCAGTTGGTAGGTAAAGTTGCTGAAGATGGCACGGGACAGCTACTTGGCATTTTTGGATGGCATTATTTTGTTTAATGTTTTTGCATTGTAATGCGAACAAATGAAATTGTGTAACGAATGTTGTATTATTTTGCAAAAGCATTTTTAATGAAAATGTTGTTTTTAATTTTTCCGCTGCAATGTTTTTATCAAGTTAATGTAAATTATATGTTTTATGTGTGATGATTGGCAAGCTGTAAGCGTCCAAGGAACGTGGCCTTACAAGTTGGTATCAGAGCCAAAGTTTAAGTGAAACGGGTAAATTTTCAGAATAAACCTTAACTTCAATTGAAAATGGGACAAGAAGGGAAGGGATGCCGGTCCGAGTAGCTGCGTGCCATCAGGTATTTTCATAATGATAACCGGTATTATGTGCGCATGTTATGTGGTTTATGTGCTATATGTAGATTTAGATACTAATGTAGTCGGGATAGGTAATGCTTGGGGTATGAAGAGTAAAGTAAGTGGCTAATCACAACTGGCCATTGTAATTAGGGACTTACTATACTTGACATAAACTGAGCTGTTCCCTTGAATGACCGTGTTGGTGTTTGAATCTTTTAGTGTGTATGTTAGAGGATGGCTGGTGGTAGATCATCAAAAGCTTCACATGATGGAGGTGGGGGAGGACGTGGTGCTAAACCACGGGTCACGAGAGGAAGGCCTAGAGCCGAAAAGGTGGTTCATGAAGAAACCAAGACCCCTCATCCGGAGGGCTGTGATAAGAGCGCCAATCTGAGAGCCTCAGTAAAAGAGGCTATTGTGGAAAAAGTTCATTAGGTCATGCAGACAATCTTACCATCTGTGGTGACCAAAGTTATCAAGGCTGTGAGGGAAGGAGAAAGGAAGGAAAGAAGTAGACCTATGGGCGAACGAAGATAGCCCGAGACTGAGATGGCTCTATATGATGACGAAGAGGAAGAGGAAGAAGAAGAGCCTACGCCGGAGGCGGCACGAGGCTGTAACTACGGGGCATTTCAAAGGTGTAAGCCCCCTACTTTTGATGGTAATGGCATTGGTGCTGCCGCTTACCGATGGGCGAGGGAAATGGAAGCTATTCTGAACATCAGCGAGTGCCGAGAGGATCAGAAAATGAAGTTTGCTACCCACACTTTCGTGGACTCAGCTTTATGCTGGTGGGACAAAATTGTCCAAGCTGAGGGTAATCGGGCTATTAGGAAAATGAAGTGGTCTGAGTTGAAAAGATTGGTGATTGAGGACCTTTTTCCTCATAGGGAGATGGACAAGGTTGAGAGAGAGTTCCTGCAGTTGGAGGCGGGGACGATGACACATCAGCAGTACACCGCCAAGTTCAATGAGATGGCACATCTGGTGCTGGACCAAGTGACACCCTTGTCACGAGAAATTAAGAGGTATATTTAGGGCTTGCTGGCGGATATCCGTAGGCACATGATCGCTGCCCGACCAAGTACATTTAGGTCGGTGGTTCATTTGGCAGGGAGATTGTATGATGAAAGGACTGTGGTGGTGACTGAAGGTAGCAAGAAAGGAGGTAGTGATCGGAATTGGAATGGAAAAAGGTTGGGTCGGGGTGGTGCCCCGACGAGTAACAAGAAGGCACTGGTAGATGACCGCCGTGTGGTCACATCTAGTGCAGGGTTGAAGAAGTGTGGCAAATATGGGAAGGGGCATAATGGGGAATGTAGGTTGGGATCTAACTTATGCTTCAAATATGGGAGAACTAGGCACATAGCGAGGGACTGTCATGTGGTCAGATGTTTTAACTGTGGCGGAGAGGGTCACATGAGTAAAGACTGTAAGAAGATAAGGGCTGAAGGTTCGGGAGTGAAGAAGACTGGAGGAGAAGGACCGAGGGAGAGCGCCAGAGCATTTATGATGACGCAGGAGGAGGCTAGGACGGACCTGATGTTGTGTGAGGTACGTTTCTAGTAAACAAAACCTTAGCCTCTATGTTATTCGATTTTGGTGCTAGTAGAATTTGTATTTCTACTGCTTTTTGTCAAACTGCCTATTAGTAGTAAGAGTGTGGATTCGCCCTTCGATGTAGAAATTGCCATAGGTAAATCTACCAGAATTTCTGAGGTGATAGAAGGCTGTGGCGTGGAATTAGAAGGTCATAGATTTCCTGTTAGACCATTCGTGATGACCTTAGGTGGGTTCGATGTAGTTCTTGGGATGGATTGCTTGGCGGATTATGAGGCGAACATTATGTGTCGCAAGAAGATGATTCGCTTAACAGTGCCTGACGGGAGTTTAGTGACAGTTTATGTTGATCGAGTCACTACGATTCCGAAAGTAATCTCAATGGCGGTGGCGGGAAAATGCATGAGGCATGGATGTAGTGCCTACTTGGCTTACGTAAAGGACGTGGATACGCCAATAGCACAACTGTCTGATGTACCGGTGGTGTGTGACTTTTGGACGTGTTCCCAGAAGATTTACCAGGATTACCACCCGACCGTGAAATTGAATTTCATATCGATTTGATACCGGGTGCCCAACGTGTTGCTAAGGCACCATATCGATTGGCTCCGACTGAGATGAAGGAGTTGATGGAGCAATTACAAGAGCTTCTTGATAAGGGGTTCATTCGGCCGAGCATCTCTCCTTGGGGTGCTCCGGTCCTGTTTGTGAAGAAGAAAGACAGTAGCTTGAGGATGTGTATAGACTACCATGAGCTGAACAAGTTGAAAGTGAAGAATCGGTGCCCGTTACCGAGGATCGATGATTGTTTGATCAGCTTCAAGGTGTCAGTTAGGTCTCAAGGATATATCTTTGATCAGGCTACCATCAGCTAAAAGTGAAAGAGCAGGATATTCCTAAAACAGCTTTTCACACGTGTTACGGTCACTACGATTTTCTCGTTATGTCATTTGGTTTGACCAACGCGTTGGTTGCTTTTATGGACCTGATGAACCAAGTGTGTCGGCCGATGTTGGATAAATTAGTGATTATGTTTATCGATGATATCTTGATTTATTCCAAGAGTGAGGAGGAGCATGCCAGTCACATTCGGGAGGTGTTAGAGACGTTGAGAAGGGAGAAACTGTATGCTAAATTCTCCAAGTGCGCGTTCTGGTTGCGCGAAGTATAGTTCTTGGGTCATGTGGCGAATCCGGGGATTATGGTGGATCCAGCAAAGGTGGAAGCGGTAATGCAATGAAAGTCACCAAAGACGCCATCCGAGATTCGTAGCTTCTTGGGTTTGGCGGGATATTACAGGAGATTCATTCAAGACTTCTCCAAGATCGCTTCTCCACTAACCAAGTTGACCTGGAAAGATATAAAATTTGTATGGGGCCAAGCTCAAGAGGAGGCTTTTGAGGAAGGCGAGATTTACTCAAGCTCTTGTCTTGTCGTGACCAGATGGAAGTGACGATCTGGTGGTTTATTCTCATGCTTCCTACTCGGGGTTAGGGTGTGTGTTAATGCAGAGGGGAAAAGTTATAGCCTATGCATCCCGACAGTTAAAGGTTCATGAGGTTAATTACCCTACTCAGGACTTGGAGTTAGCATTTGTGGTCTTCGCGTTAAAGATTTTGGGACACTACCTATACGATAAAAAGTGCACCATATTCACCGACCACAAGAGCTTCAAGTACTTATTTGAGTAGAAGGACCTGAACATGAGGCAGAGGAGATGGTTGGAGCTTATAAAAGATTATGATTGTGAGATCCACTACCATCTGGGCAAAGCCAATATGGTGGCGGATGCCCTTAGCAGGAAGGAGAGACCTGAGCTGATTCGGGTGAAAGCTTACCAATTGATCATGACCTTGGATGTGATGAAGAAAGTTAAGGAGTTTTAAAATGACGCAGTGAAAGAATATCATCTTAACTCTGAAAGAATGAGAGGTCTGGTTGCGGAATTGGGTGAAAACACACTTGGTGTTAGAACCCGATTTGGACGAATGTGGATTCCTCGTTTTGGGGATCTATGCATGAAGATCATGGACGAAGCTTATAAGACTCGATACTATATTCATCCCGGTGCTACAAAGATGTACCAAGAAATGAAGAAAGGTTATTGGTGGCCGGGTATGAAGCGTGATATGGTGGAGTATGTGAGTAAGTGCCTTACTTTCTTGCAAGTGAAGGTGGAGCATTAGAAGCCATATGGAAAGATCCAACCTTTAGATAGACTAGATTGGAAGTGGGAACATATCACCATGGACTTTATTACGAAGCTACCACGTACCGTGCGAGGGTACGATGCCATATGGGTGATAGTTGATCGTTTGACGAAGAGTGCTCACTTACTACTGATTCGTGAGACGTATTCATCCAAGAGGTTGGCGGATCTTTTCATCAAGGAAATTGTAACTCGTCATGGTGTGCCGGTATCTATTGTGTCCGATCGTGACACCCGGTTTACATCAAAATATTGGAAGAAATTCCACGATACAATAGGGACGAGGTTACATATTAGCACGGCTTATCATCCCCAGACAGATGGTCAGTCCGAAAGGACCATTCAGACGCTGGAGGATATGCTTTGTGCATGTGTCATCAATTTTGGAGGAAGTTGGGATGACCACCTACCGTTAGCTAAGTTCTCATATAACAATAGTTATCATGCCAGTATCGGTATGCCCCCTTATGAGATGCTATATGGTAAGAGATATAAGACACCTGTGTATTGGAGTGATATTAGTCAGAAGGAGTTAAGAAGCATCGAGGTGATCGAGGCTATGACTGAGAAGCTTAAAGAGATCAAGGCCTTTATGAAGGCAGTCAAAGATAGACAGAAGTCGTATGCTGATAAACAACATAGACCGATTGAGTTCTAGGTGGGTGACAAGGTTATGTTGAAAGTCTTACCTTGGAAGGGTATCATTCGGTTTAGAAAGCGGGGCAAGTTGAGCCCGAGATACATAGGGCCTTTCCGAATCATTGCTAGAGTAGGAGAGGTGGCCTATAGATTGGAGTTAGCAGATGAGTTAAGTGGAATTCACCCGATATTCCATGTATCTCATCTGAGGAAATATCTAGTAAATGGGGATATGGTTGTACCACTGGAGGATATCGAGGTAGATGAAAGGCTCAATTACGTGGAGCAATCAGTGGTGATCATTGATCGAAAAGAGAAGAGGTTGAGGAATAAAGTGGTTCCTCTTGTGCGTGTACAGTGGAAGCATAGAAAGGGATCTGAGTCTACGTGGGAGACTGAAGAAGAGATGAGACAGCATTACCCACAATTGTTTGAGGAATAACAGGTTTTGGGGACGAAACCTATATATGGGGGGTAGATTTGTAACACCCGATTATTTAGAGTCAAAGAAAGAATGAATAAAGTTAGGAATAAGAAAGAAAAGATATTTTACCCAAGTTGAAGGGTAAAAGTGTCAAAAGGACAAAATGTTTGAAAAAGTGGGTGTAAATGGTGATGGCCGCCCGTCACCTCCTACACACCTTTTCTCATCCAAATTTTTAGAGAGAAAGAGTAGCGGGAAGCAACAAACTCTCAGTTTTAGAAAGAAGAACAAGAAAGAATTTGAATTCAAGGTAAGAATTCATGGTTTTTAAGTGTTCTTAACTGGCCTTTCCTCGGTTGTATGCTTATGTGTGTTTGTATGTTTGGTTGTGTGTGTTTTTAGTCGGTTTCTAGGCGGTCGAACTCAATTTCAGACGAGTTTGGAAGAAGCCATACTCAAGAGCTATAAAGTTGAGTTCTAGGACCCCTCTTTTACATGTTTTAACTGATCTTGGGGCTGGAAATGCATGAATTCATGTTTTTATAAAACTGGGTTTCATACCCGTATGTATGACTGTGTGTGTGTTGCTGGTATGGTTTGATTTTGGACTATGTTCATGCTTGATGATGTTATGGTTGCATTTCTAAGGCTTAGAATGTAAGATTTAAGCTTAGAACGTGATCGATGAGGTTTGGGGACTGAATCTGTTGAATAGTGTGCCCTAGGCTGCTCATGTGCCCAAACAGTAGTTCATACGCCTAAGTTTAGAAAAAACTGCTTTAGTGTTGACAAATGCGGATGGAAAGTCAATGCGGATGAGTAAGTCATGCGACTAAACAAATGTGGATGAGTAAGTCATGCGATTGAACAAATGCGGATAAGTAAGTCATGCGACTGAACAAATGCTGGTGAGTAAAGTCAATGCGGATGAACAAAAAGAAATGCAGATGAACAAAAAGAAATGCGGATGAGTAAAAGAAATATGGATAAACAAAAAGAAATGCGGATGAACAAAAAGAGGAAATGCGGATGAACAAAAAGAGGAAATGCGGATGAACACTTAGTATATTTTCTAACTTTTTGGGGAAAAAGTGAAATTTAGGCTTTGACTTGGGAGGTTCCCGGGGGCTATGTAAGTTGACTTTTTGAGGTTCTAGATGTTATGATGGGCATTGTATGATTATGTTATGATGTATGTTTGATGCTTATGCATGATGGTATGTATGATGTATGTTATGTATGTATGATGCCCTCTATGATGATGTTGGCTGTGTACGTTGATGTTCGTTATATTGTATGTTTATTTTCCTATGGCTTTACATTGAATGTTAACGAAGGAAATGAAAGTATTATGTAATGTAAAGTGGAAGATAATGAAAAGAGGAACATAATGACATAATGCAGGCGTTAATGAACAAAGGGAAGTAAACTAAGTCTTGTAAGCCTTGTATGTCAAAACACGCCCAATGAAGGGTCTTAGTTCAATGGTGTGTGGGTTAGCTACCCCAGAAGGATGCACACCGGGGTCCTTCTTTGTGATTGACCATTTGTATAGAACCTTTGTCGCTTACCTCTTGGTACTGTGGTCAGGCCACCAAGCACAATGTATGGGGGTCTATGATAGACCTCGGCCGCGTAATCGCTTTATGCGTGACAGATAGGGTATAGCACAAGACAATGGTACACCTGAATTTACCCTGGTACTGTGGTCAGGCCACTGGGCGCAATGTATGGGGGTCTATGATAGACCTTGGCCCAGTACCCGCTTTATGCATAATGGTGGGGTAAAGTTCATGGTTTTGGATGGGATATGAAGATGTAATGGTGAACGTATGAATGAAAATTAACGAATAAACGATGAAGATAATAATGATATTATCTATGTGTATGTATAGTGCATGATCATGTATGATTGTAAAGAACGGTTTTAAACGAAAGATAAAGTATGTTTTATTTTAAAACTAGAACTCACTCTGCAACGCTGACTTTTTATGCATTTCCCGGTTGGCAGATAATGTTGCTGAGTATGACACAAGATAGCTACTTGGCATTTTTGGATGACATTCTTTTGTTTAATGTTTTTGCATTGTTATGCGAACAAATGAAATTGTGTAACGAATGTTGTATTATTTTTCAAAAGCATTTTTAATGTAAATGTTGTTTTTAATGTTTCTGTTACAATGTTTTTATCAAGTTAATGTAAATTATATGTTTTACGTGCGATGATTGGCCATCTGTAAGCGTCCCGGGAACGGGGCCTTACAGGGTAGCGATGGCCGAAAAAAAATCCGGGGAGCTATGAAAAAACAACCCCTACCCCCACTAAGCTCAACCTTCTGAATCCAACAATGACCTCAGTTTTCTTTGAAAGTCAGAAACGATATAGATATAGAGGAAAGAAGATTGTGACGGCTACGGTTCCGGTGACGGTTACGGTGGCGGTAGCGGTGCAGAAGCAGATGTAGGAGGCGTTGATGGTACAGTGGTGCTAGTGGTCGCCTATGGTAGTGATGGTGAAGGTGGCGGCTGTGATGGTGGTGATGGTGACGGTGGCGGCTGTGATGGTGGTGATGGTACGGTGGACATTGGGGTGAGATCGGTGGGTGGTGCTAGTGGTGAATTTTTCCCTATTTTTATTGTGTTGTTTGCAAGTTCTTGTTAAGTTGATGTTGGTGATGGCTTTTAATCTGTTTGCTGGATTGGCTTTGTGTTGTTTGATTTAGTTTGTGAAATTTTGTTTTTATAATTTCGTAGAAACTAATAGTTTTGCTGGAGTTTGGCAGTTTCACCGGAGATGTAAAATTTCTCCGGATTAAATTATAGTTTCGCCGGAAGTCAGCGCAATTTCACCGAACTTCGGTTAGTTCCGCCGAAGTATAATTTCGCCAGAAGAATTTCCACGAGCGAAATTATACTTTTGTCAGAACAGTTTGAGCTTTCGTTCGAGATTGAGTCTAGTTTCGCCCTTTGATGATTTGTAGTTCTCAAGAACGCCAAGAACACACACACTAGTGTGTGTGAGAGAAAATTCCAGATCTTGAAGATTTTGTAGAATTTTCTTGTATAAAAGTTAATGTTGAATCAATATATGTTGTAAATAGTGATAGATCTAATGGTAGTGATGTAATATTTGAACAAATTTGAACTCAGATCTACTTTCTCTCTCTAAACCTCCACTTTCTCTTTCTAAAAATTTGATGAACACCTTTAAAGTTCTTCAAATCTTCAATGAATTTGATCCAATAAGGCAGTTATACCAAATTGTTAACCCAGGTTGAACACTTGAATCAAATAACATGAAGATATCTTCATCAAACTAAGATAAGCACAATGAAAACTCCTTTGATCTCTATTGATTGCTAATGATATTGTCTAAAAGTAATCCTTCAATCAATTAGTCATGCAACCATTAACCAATCCTAATTACAATTAGGCTATTTATAGTATAGACTAACTTTCACTATTTACATTAAACCCCTTAGACTATTAAACTAGACTAAAACAAATTAAATATATTTTGTTCACACAAAATATATTTATTACAATAAAGTCTCAAAACACAACATATCTTTAATATCTTCACTCGGTTCTTCATCTTGAACTTGTTGTTTGACTTTTTTGTTGACCTTGTCCAAGACATTGACTTTGTTGACTTTGATATGGTGATAATATAGATTATTGTATAGATCCAACAACTACCTCCCCCTGAAGAAAGTTTATAAATAAAGGGGCATGAACTCACCTGGTGTGTAAAGATAATGCAAAAGAGAACTGACGATAAGTTCAAAGACAACCCTTCAAAGGTTACCTAGAACACACAAGTACATAAGTATATGTACACAAAAAAACTTAACAACCCTAGGTTAACCTAGTTGACTATTGACCCGTTGGTGACATATTATAGAATATTGTTTTGATCATGCATATCAACTTATCATACATGGGTATCACATAAGTTATTCACGTGTATCACATCATCAACCCAAGTTGTACCAAAATCATCACACAATATTAGATCATCATACAACTCATACAAATCTCAACAACCAACATATTCAACACAAATATAAATAAATCACAACAATTAATTCATATGTGAAGTCTAATCATGCACTACATGCCATGTGAAGCCACTCACGACTTCACATCATAAACCCTGCCAATCCTACTAATTAGGGGCCTCAGATTCGCACGCGTGTATGAAAATCATAATGACATTCATTCATATAGTTCTTTCCAACTACATACACAATGACAATTAATTCCAATCCCAAACATGATCTCCTAATCACAAACCATAATTCATCATCATGTATGATCACGAAAACATAAATTCCTTACATGATCAACCAAGCATCCACACAACCCAATATTCACATTCCATTACATTAAACATCATCAGTACTCATTCTAACATGATACTAACATCATAAGCATGCCCAAATCATCATATCAAAGGATCTACAAAAATAAAGTTCTCCTTTTGAGAGAGTAACACCCAAAAGCAATCTAGCATCCAATTAAACCATGATTTCATCAACTTTATACCTAATCAAGTTCATAACATTAATTCTAACATGCTAATCATCACCAAATCAATAAAATTCCTAATCATCATATATAAAAGTTTCTTCTTTTAGTAAGTTATGATCAACACCTCAAATTCATGATTTTTCTTGCACAATTCAATTAAACTAACATCCAAGCATTGTATCTAACATCATAACATCATCAAATCATAAATTCCAAGAACAAAAGTTTTCTCTTAAGGCAATCTATGACCTAGATGATCAATCCAAGTATTCTTGCAAAATCACATAATCTAACATTCATACAACCTAACGAACATCATATCAACATCTAACAATCATCAATTTCATGTTTTCATCACAAATTTATGAATAGGGTTCATCGAAGATAACCAACATGAAAAACTAGTTAAAATTAACCTTTAGATGTGTAGAAATCAACAATTAACTTGCAAACCACCTTGTAACACTTGAAACTAGATCAAATCCGAATTGGATGTGTTGTTTCTTGATCAAAATCGCAAGGGTGGGGGTTGGGGAGGGTGTGCGGCGGCCAAAATGGGTTTGGGGGGATTAGGGTTATAATTTAGGTAAGTTTTAGTTCTTTCC
This sequence comes from Flaveria trinervia, assembly GCA_025506515.1. NCBI lineage: Eukaryota > Viridiplantae > Streptophyta > Magnoliopsida > Asterales > Asteraceae > Flaveria > Flaveria trinervia. The sequence goes on along the minus strand of CM046442.1, from coordinate 109,781,324 downwards.
AACCAACATACATAGTGACAATTAATTCCAATCCCAAACATGATCTCCTAATCACAAACCATAATTCATCATCATGTATGATCACGAAAACATAAATTCCTTACATGATCAACCAAGCATCCACACAACCAATATTCACATTCCATTACATTAAACATCATCAGTATCATTCTAACATGATACTAACATCAAAGCATGCCCAAATCATCATATCAAAGGATCTACAAAAATAAAGTTCCCTTTTGAGAGAGTAACACCAAAAGCAATCTAGCATCCAATTAAACCATGATTTCATCAACTTTATACCTAATCAAGTTATAACATTAATTCTAACATGCTAATCATCACCAAATCAATAAAATTCTAATCATCATACAAAAGTTTCTTCTTTAGTAAGTTATGATCAACACCTCAAATTCATGATTTTTCTTGCACATTCAATTAAACTAACATCCAAGCATTGTATCTAACATCATAACATCATCAAATCATAAATTCCAAGAACAAAAAGTTTTCTCTTAAGGCAATCTATGACCTAGATGATCAATCCAAGGATTTCTTGCAAAATCAACATAATCTAACATTCATACAACCTAACGAACATCATATCAACATCTAACAATCATCAATTTCATGTTTTCATCACAAATTTGTGAATTAGGGTTCATCAAGAATAACCAACATGAAAAACTAGTTAAAATTAACCTTTAGATGTGTAGAAATCAACAATTTAACTTGCAAACACCTTGTAACACTTGAAACTAGATCAAATCCGAATTGGATGTGTTGTTTCTTGATCAAAATCGCAAGGGTGGGGGTTGGGGAGGTGTTTGCGGCCAAAATTGGGTTTGGGGGGATTAGGGTTATAATTTAGGTAAGTTTTAGTTTTAGAATAATTTACAAAGTAAACCCCTCTTGTTTAAATTTTATAAAACCAATCTTTTTAACACTTTTAAATAATTTTAACAACAAATTATAAGTATTATTAGTCAATAATCATAATCACAAACATTTAAATTAAGTCACACAACACATGAAATATATATAACACGTTGTCACGTTATCGCGTGAAAGTTACAAAATAAATATTGAAAATTCTATAAATTCATGAATCACATAATCACAACTAATAATCAACATTATTAATTAGATTATTATTGTTTATCATAGATTATTATTATTAAGTCACCAGCGTTCAATGACAACTAGTGTGTTCACAACACGTGCATGCAAGACCTGACGAAACAAACGGAGTTTGGTAACGAAAAATTACCGGATGTCATATTCCTTAATCCTTGAGAGAATCTTGATTATAAACATCACATGAAAGCAACAACAAGGAACACCAGATCTAGGGTTTTATGAAGAAAGAAACCCAAGATCCGAGTCGAAATAGAGCAAACTCAACCACCAGCGGAAGAACCAAAATCAATCAAATCATGAATACCAGAGCCTTGCTCTGATACCATGTCAAGAATATGAAATAAAATATAAACTTGGAGTTGTAGATCAATACAAACTCTTAGGAACAACTAGAAACCACTATATCAAGAACACATCCTCTAAATCACCAATGTGATGATCAGATAACAAAATAGAAACATGTGCTCAACAAGAGACACAAAGTTTTCAATAAAACAATGAAAACCCAAAGAGAACTTGAGAGAGATAGTGATGAAAAATGAAAGTGTGTGTGGAAAAATAATAAACAAGCCCTAAACATCATATATAAAGGCCAACGATGTATGCATCACTAAGAGCCCCTTCCAGCATAAGCAAACCAATCATATTAGCAAACCATCAGCATAAGCCAGCAAGCCTAGTATCCCAACAGCCCATCAACACTAGCAAGCAAGCCTAGAAGCCCAACAACATCAGCAAATAAGTAGCCAATCAGCAGCCAATATAACATAAAAATAACAAAAGACAATAAGAAAATATTAGATAAAACAATATCAATTTGCATATTGAATTACAAATTGAATACATAACACATATATTTTTACAGGTTTATACCCAACAAAGGAATAAGTTTAACTGGAAAGTAGTATCGTATTTGGTGTATGAAGTTATGAAAAGTGGACAGTAGTTATGCTATGGTGATAATCACCATTGTGATTTTAATTTACCAGGAACGATTTGTCAGCATTTCATTCATTTTATCAAGAAAGACACCTCTGTACGTCCTATTAGATAAAATAAAATATAAATATAACTAACTAAAAGTGATTTATTTTGAAATTTAAAAAAATATAATAAAAATATATATAAACAAACAAACAAGTCGTATAACACAAATAATTTGAATCATAACAATATAAGACAAATTATCATAATAGTATAAGAACAATTAATAATCATAACCATAATAATCATAAAATATCAATTATTGTAACCATAATTCAACTTTAAACAACAGAAATTTATGTTTAACAAAATGGGCAAAAGTAACACGGTTACTCAACCAAAATACATTAACAAGACAAAAACAACAAAAAAATTATTATAGAGTCAAATCATAACTGCAATTATCATAAGATTATGAACACATAAAAGCCATCATGTGAGTTAGCTTTTTATTTAGTAATTGTTTTAACTAAAATAAATCTCATGTTGAAAAGTTAACATAAAAAGTTAGCCGTGTTAGTTAGGTGTAGTGAAATGGATTCAAATGGCATCTTTAGTGAAACCTTTGGATGCAAATGTGTAACACCTAGAAACTTAAAGAAAGAAGAATAAAAGAAAAAAGTGTGATTTAACCTACGTTGAGGGGTTAAATGCGTAGAAAGTACAAAAATTTATATTATTTTGTACAAAAGCAACATGGCCGCCCATGCCATGTTACTTTTCACCTTTTCATCAGATTATAAAGAGAGAAAGAGAAGAGCTTTGGGTTTTTGAAGAAGATAAAATTGAAGGTAAGAATTCTAAGTTTTTATGTGTTTTTGGCTACTTTTAGCCTCAGGTATGTGTTTTATGGGTTTGTATGTGTGTTTTGGTGGAATTTTAGGTGTTTAAACTCATAGTGCAATCAGGTTGGAGAAGTCTGCTCAAAGTATTGGAAGAGGTGAGTTCTAGAACCCCACTTTTAAATGTTTTAAACTTGTTTGGGGCTGGATATACATGTTCTAATTGTTTTCTATAAGTTTTGGGTGTGTACCCGTATGTTCTTGTGTATGTGAATATGGGTGGGTGTATGTTGGAATGATTTTATGCTTATGATTATGTTATGAGCATGTTTAATGTTTTTTAGCATGTTATAATTAGGCTTGAAGGTGTTTGGATATAATTTTGGGGATTGAATTATGGTGTTGGTTATGAGTTAGTTGCCATGCGCTTAAGTCCCATGCGCCTGAAATCCATGCGCCCAAATAATACCCATGCGCCTGGGAAGGTGCCAAATTGCTTAAGTGTCCCAAATGCCCAATACCTTATGCACCCCAATAGTGCTCGAACGCCTAAAGTGCCCATGCGCCTAAGTCAGGCTCATGTGCATGCAAAATGCCCAGACACCTAGAATAGAAATGATTAAGTGTTGGCCATGTGGCCAAATAATGCCTATGAGCCTAAAAGTTTCCTATGTGCCTAAATGTCCCATGCGTCTGAAAGGCCATGCACCTGCATAGTGTCCATGAACCTAAAACTTAGAATTATTTTTGAAATTTTGGGGAAAAGGAAGTTTTAGGCTATGACTTGGGATGTTTCCAAGGGTAATGTATGATGATGTATGATGTGGTATGATGATGTGTAATGATGTGTTTCTTTATGTTCCTTATTATGTATATTTCCGTGGCTTTACGTGATGTGATTATGATAATGTACATAAGTATTAAGTAATTAAAGCGGAAATTAGTGATAATGACAAGAAGAACGTTAAGAATGAATGTGCAAAAAGTCTTGCAAGCAAAATGAAAGGAGGTTCACAACTCATGAGAGTTGTTAGCTCAACTATGTGTTTACAGTATGCAATCTTGGCTAACCCTTAGAGGTTCACACACAGGAGAGTTAGTCTATGTGACTACTCCATACGTGCGATATGGGATCCTTGTCGCTTAACCCTAGATGAGATGGCTATGTGCCTAAGAGGGGGGTTAAGTATACGGTAGAATCTGGATATAAGTGAAAGATAATAAAAGTACGAAAAGTATGAAACGTGCGATATGTGTGAAAAAGAATGATGATGAAAGATAATAAATATTACCTTGATGTATGTACGATGTGTGACCATGTCTGAAAGAAAGAAATTGTATTAACAAATGAAAGGTAATATATTTTCATAAAACTAGATTCCACTTAGCAAAATTGACTTTTTATGTATTTTCAAGTTGGCAGGTAATGGTTGCTAAGGAAATTATTTTGTATACCAATGATGTTTTTGCATTGTAATACGAAAAAATGATATTTTGTGATGGTTAACAAATGTTTTATTATTTTGGAAAAACAATTATTTATATATGAAACGACTTATTAAGTATTCTATTGCAATGTTTTAGTAGATGATATTTTTAATTTTATATGCAATGATTGTCCAACTTTAAGCATCCCGGAAACGGGGCCTTACAAGTTGGTATCAGAGCAAAAGTTTATGAGAATTGGGTAAAATTTTCAAAACCTAAACTTAAACTGAGAACGAGACATAATGGAAGGATGTCGGTCCGAGTAGCTACGTGCCATCAGGCATTTTTTTAATGTTAACCGATATTATGTGCGCATGTTATGTGATTTATGTGTTTTTAGTAGATTTAGATACTAATGTAGTCACGATAGGAAATATTGGGATGTGAAGAATAAAGTAAGTGGCTAATCATAATTGGCCACTTTAATTAGGGACTTACTATACTTGACATAAACTTAGCTATTACCTTGACCGACCATGTTGATGTTTGGATCTTATTGTGTGTTTAGAGGATGGATGAAGGTAGATCTTCTAAGGCTTCTCAAGGTGGAGGCTGTGGTGGACGTCGTGCTGTGTGTGAAGGTCAAGTTCGTTGCTCACTCATTTATGGACTCGGCTCTGTAGTTTTGGACAATATTGCCCAGGCTGAGGGTAGTAGGGCTATCGGGAGAATGAAGTGGGTAGAGTTGAAGAAGTTGGTAATCGAGGAGTTTTGTTCTCATAAGGAGTCAGATAAAGTGGAGAGGGAGTTCCTGCAGCTGAAGACGGGAACCATGACACATCAACAATACACCATCAAGTTCAACGAGATAGACTAGCTAGTGCCAGCTTAGGTGATGCCTATAACATCTGCCCATTTTGAAAAATAGAAATACAAACCCAAACCAATTTTGAACATTCACAAGATGAAAAAAAATTCATTATTAAAGTTATTTTTTATGAATCAAATGCATTAAATGCGTAGTTTAACCAATATTGTGAGTTGTTTTATTCAATTTCCATGTATTAAATCACTTAAACAAATTATAATAATTATATAATTTATAAACTAAAGTTTTTATAAAGTTATGAATATTAGTTATTATTTATGAGTTTTAATTACAAAATTAAAATAAATAAATATATTGTAAATTCCTTATAAAATTTAAAAAGGTTATAAAGATTTCATAAAATAAAGTAAACAATTTATTTAAACTATTAAATTAGGGTTATATTAAGTTTGGGTCATAAATGTAAATTTTAGAACTTAAATAACAAAAAGGTTTTAAAGTTAGGCATGAAACAATAAGTTCTAAAAATTCAAGGACCAAATGTGTAACTTTGTATTAAACTCAACCCAAACCTGTAAGGCCCCGTTCCTGGGACGCTTACAGCTGGTGATTCATCTCACGTAAAACATATACATTACATTTACTCATCAAAACATCGCAGCGGAAAACATAAAACAAATGGCATTTCATTTCATTCTAAAACTTTTGCAAAATAATACATCATTTGTTGGTTACAAAATTTCATTGTTGTATTACATCACAAAAGCCTTAATTAAATGGATGCCATCCAAAAGAGCTGAGTAGCCGCCTCGTGCCATCCTCAGCAACGTTTACCTGCCAACTGAAAACGTATAAAAGTCAGCATCGCTGAGTGAGTTCTAGTTTTATAATAAAACATACATAAAATCGTTATTTATTTCTTTTCAAAGCCCATACTATATGTTTCATTCGTTCATGATCATACATCATACGTACATACAGATAATATCATTATTATCTTCCATTATGTTCGTTAACCTTTGTTCATTCATTACGTCTTGTGACATGTACAATACTCCGAACATTGTGCACAAAGCTGGTTACTGGGCCTGAGGTCTATCATAGACCCCGAACATTATGCACGAAGCTGACTCCAGTACTTGAGGCAAGTACATTCACCGTTCATCTTTTCGTTTTATTCCGGATCAATGCCATAGGCTATACCCCGAACATTGTGCACGAAGCTGGTTACTGGGCCTGAGCTCTATCATAGACCCCGAACATTATGCACGAAGCTGACTCCAGTACCTGGGGCAAGCGGCAAGGATCCCATACGTGTGGCCAATCACAAGGATTGGACCCCAGTGTGCATCCTTCTGGGGTAGCTAACCCGCACACAGTTGAGCTAACACCCTTCATTGGGTGTGAACCTCCATACATTTGCTTGCAAGACTTTTTACGTTCATTCATTCGTTAATGCATGCATTCATTCATCATGTTCCTCTTTCATTATCTTTCACTTTACGTTACATAATACTTTCGGTTCATTCATTAACATAACACGTAAAGCCATGGAAATATAAACATTCATCATCATAGGAACATAACATAACATACCATACATACATCATCACAGGCCATCATACATACATAACATACATCATGCATAGTCATGCAACATCATCATCATCATCATCATAACATGCTCATCATACAGTTTATGACCCCAAAACTCAACTTATAGTCCCCCGGGAATTTCCCAAGTCAAAGCCTGCTTTACACATTTTTCCTAAAAATCAGAAAAATAATCTAAGTCCTAGGCGCATGGGCACTATGCAGGCGCATGGGCACTATTCAGGCGCATGGGCACTATTCAGGCGCATGGGGAACACTTAGGCGCATGGGCAACTTTCAGGCGCATGGGGACTTCTGGATGTCCGAACACTTAGTAAATTCCAGCCCAATCTAAGCGCATGGATACTATTCGGACGCATGAACACTTAGGCGCATGGGCACTATTGGGGCGCATGGCCCTACCCTTAGTCATCCGACTAACATTTCTAGGCGCATGGGCCACTGTTCAGGCGCATGAGCAGAACTTATACATTTCTAAGGCAAATTTTGGGCGCATGAGTTACTGTTTAGGCGCATGACTTACACTTAATTCTTTCTAAGGCATTTTCAGACGTATGAACACTTATCTTGGCGCATGAGCATTCTATAAACATGTTTCTAGGATATTTTCCATCCTAATCATCAAACCTACCTGTTCTAAGCATAATGTGGCTATTCTAAGCATGAGTAGCCTATAAACCATCCAGAACTAACATCCAACATACACATTACATACGGGTATTCACATAAACTTTGTAAAATCATTTTAATACGTTTTCAGCCCCAAAGATAGTTTAAAACATGTAAAAACCGGGGTCTAGAACTCACCTGGTGCAACTTGGGTGTTCTTCCTTTTAACCCGTTTGCAAAGAGTTCAAAACACCTAGAAACAACACCAAAAACACACACACCCAAGCACAAACACAACCCATAAGCATACAAGCACATAACCGGGATAAAACCCAACATAAAAGCATAAAAACCTTCAATTCTTACCTTGAATTCGGCTTCTTCTGTTCTTCTTCTTCAAAACCGAGTTCTGCTATTCTTCCCTTGTTTCTCTCTCTAAAATGACCGAAAATTAGGTGTAGAAAAGGTGATGGGCGGCCATGCCACCTTTATCACCAACTTTTCTAAAGTTTTGTCCTTTTGGACACTTTTGGTCCCTCCACTTGGACCTTATTTTCTTTCTTGCTTTTATTCTTTTTATCTCGGCTTTTAAAAATAACCGGGTGTTACAAAACCCAACCCCGTCAGCTTTTCCACCCTTCGGCCATTCTTCTCGACTAAGCTTTGGAGAGTGCCAAACACTCTAGCCAATCGATTAGAACCCAATTTAACTTCCTCAACCCATTCATGAACCTCATTTGAACCCACAACCGTGTATTAATTCGACTATCATGACTATTATGATTATTTAAATCCAAAACCGGTACCTTTATTTAAATTGAATCCGTTACAACTAGAATCATGATCAAAATAGTGAATTATTCAATCCGAAATGATTCTGAGATAAATTCTGATTCTAACGTACAAATCATTGCGATTAAACTATATTAATGCTCACAAACTATATTAACTTACAAAATAAAGTTTTATAAACTTATGTTAGTTATTATTTATGAGTTTTAATTACAAAATTAAGATAGATAATTGAATTGTAAATTCCTTATAAAATTTAAAAAGGTTATAAAGATTTCATAAAATAAAGTAAACAATTTATTTAAACTATCAAATTAGGGTTATATTAAGTTTGGGTCATAAATGTAAATTTTAGAACTTAATAAAAAATGTTTTAAAGTTAGGAATAAAATAATAAGTTCTAAACATTCCAGGGACCAAATGTGTAACTATTGGAGCTCTTTGAAAATTAGCATTAGTATTTATGTTTTAGTTTTTGTCATAATATAGTGTTGGTTCTAGAAAGGCTAGTGCAACCAAAACCAGATACTTAGATTATTTTGGTACAACTTTCAAAGGACTTCCGCAGATAAGTATGGAACTTCCGAAGGAAATGGAGTTCTTCCGAAGATAAAGTGAAAGATCAACTTCCGAAGGAAAACTCAAACTTCCAAAGACAAAGTCTTCTCTTTCGAAGTTCAAGACTTAGAAGAACTCAAAGTCTTCTCTTCCGAAGTTCTTCCGAATATAAAGTAGAAGTCCTCCAGCTACGGAAGAAGCAGCCTCTTCCGAAGTATAAAATGCTTTGGAAGAACTAGTTCTTCCGAAGCCAATTAGCTTTTGGAAGATGCTGCTATGGACTAGTGAAAATGTTAGAGGACCGTGTATGTACGGAGTACTAACTGATTCTGCATTTATACCGGATCAAATAGTGCGGAATCCTATTTGATTGGTGATCCAATCAGTGGAACGATAACCCGTTAAGAGCGAGTAGAAACCGATCAGGAACGAACTATGAACTTGGACAAGCTATTTGGGACGCTCTGGACGGCTAGGGTTTATGTGTATGCGTAATATCTCTCTCAAGTATCCTTTTTCACGAATTACGTGGTATTTATAGGTTAGTGGTTTTCATTCATACGACTGAACCATTAGCATGGTTTAGTCGTGCGACTAAATCATTCGATTGAGTCATACGCACGACTGATGTAGGGATTTAACAAGTTTATAAAAGTTCATATAATGTTGTATATATGAAAAACACAGCGGATAATAAGTTTCAAAACTTGTTAACATATAGATTATCAAACTCATTTGTTAAGCTAAACCCAAACCATGGATCCAAATACGAAATGCATACAAGATAACAACCAAAAGAGGTTAAGAAGACAACCTTTCAAGGTGCTAGAAAACGGATTTGAGAGGGAGCAAAAGATGAACTTTATGGCTGAATCTTCAACCAAGAAACCCTCAAGAAAGCTGCACCAAAACCACCAACAATACACCTTTGGATCCGTGGATGTATAGCATAAGATGATGATGTTAGATGATCAAGACTTCAATGTAGAAGTCCTCAAGAGATGATACCCCAAGCTTATGCAAACACCCCTTTGCTATGACTTGCAACACCAACTTGTAGAACCCTCTCCCAACTTGATTTTGCAGCCAAGAACACTTCTTTGAAAGCTGAAAATCTTGTAATTTCCGGCTCTAAAATTCGAAATTAAGTGAGAGATTTGAGAGTATTCTCTTTTGTGTATGTGTGAGAGAGAGAGTTCAGTCTTGGTGGAAGAGAGTGTGGTTATCTATGTCGCATGCAACAACCACAAATCAAAGCACTTCAACCCCAAAAGGGGCGGCCGAAGTTGGGGTCCCACAAGGTGGGTTTCCCTCCCATTTGAAATGTTTATAAAATATACTCTTGCACTCCATTTTTATAAAATTAAAACCCTTGTAATTTTATAAAACCTAACATACTCTTGTTTGATATTATTCAACTAATTTAAATAATAAAACATACAATTTCTCAGGAACAAATTATCCATATAATGTTGTTCATTTTCAAAACCAATGTTTTAGGAAACCCGGTTTCTTTGTTGGTGCTTATATTTATTTGTTTGATCTCATCAAGAAACAAATATTTATCGGTGTTTGTTTGGCTTGTTATTGGGTATGACCCGACTTGGATCATATCACACTAGCCACATCAATTTAATATGTATCTTGGGCAGATCAAATCCTTCAATCTCCCACTTGCACAAGATTCATAGAAGATTGATGCAAGCAGCAAATAACGCCTAGCAACGGTTTGCTACCCCTAATGTATATGACTAAGTGCCATTCAATAACATCATCCTTTTCAAGTACCTCACTTGAATATGATTTAGGTGAATTAATTATTTTTCCTTTTGTTACAGATGTCATGTTAAATCCTAGAGACACAGAATTGTCATTCTCCGCGGGTTTAACTTTGACAGACCTTAGACATCTAACTCTCAACGAATAAGAGGAACAAATTCTATCTTGACTACATACGTCTCTCACAATCACCTTATATCATGCCTGAACTCAGCCTTATGTACTGCTAATCTTTCATAACAGTAAAGAACCAAGTCAAAGTACAATACTTGATGAATATCAAGACCCAATATGCATCTCAGGTCTGAGGATACAATGATATTCGCCTTTACTCAATATCTCTTATGACTAATCACAAAGATTCCATGCAGAAATAATTGAGAGCGGGTCGGTCCAATATCTAAAATCCATAGATATCAATAAACCTTGGTAGCAACGACTTGCTCTATATTCATACCTTATGAATATCAACCAATCCAAGTTCATTATAGTCTTACATTCATAGTTGCTCCCACAAGTATGATCGACCATGATGTTTAGAATAACTTGCTTATTCACGGATTTAAACATGCTAAAATGGAAGGACAAATGAAAATTATAACCATAGAATGAGGCAAATAACATAAGTTCCAATATCCAAATACAAAATTTGATCAAGTCCAATCACTAGAATATCGAAGTCCTAAGGCACAAGTATGACTTTCATGCTTTGACCTATCTAGGAGCTTCGTGAATGGATCCGCAATGTTATGATCGGTGTGAACTTTGCGAATACATATTTTTCCCTTTTCAACTTCATCCCATATGTAGTTGAATCTCCGTTCAAGGTGCCGAGTCTTTTGATGAGCACGAGGTTCCTTGATTTGAGCAATCACACCTTCGTTGTCACAAAAGATCTCTAGGGGGTCTTGAATGGTAGCAACTACCCCTAGATCAGCAATGAATTTCCTAAGCCACGCAGCTTCTTGAGCTGCCAATGAAGCGGCGATGTATTCTGATTCTGTTGTAGATAGTGCCACTACATCTTGCTTTGAGCTCTTCCAAGAGACTGCTCCTCCATTCATAATGAAGACATATCCCGACTGTGATCGAGAATCATCTCGATCAGTTTGGAAACTCGCATCCGTGTAACCCTTTACAATGAGCTCCTCCTCACTAGATCCATATATTAAGAACATATCCTTAGTGTTCCTAAGGTATTTCAAAATACTCTTAACAGCCATCCAATGACTATTACTAGGATTCTGCTGATATATACTTGTCATGCTCAGAGCACATGACACGTCCGGCCTAGTACATATAATTGCATACATGATGGATCCTATAGCAGATGCATATGGGACTCCATTCATTCTTTCTTGTTCAACCTTTGAACTAGGGCATTGAGATGAGCTCAATATAGTCCCCTTTTGAATAGGCACAAAACCTTTCTTAGAATTCTCCATCTTGAACCTCTTCAAGATCTTTTCAATGTATGCACTTTGGTTTAAACCTATCAACCGCCTTGATCTATCCCTATAGATCTTTATTCCCAAAATATAGGTGGCTTCACCTAGATCCTTAATGGAAAAACAGCTTCCAAGCCAGGTTTTTACACCTTCCAAGGTTGGAATGTCATTTCCAAAAAGTAGAATGTCATCGACATATAATACAAGGAAAGTAATAATGCTCCCACTAGCTTTCTTATACACACAAGCTTCATCAGCGTTTTTGATGAAGCCAAATTTCTTTACTTCATCATCAAAACGGTGATTCCAACTTCTTGACGCTTGTTTCAATCCGTAGATTGATTTCTTTAACTTGCATACCTTGTTAGGATGTTTTGGATCGACAAAACCTTCAGGATGTTCCATATGGACATCTTCCTCAAGATATCCATTTAGGAAAGCAGTTTTGACATCCATTTGCCAAATCTCATAGTCATAATATGCTGCTATGGCAAATAATATCCTAATAGACTTTAACATTGCCACAGGGGAGAAAGTTTCATCATAATCAATCCCTTGATTTGAGTGAAACCTTTCGCTACGAGTCTAGCTTTATAAGTATCCAAGTTTCCATGCATATCAGTTTTCTTCTTGAAAACCCACTTACTTCCAACTATCTTGGACTTAAGAGGTGGTGTAACCAATTCCCAAACTTGGTTATCATACATGGATTGCATCTCAAGTTCATGGCTTCTTGCCATTTATCAAAATCAGGTTTTGACATTGCATCATGGTATGTGGTTGGTTCATCCGAATCTACCACATAGCATCCATCCATGAAAAATCCATATCTCTCAGGAGGAACACTAATTCTACCAGATCTATGAACGTTTTGTGTATCTTGATCATCCATATGATCATTTTCAACATCCTCATGTTGATTGTTAGTATCAACCAATTGTGTATCGTCTTGTGAATCTTGAACCTCTTCAAGTTCCACTGCTCTTCGACTAGTTTCTTCCAAAAGAAACTTAGTTTCCAAGAACTCTGCCTTTCGAGCAATAAACACTTTCTGTTCTGTCGGATAATAGAAATAATATCCAATACAATCTCTAGGATATCCAATGAAGACACACTTTGTGGATCGGGCTTCCAGTTTGTTTTGTGTGTATTGCTTAGGATAAGCATCACACCCCCAAACTTTTAAATATGACAGTGATGGAACCCTTCCTTGCCATACTTTGAAAGGTGTCCTTTCCACTTTCTTGGTTGGGGCCATATTTAAAATACGGGCCGCGGAGAGCAATGCGTAACCCCAAAATGATAAAGGTAGCGTACTTCTAGCCATCATAGATCGAACCATATCCAATAGAGTCCGATTCCTCCTCTCAGACACACCATTATGTTGTGGTGTTCCAGGTGGAGTAAGTTATGAGACAATCCCACAACTTCTAAGATATTCTTGAAATTCACTACTAAGGTATTCACCTCCTCTATCTGTATGAAGAATCTTGACCGTTTTGTTGAGTTGATTTTCTACTTCATTCTTGAAGATTTTGAACATTTCAAAAGATTCATGTTTGTGTCTTAACAAGTACACATACCCATATTGACTATAGTCATCGGTAAAGGTAATGAAGTATCTTTCACCATTTCTAGTTGTTGGTTTAAAAGGTCCACATACATCGGAATGTATGATCCCTAATAAATCTTTTGCCCTTTCATTAGTCCCACTAAAAGGGGCCTTTGTCATTTTACCTTGTAAACAAGACTCGCATACACCAAATGAATCATTTTCATTGGTTTTCAAAAGACCATTCTTTTGAAGTTTTTGCATACGATTCTTGTTTATGTGACCAAGGCAACAATGCCAAAGATAGGAATCACTCAAATTAAGTTTGAGCCTTTTGATGGTTGCTTGGTACATAGAGCTTCATATGTTGTGTTATCATGAACCAATTCATAAATACCATTACAAGGTATAGCTTTAAAATAAAACACATGATTTAAAGAAACATGAATATCATTGTCAACAAACTTGAAATCATAATCATATTGTCTTAAACGGGAAACAGAAATAATGTTCCTAGTCAAGCTAGGAGCATACAATACATTCTTCAAAATGACTTCCAACCCACTTGGAAGCTTCAAAATGTATTCTCCTTGGGCTTCCACGTGAACCTTTGCACCATTGCCCATAAAGAGACTTATTTCCCCTTTTGCATAATGCTCACTTCTTTTGAACCCCTGCAACAAATTGCAAATATGAGTTCTACATCCAGTATCTAATACCCATGTGTTAGAAGAAATAACATTAAGCTCAACATGTATCATAAACATTGTACCTGAAGTTTGCCCCGCGTCCCTCTTCGATCTCAACGCTTTGAGATAGACCGGACAATTGCGTTTCCAATGGCCTACTTCACCACACTCAAAACACGGGTCATCTTGAGCAACCTTTTGCTTCTTCGGTTTGGGCGGCTCCATTTTTGCTTTACCCTTACCCTTTCCTTTGACGTGTCCCTTCCCTTTGGCAACACTTGCCCTAGGGTCGGGGAGGTGCCTTTTTCTACTACAACCTTCATTGATCGTAAGGACCGGTAGAACCTTTCTACCCATGCCTGCCTCGGCCGTTTTGAGCATTGAGTGAAGCTCACCAATGCTCTTGTCCCATCCATTCATGTTATAGTTCGTAACGAAGCTATCAAACTTCTTGGATAGGGAGTTGACAATCAAATCCGTTGCCAACTCGTTGGACACACGACAGTTAAGCCTTTCAAGGCGATCAATGTGGCTCTTCATCTTAAGAACGTAAGATGATACCGATTGGGTCTCGTCCATTCGACATGCATGAAGTGCCCGAACGGTTTCGAAGCGCTCCACCCTTGATTGTTGTTGGAACATTTCCTTCAACTGGGTGATCATGTCATAGGCATTGTGGTTCTCAAAGTCCTTTTGCAAATCGGGTATCATACTTGCCAGCATGAGACACGAGACTTGCACAGAGTCTTCGGTGTACTTGACCCATTCGGCAAAGGCCTCAACGTCATTTTCATCGGGTTGATCGGGAATGGGATCGTCTAACACATAGGACTTCTTTTCCTGTTTGAGAACAATTCTCAAATTTCGGTACCAATCCATGAAGTTCCCATGGTTTAGACGTTCCTTTTCAAGGATGGTCCTTAGTGATAGGTTATGGACGGTCGGGATTGCGTTGTTGTTGTTAGCCATCTACAATATTACAAAGTTAAATTTTTAGTACTTTTAATATCAATGGATTTTGATTATTAATACCCTTTTTTGTCTCATAGACAATTAATAGTCAAAATTTTAGAATCCAACGTTACATTTAAATATCGGTTAGGTGACCTTTATCCCTTTATTTAAATTAACAAGGTAGTCAACGTTTGACAATTGTAACCTATTACAATTTCTAGTGGGATCGGTTAAACATCTTATGTTTGTTAGGCATGTTTATCCCATCACCACCCTTTGTACGTCATGCTTCGGTGATCCTAATGCATGATTTCCAAATTAAGTCGCCTACTTAGACACACGTGCGGATTTGCTAATATTAGTGGTTAGGTGACCTTTATTCCATAATATGGCAAACCCACCTCAAAAACATAAGTTCCTTTAATGTGGTTAGGTGACCTTTATCCCACATTAAATTCTCAAATGATTCGAGTGTTGTATAATAGGATGGTGTTTGACTTGTTAAAAGGGATTTAGTTTCACAAAATTCTAGTTTGGAAAACAATTTTCATACCTTGCATTTGTATGCATTCAAATACATGGTAGTTTATTTGAAAACTTATTTCAAAATTCCTTTTAATAGCACATTTAATTATGAAATCAATAACCTTTGGTAAAACCCATTATATCACTTATTGATTTCTAAGGAACCAATTTTATGCGAGTGGTAGATTTCGAGTGTTAACTATCCAATTCCATAATGAGATAAGTAGAACATAAATCAACCATACATGCATGATAAAACAACCACAAGTCCATAACCATAGCCAATGGATTTGGCAACACTTGTTGGCCAAAACAAGTGTGCCAAGAGGGTCACTAATAAAGCATAAACATGACACAAGGCATTGAGATGGTGTGCTCCCACTTGATCCCGCATCCTAATGCATCAAGTGTCCATTTTGGGCTTTCTTTTGGGCTCCAACTTCATCTCCTAGCTTTCTTGGGCCTTCATGACTTGGGCTTTGGTTATTGGGCTTAAAACCAATCTTGGGCTATGAGGCCCATTTGGGCCTAAAATGGCCCAAACCAAAAACCAAAGTCTTCTTGAACTTCTTTTACAAAATATATCCTAATACATTTTTTACTAGTAAAAGAAATACAAATAATCTACTTATTATTACAAACTAACATAAATAATAAATAGATTACAAACCCAAATAAATAATCATACAACATCACAACACAAAACACATCCAAATACAAGATATTGGCTAGGTTATGAACATCCATATACACATCCAAATATGCACATAACAAACGATTTTGCAGCCCCCTTTTCAACCCATGTTCTTGGCCAACACAAACCAAGAACAAATGGGTTTGGTTCAAACAAACAAACAACCATCACCTAAATTTTAAAGATCCTAATCATGCATATAAAATAGTATCTTTAAAATCAGAAAAGGGGACCAATCCAGCCCTCTAATCTCTCGGCCATATGGTGTCACACACCACAAAATCGTGAACTAGAGTGTCATATACATGTAAGCATTCGTATAAGTGGCTCTTGATGCCATTGTAGGGATTTAACAAGTTTATCAAAGTTCATATAATGTTGTATATATGAAAAATGCAACGGATAATAAGTTTCAAAACTTGTTAACATATAGATTATCAAACTCATTTGTTAAGCTAAACCCAAACCATGGATCCAAATACGAAATGCATACAAGATAACAACCAAAAGAGGTTAAGAAGACAACCTTTCAAGGTGCTAGAAAACGGATTTGAGAGGGAGCAAAAGATGAACTTTATGGCTGAATCTTCAACCAAGAAACCCTCAAGAAAGCTGCACCAAAACCACCAACAATACACCTTTGGATCCGTGGATGTATAGCACAAGATGATGATGTTAGATGATCAAGACTTCAATGTAGAAGTCCTCAAGAGATGATACCCCAAGCTTGTGCAAACACCCCTTTGCTAGGACTTGCAACACCAACTTGTAGAACCCTCTCCCAACTTGATTTTGCAGCCAAGAACACTTCTTTGAAAGCTGAAAATCTTGTAATTTCCGCTCTAAAATTCGAAATTAAAGAGAGAGATTTGAGAGTATTCTCTTTTGTGTATGTGAGAGAGAGAGAGAGTTCAGTGTTGGTGGAAGAGAGTGTGGTTATCTATGTTGCATGCAACAACCACAAATCAAAGCACTTCAACCCCAAAAGGGGCGACCGAAGTTAGGGTCCCACAAGGTGGGTTTCCCTCCCATTTGAAATGTTTATAAAATATACTCTTGCACTCCATTTTTATAAAATTAAAACCCTTGTAATTTTATAACACCAGGAGGAAATGGTGCCATGTTTCAAAAGGCTGTTGAAGAATACTTTCATGAAGACCAGAAGAAGATGGACATATACAACAATGCTATGACTGCTCTTATGACTGCTATACCGAAGTCTATCATGGTGGATTTGAGCATTGCAAGTCAACTAAAGAGTTGTTCGATACACTATCACAGATGTATTCTAACTCGATTGATTCGAAGAAGGATTCACTCAAACAAAAATTTGAGAACTTTACCTACATTGCTGGAGAGACCCTTAGCAAGCAATACTTCATGTACATGGATCTTATCACTGCTCTTCAGTCTGTGGGAGTTGCCATTGACTTGAGAGATCTCTCAAGAAAGTTCATGAGTGCACTCCCAAATGAGGGAACGTTATATTGTGTCTCCATCAAGAGGATAGAGAATCTAAACTCCCTTACTATGACTGAACTATACGACATCCTTAATTGATACTGTGTAGAGATGGAAAATAAGAAGGGCCATCCGATGAGCAGACCCTTAAGCCTTCCTACGAGCAATGCTTTAATGGTTGCTAAAGGCTCAGGACTCAATCAACCTTAGCAGTACCTGACTTACTCTCAGCAGCCATCCTGCTCCCTACATCATATTTCTTGAGACTCCAAGGTCTCAATAGGCTCAACAAGGTTCTTTCCAGAACAGCTACGCCTTTGTCTCAAGAAATGGGTACTCTAGGGATCATCTATTTGGCTTTAATGATCTAGAGTGCTTCAGTCCAGATGATGTGGAGTACGTGGACATGGTCCAACAAATGGCTTTGCTTACCTACAGAGCAAAGAAGTTCTTCAAAAGAACTGGAAGGCAGTTCCCTCAAAACCCAGTTAGTAGCAAGTTTGGGTAAGACAAAACCAATGCAAAGTGTTACAATTGTAACAAACTTGGTCATTTTGCTAGGGAATGCAAGCCTCCCAAGTCAAATCCGGGAACCTCTTATGCCTCTTCACAAGCCTCTACACCTAATGTTAGGACCGTGTACGTACGGAGTACTAACTGATAATGCGTGAAACCAGATCAAATAGTGCGGAATCCTATTTGATTGGCGATCCAATAAGTGAGAACGCACTTCCGATCAATCTAACTATTAATGAAACCTTAAGAACGATTAGAACAAGATCAACTGCGAACTATGAACTTGGAACAGGCTTTCTGGAGTCTCTGGACGGCTAGGGTACGAGTATGTGTCAAAAGTCTTGAAGTGTTCCATTTTTCCATGAATTAGGTGGTATTTATAGGTAAGGGTTTTTCAATCGTACAACTAAACCATTAGCATGGTTCAGTCATGCGACTGAATCATGCGATTAATTCATACGCACGACTAAAGGTTCAGTCGTGCGACTTAATCATGCGATTGATTCATACGCACGACTAAAGGTTCAGTCGTGCGACTTAATCATGCGATTGATTCATACGCACGACTAAAGGTTCAGTCATGCAACTGAGTCAATCTTATGTCTCAATCGTACGACTGATCCAGTCTCCTGGTTCAGTCGTGCGACTAGTCCATTAGCATGATGTATTCATGCGTATGGTCCATTCACATGAAGACTTCATACAATTAAGTTTGAACATGTTTCTCAATCATTATTGACTAAGAACTATGCACAATAACCTCAAACCTGTATAGTTAGTTCAATAAACTTTATAACATAATAAACAATAAAACATTAAACATTATAAGCATCAATCGCATATTGTATTTCATTCAACTCATTCATTCCATATATGTAAGACATGATAGACATTTACATTAAGCTCCTAAACTAGGTACATATGTATCAACACCTAAAGCCCCTGGAAAGTCAACTAAAATAGCAGTTGTAGCTCAAGAAGTTGACTGGAGCTTCATGGTACCGGATGTGACTCCTGTTTAAGCACTCATGGCTACAACAAATGACAACAAGGTATATGAACATCCGTGTACTCCAGCTTGTATTGTTAAGGTCAAATTATATCAGGACTACAATATGGAAATTAAATATGATATCGAGTCCTTAAATATTTTAAAATATGTTTTTAAAAGAGCTGAATCTAACTATCAAAGAAACATTAAAGAGTTAGAGAAAACTATGTATCTTTAAAATATGAACACATAAACTACAAGACTTAAATAAAGGATTTAATATCCAAATTCTCTGAGGCTCAAGCCCAGCTTGTCATAGCTAAGGCTCAAGCTAGGAAGCATGCTATCTCAGAGCAAAACTTCGAAGCCATCCTTGCATCATCCTCTCACTCAAAACTTTGTTATCAAAACAAAGGTGGGTTGGGGACCAAGGAGATTGCTCCACCATAATCTTACCGGTGATGACCAACTTCTTACCACCAAAGCCAGAAGAAACTGGGCTAAGGGAGCAAGAAAAACTACCAAGAAAGTGGCTGAATCAAAGCTGAAGATTGACCCTAAGAAAAAGGGTGTGTTCATCTCAACTGGATTCCAGGTGGTGGGAATGTTTGAATCTGGAAAAATGTGTAGTACCAGCACACCTTTCCAACAAAAGGGAAAGGAAAAGATTGTTATTGAAGACAAGAAGAACAAGAAACAACAGCCTTCACATTCCTAGAAGACTAACGTTGCATGCATCATGTGTGGCCTGCAGAATCACATGGGCAAAGATGTTTATTACAATCCTGCTAGCACATTGTTGAAGACGTGAGGTTTTGGTAGCATCAACCTAGGGAGAAGTTGTTGGATCTAGAAAGGTTGGTGCAACCGAAATCAAATACTTAGATTATTTTTGTACAACTTTTAAAGGAATTTCAAAGCTAAGTATGGAACTTCTAAAGGAAATGGAGTTCTTCCAAGGATAAAGTGCAAGATCAACTTCCGAAAGAAAACTCAAAGTTCCGAAGACAAAGTCTTCTCTTCCGAAGTTCAAGACTTAGATGAACTCAAAGACTATGACTTTCTAAGTAGAAGTCCTCAAGCTACAAAAGAAGCAACCTCTTCTGTAGTATAAAAGGCTTTAGAAGAACTACTTCTTTCAAAGCCAACTAACATTCGGAAGATGCTGCTATGGACTAGTGGCGATACGTATGGTTCATCTGACACTCTGCTACAGACCTTTAATGTACTGCATGGCGTTTTCACAAAAAGCCATGTAGTTGACCATACTTTATTCCACTGTTCATCTTTACTTGTTAGTAAAATTACCAACTTTAGTTGGTGACAAAAGGTAAGTCATGGACATGTCATGACTACCATATCTTAGATAAGACATTATCTAAGATACCATAACTATAGCTTTGTAGTATCTGCTTTAGTTATAGGATTCCAACTGGCATCAAAGTATAACCAGTATATGTAGTTTCTCAATATAACTCTTGTATTATGCTTGTAAGAGTTCTGTAAACTTTGAGTTGATAAGTAATATATACAAGTACCTTGAAAATTATTTCATTTTATTCTTAAGTTACTTAGTATATTATAATCAACTCTTTAAGAGCTTCTGCTTCATCATAACCATATGAGTTTAAATGAGTTTGAGAGAAAACCAAGTGTTAGTGACATATATCGATCCTGCATATAGGGACTTATTTTATAAATATATGTTCCTTTTGTTTCTTTATTAGTATAAATAAGATTATATGTATTTGTGCAGGTGCACATATACTTAGACTTTGAGAACTCTCTGTATGTACATTGTAATCCTATGCTAATATCAATGAAACGTCTATGAATTTTTTTGATAATTGCATCTGTTGATTATTTTGTCATATAATTGTTAATTGCGTCATATCATACAAATAGATCGATCCATTTGAACCTATCAAATGGTATTAGAGCCTTGGGTTTAGTGATTTGGAGCTTGAAATGAACTTTAAGCCCCTATGAATCACTTGAATATGTGTTTTGATAGCAATTGTTCAATTAATTGCTGATTTCAGTTGTGTTTCATCATTAAAAACATGAATTGAATCACAATTAAGTGAATTGACCCCTTCAAATCTGAATTTTTGTTAGATTTGAGTACGAACAGTTCTTCAAAGTCGAACACAAATTTAAGCAAAATTGTGATTAATTGTTGTTAATTGAAGGAAAATGAAGTTAAAGGATTGATAATCGGTGTATTTTACACTTGATTGAAGAGTTTCAGATCAATTAATCAAGTTTTGAAAAGTTTGTTAAGATCAGATTGTTACGAAGAGGATGAATTAGGCGTTTGGTGTGTTGAAGTCATCTAAAAAATCACCTAAGTGTTTAGGTGAATGAACACTATGAGATGCATTAACACTGTTTAGGTGTTTCAGAGTAGACCTTTTGACACTATTTGTGAGAGTTTCAGCACTTTTCGGACGTTTTTCAAAAACTAAGTCCTAG
This sequence comes from Flaveria trinervia, assembly GCA_025506515.1. Classification (NCBI taxonomy): domain Eukaryota; kingdom Viridiplantae; phylum Streptophyta; class Magnoliopsida; order Asterales; family Asteraceae; genus Flaveria; species Flaveria trinervia. The sequence continues at coordinate 109,759,501 of CM046442.1, read as the reverse complement.
GCACTTTGGAACTGTTTAGGCACTTTAGAAATGTTCAGGCGCTTCATCACTGTTTAGATGTTTTTGAACTGTGTGGACGTTTTAGAACTATTAAGGTGTTTCTCCTCTTGGGCGTTTCATAAATTCACTAAGGCATTCCCTTAGGCATTTCTAAGTCAAATTGGGTGTTTCACAACTATTTAGGCACATCAGATTCATACTTTTCTTTCAACACTTAGAAAATTATTCAAAATCTAAAATCCAAAAATATTTCCATTTATTTATTTAATTTTCAATCTAAAAGCAACAAAAAGAGTGTATTTTCTTAATCTCAAAACTTAAACTTGGTTAAGTCTAAAGATGCTGAGAATAGAGTACCAAAGTTGAAGAACAGAGCTGACTCCAAGAACTGTCACTTAGGCTGAAACATCATTTGAATTCTATTGATACTAATATGTAGAAATCGATAGAAAAAGGACCTCACATTCCCATTACTTATAATGGTCCTAATAGAGGTATTGTGTACACAAAAGATTCACAAGAGCCTTATCCAGAAGATGGTTTACATGGGGATGATCTGAAGAAGGTGAAAATGATATTAAAACCTATTCTCTTATGTGTATAGGGTTATCTTTGGAGGTAGCATCAAGGCTTGAGAATTACCAAACTAGGTACACCATGTACAAAGCCTTGAAAGTTATCTGTGAAGGAGGAAAAGAGACTTAAGATCTTCAAAGATAGAAATTGAAAAGGTAACTTGAGCTGTTTAAGCATATCTTAGGAGAAGCCATAAACCAAATGATGAACAAATATGTGCAACTTACAATAGAAATGTCAATTTTAAGGATTAAGAATGATCTTAAAGACCTAAATGATAGACTTATAAATGCACTTCCATCATCTTGGAACAAAAATGAATTTGTTAAACCATACTAAAAAGTTTCCCATGGATCTTGATCTTCTTATTACTAAGATTGAGTCGATGGAAGAATAATGATAGAGCTGCATCAACTTCTCAATACAATTATGTTGCTTCTGTAGCAAATACTGTAGAGAATGCTTTTCTTGCCAAAGATGAAACTACTCCTGAAGATGAGGGTGATTTCTTTATGGGAGCCGGATTCTTCACTAGTACACCTGTCTACTCAACTCAACAACAGCCATAGTCTCCTCCAAAACCTCTAATGCCTAAAACTCAAAATAAGACTCCATTTTCTAACTCTGCTAAATCCTAGCAAAGTAAAAGATGTTATAAACATTCTTTTACAGGATGAAGAGTCTAAAACTGCATTTATGGCATGTTTTCAAGCATATCAGGGTAGCCATTTAACACTAGTTCGATTTAATTTTGTAGGATTTATTTGAGATAGATCCAGATGATGTTGAAAAAATGGATCTCAACTGGGAAATGGTGATAATAGCTTATAGAACCCAAAAGCATTCATATGTGATCAGAAACTATAAGCCAAATGCAAACAAAACAGTTGGCTTTGATAAGTCAAAGTCAAAGTGTTTTAACTGTAACGGCTATGGCCACTTTTCTAGAGAGTGCAAAGCTCCAAGAACCTAAGGAGGAAATGATCAAAGTAGCTCTAACAGCCAGAGATATCATCAATAGGCTCAGAAGACATTTCAGAAGCCATATAAGAGTCTACAATGCCTGAACTAAAAGAAGAACCAAAGACCACTAAAGAACCAAAGAAAGCATTAGTTGTAAGCATCAAGGATGGTTATGATTGGAGTGCTTATGTAGAATAGTTTACATCTAATCTTACTTCTAGTCTATCACTGATTGCTAACATGAACAATGAAGACTGGTTTTAAGATAAAGATCCAAAGACAAAAGGTGAATCAGACATTGAAGAAGATTATGACTAGAGTGACAAATCTAATACTAAGGAAAATTCAGAAGAAGTTGCTCTTATGGCACAGTCAGAACAACCCAAGGTTGTAGATTCATCATTTGATACTGAGTCTTCAAATTCTTATCTAGAAATTCTTGTGGAAGTAAGAGAGAAAATATACACCAAAGCATGTTTTGAACAAGTAGAACACTACAGAACCTACTCGTTCAAAATATGTGATAAACTGAAGCAAGAATAATCAATTCGCAATAAGCCCAAAACTGATGACAAAATTTCTGATGAGAAAATCATATCTCTTCAAGCTTCTTAGAACAAAACTTTAAAAGAACTTGAACTTGTAAAAAACAACTTTAAGAGATGACAAAAACTTTTGAACAAGAGAAATTGGCACATGCAACAACTCAAATTGACTTAGCTAAAGTAAAAAGCTTAAAAACTATTGTTGAGCAATTAGTGAATGGAAGAAAAGACAAAGATAAAATAGGATTAGGATTCACACATAAACCTATGCCTGAATCTATCACAAATACCTTACCTGAAAACTTTAATACCCATGATCATTCACTAGAGAACAAAGCTAAGCTCAAAGAATCTCAAGACAGGAAAAAGAATGTTCAATCAAATGTCGAGAATGAAATCAAAAAGATAAGCATTGAAATATTTGAGGAGAAAGATTCAGAAAAGATAAAAAATGATCATCCAATTAAAGTCAAATCTTATTAACCTCGACAAAAGAACAAAAAGTTGTTTGTAACAAAAGGTGAATGTGTCATTGAGAAGTGTGAACTTGAACAAGAGATTAACAAAGTTAATGACATCAAAAACAAGTTAAAAGGGAAATCTAAAGAAGAGAAATCAGAGACTTCCTATTCTGATGATTCAAGCACTTCTGAAACAAACCAAATTGTTTTAAAACTAAAAGAGTCTGAAAAAGAATCTTCTCAAGATTCAATTAAAACCCAAAGCACTAAATCTTCATCAAGAACAAAAAATCAAAGACGAAGAAAAGCAACTGCTAAAGCTAAACAAGTTGAACCAATCATTCAATCAAGTCAAATTAAACCAGTGAAGTTTGTGTCAGTAGGAACTTTTGACATGTACATAATCTCTGAAACAACATCAAAACCTAAGATCAAATCTAACTTTGATATGAAAATAGGTTCAGGTCCTAAGTCTTTTGCTGTTTATAAAAGATTTGTATCTAAGGAGTTACGGAGTTGTGATAAAGTTCAAAAAGCAAAATTCTAAGAATCAAAAGACCAAACTCACACATAAAAAACAACAACTTAACCAAACTACCCCTAAATCTTGACAAGGATCTAATATGGCTTCCACATCTAGGGTTAAACAAATGTTGTTCAAACAACCACAAAAATACTATAATATATGTGATATGCACAATCATAACACATTTAATTGTTATTTTAACAAGGATTGGCATATCTGTGATATGACAAATTACACAACGGCTGATTGTTATTTTAACAAATACTGTGCATTGTGTGATGAACAAAATCATAATACTGAGTATTGCTTCTTCAGGAAGAACTCACCTAGAAATGATTTTGGTAATCAGAGATATCAAAGAAATCAAAATTATGGTTTTCAAGAATGATCAAAATAGCCTTCTTTTGGCTTGAGATCTCTCAGAAGAATCAATTCTAATTATGGTAATTAGTATATGTTAGATCACAACTGTACAATAAGGGAAATTTCATTCCACGCTCAAAAAATGAAACATTTAACAAGAAAAACTTCTCTAATGTTTCAAATGATGGTTCAAAATTTCTTAATGATGATCTTGAACAGATTTAATGCTTTGAGGTCAAAGCAAAGAAAAGATAATCAGAAAGTTTTTCAAAAAGGTTTTGAAAATCCAAAATTTCAAATGAAACCTGACATGAACAAACTCCATTTCAAGCAGTTTACCATTTTGGATAAATATGGCAAGCCCAAGACTATGTCGGCTTAGGTTGATAACTCCTCTTAAATGTATTTGAAATGCAGGTAAGCCCAATAAGACCAATTAATACATGGTATGTTGATAGTGGGTGTAGTCGGCATATGAAAAGAAATCAAGCCTTGCTTCAAGACTTTAAGACAAAATATGGTACTCATGTAGCTTTTGGTGGAGACGCTAGTGAAAAGATAGCCGGTGAAGGAACAATATCTAATGGAGTGAAAAGCTTTGATGAAGTCAACTTTTGTGCTCAGTTGAATTTTAATCTTCTAAGCATTTCTCAAATATGCGATAAATCATATTATATTTTATTTGATGACTCTTATTGTTATATGTTGAAGCCGGGATTTCAGATTAGTGAAGAGTGGGTATTTGTTAAAGTTTTTTGTGATAGAGATGTCTACAAGCTAGATATGTCTCAAGTTGATCTATCAACAGAAAAAACTTGTCTTATTACTCACACATCAAATGATAAAAGCCAGCTTTGGCATAGACAACAGAGCATTCCAACTTCAAAAACACGAACAAACTTGTAGAAAGAAATCATGTAGTAGGAATTCCATCAAAGAATTTCGCTACATCAGACCTCTATAAAGTATGTTTGAAAGGGAAGCAACATAGAGAATCTTATAAGTCCAAGCTGATAAACTCAAATTCAAAGCCTCTACAAATGTTACACATGGATTTATTTGGTCCTGTAAACGTGCAGAGCATTGGAAAGAAATCGTATTGTTTAGTTATCATTGATGACTATACAAGATTTTTTTGGGTTTTCTTTTTGCGTGCGAAATCTAAAACGGCTAAATTATTAAAAGAGTTTATCACTAAAGTAGAAATTTAACTTGATCAAAAAGTAAAATAATTAGAAGTGGTAATGGATCAAAATTCAAAAATGCTAATATTGACATGTTCTGTGCAGGGAAAGGGATAGCTCATCAGTTTAGTGCTCCTAGAACTCCTCATCAAAACAAAGTTGCAGAAAGGAAGAACTAAACATTGATTGAGGCAACCTGTGTAATGTTAGTAGATGCCATGATTCCTATCACTTTCTGGGATGAAGCCATATCAACTGCATGTTTCATTCAGAATCGTACTCTGTTAGTGAAAGACAAACATAAAACTCCTTATGAGTTGATTTTTGGCAGAAAACCAAACATAGATTTTCTTAAATCTTTTGGTTGTGATTTTAAACTAAAATGATTAGCATGGAAATTTGATGCAAAATTTGATGATGGATTCTTTCTTGGATATTCATCAGCTTCTAAAGTTTATAGAGTTTATAACTCTAAGACAAATGTTAACATTGAAAATTTCAATGTTAAATTCCTTGAATATTCATTTCCATCAGTTGCAAATGGTCCAACATGGTTATTTGATTTAGAATCATTCTCAAACTTATTCAATTCTAATCTGTTTGAATCTTCTTGTGTTCAAAGGAAACAAGTAGGAGATCTTGGATCCTTCAATGATGATTCAGACTCTGATGACATGGATGATTCAAGCCTAGACTATCTGTTTTTTCTCATTTATGAGATATACTTTATTCAATTTAGAGAATCATGATCAACAAATTCCTGAGCCACAACAAGTTTTTGAAAATTCTGATTTTTGTCAACCTATTCCTAATGATGGATCAATAATTCAACAACGTGAGTCTGGAACTTCATCTGTATCTAGAGATACAGATGTCATGACAAGCTTGATTATTTTATCAACTCACCAACTCAAGTTTTCAATTTCACTTCACATTCTTCAAAGTTGTTGCATCAGTTCTCCGACTTGAACCAAACCAATATTAATGTGAATGTTCAACAAGATGAGATTCCAACATCTCGTATTCACAAGAGACATCCTATCTCTTAGATTATCGGTCCTTTGAATGAGAGAACTACAAGAAGTCATACAAAGCAAGCAAACATTTGCTTTACTTGTGTTTTCTATCTCAAATTGTCCCTAAAAACATAATTGAAGCATTACAGGACAATAGTTGGATTGAGGCTATGCAAGAAGAGTTGATACCATTTCGTAAACAGGAGGTGTGAACACTTGTGGATTTGCTTGAAAAAGACAATGCCTGTAAGGCCCGTTCCCGGGCACCTCAAAGTTGGTCATTCATTGCACTTAAAACATTATAAAACGTACATTTATTTTGCAGTGGAATTTAAAACTTTCATTAATAACTAAAAACATGTCATTTCATTCATTTACAACATTTTTTTCATCTTAAAATACAAAGACACATCAAAATACGGATGCCAGCCTCAAAATGCTCCCAGTAGCTTATGCATCCATACCTACAACTCCTCAGCATCAACAAATACCTGCCAACTATCATGCATACAAAAGTTAGCGACGTTGAGTGAGTTCTAGTTTTATAATAAAACATACTTTACTTTCATCAAAACCGTTCTTTACTTTATTTCAAAATCATACTATACTTTACAATCGTTCGTGATCATACATCATACGGACATACAGATAATATCATTATTATCTTCGTCATTACGTTCGTTAACTTCCGTTCCTTCAACGTATTCCATTATCTTACACTTCTCTCTCAAGATCCGGTCAGACTTTACCCTCTTCGTCGCACTCAGCCATGATTACTGAGGTCGAATGACACGGGTCTGCATCGTACATTACTATGATAATTCATTAACGTTCATTTCATACGTTTGTTCTTTCATACATTATCTTTCGTTCATTCATTCATCTCTTGATCATTATTCTTTATTACTCGAAACTTGTCTCGTGCAATATCCCCGACTCATGCTCGAAAGCTGATGTTATGCCGAGGCCTGCTCACAAACCCCTGACTCATGTCCAAAGACTGACACAGCACCAGGATTCGCGACAAAGATCCATTCAAGTCAATCACAGGGATTGAACTCTATCTGAGTCTGTTGCAACACAAAGTCGCTCACCTTATTATCTCATCTCTTGCAATACCCCCGACACATGCCCGAAGACCGATACGGTACCGGGGCCTGATAAACAAACCCCCGACTCATGTCCGAAGACTAACATAGTACCGGGGTACGCGACATGGATCTCATCATCTGTCACTTTCGTCATATGCAATACCCTCAACTCATGTCCGAAGACTGATACTGTGCCGGGGCCTGATAAACAAACCCCCGACTCATGTCTAAAGATTGACACAATACCGGGGTACACGACACGGATCTCATCATCCGTCACTTTTGTCTCATACAATACCCCCAACTCATGTCTGAAGAGTGATACTATGTTGGGGCCTGATAAACAAACACCGACTCATGTCCGAAGACTGACACAGTACCGGGGTACGCGACACGGATCTCATCATCCGTCACTTTTGTCTCATGTGTACATTTCATACTCTATCATTATCTCTCACTTTGTTACATAATAATTTACGTGTGTTAATTTACTCGTTCATACATCACACCACGTAAGGTCATACATGAGGTATTATAAAACGTAATTCGTACGTTTTGAAAACTCTTGGACAAAGAAAGATAACACCTCACTCACATACACATCAAGCATAAGTCATCACATCATGACAAGGCCTATCTCCCCATATTACCCCATAAGACCACTTAAAAAATCCTAAGTCCAAAATGGGCGCATGGGACCTTCCCAGTCGCATGAGCATAAAAATTCTAAGTATAACAGTCTGGGCGCATGGGCACTATTTGGGCGCTTCTGCCCTGTTCAGGCGCTTAGCCACTATGCAGGCGCATGGCACCTGTTTAGGCGCATCAACACTTAGCCGTTCCTAACACTTTGGGCGCATGGCACTATTTAGGTGCATGGCCAGTACTTAGGCGCATGACCAACACTTAGGCGCATGGCCAACATTTTGGGCGCATGGGCCACTATTTAGGCGCATGGACCAACTTTGGGCGCATCAGAACATTCTCAAATGTTTTCTGTGCTATCAAATTCACCCGATTATCATTCTAATCGTATCCAAGCACAGATCTAACATACTAAGGGCACCTAAGCATGCTAAACATCAATACTAACCCATAAACTAACTCTAAAACATAAATACATACATACATCACTTCGAACATAAAACTGAAACCCACGGTTACTTGAAAACATTCCTTGGTATACATAATAGCCCCAAATAAGTGAAAATCAATGAAAGAGGGGTTTCAGAAACTCACCTTGAGCAGCCTTTGAGCTACACACTTCCCGTTCGAGACCCACCTTCGATTCAGCCCTTGAATCCCGAAAACAAACACTAAACAACCAGAACTTCGGTCAAGAACTCGAAACCCTGCTAAAACCGAGATCATAGAAGAGAGGACTTACCTTTGCAGCTGCTTCTTCCTCTTTCTCTCTCTAGAACCGGGGCTTTCTGTCTCTTATTTCTTGCTTTCGGCTGATTGAAGAAGATGAAGAAGGAATGGGCGACCAAGCCCCTTTAAACCTTAAAGTAATAAGGTTGTACTTTGTACACTTTATCCCCCTCAACTGTGCTCATTATCCTTTCTTTCTATTTACTTTTCTTTTCCTTTCGTTTTAATAAAATTTTGGGATGTTACAAGTCTACCCCCCTTAAAGAGGTTTCGTCCTCGAAACCTGTTGCTTCTCGAACAGTTATGGGTAACACTGTCTCACCTCTTCTTTTCTCTTGCACTTAAACATAGATCCCTTTAGGTTTCACTACACCCGCACATGTGAAACCATCATCCTCCTTAGCCCATTCTCTCCTGCTTATTAGTAATGGCTACCAGTTGCTTCTCATGGTTGAATGCTTTGTCCATCTTAGTGTTCTCTAGTAGCATGATCATATCCTCATCGGTTGAGCTCTTTATTAGACGAGATGCATGGAACATCAGATGAATTCCACTTAACTCATCGGGTAGCTCCAGTCGATGTGTCACTTCTCCTACCCGATAAACAACTAGGAATGACCCTCTACACTTTAGTATTAGCTTTACTCAAATCCAAATCAAGCAATCCGCTTTCCTAGACGAAGCCTTCCTCATAATTCATTATCGTAGGTCATCACTGAACTCTGGTTATGCATGGTTGAGCAATCCATCTTCTGGCAACACTTGGGGTTTGAGTCATAGATTACTGATCAACTCACCCGAAGATGCATGTCTACCTACCTATGTCTGTCTTGAACAGCCCAGTAGGAACAAGCGCTCTCTCTCAATTCTATCACACAAATCTCTAGGGCATTAGGTAACCTGGTAGACTTACTAATAGCAATTCTTACATCGAAGGGCTCATCGATCTTCCTACCCCTAACGTGCAACATCACAGAAAATAGCGGCAACAAAACTACTACTAGAGTCACAATTAAAGCATAGATGCATAAATCTAAACTTGCAAGAACGTACCTGACGTTACCTCGGAGTCTGACCTAGCCTCCTCCCGGTCATAGCAAAGGCTCTAGCCTTCACCCTCTGTTCTCCTTCCACGTACCGGAGCTTCCTACCCTGGACTTCTTGCAGTCTCTGCTCATGTGTCCTGTCTTGCCACAGTTGTAGCATTTAGCCATTTGACAGTCCCTCGCTCTGTGGCCCTCCTTTCCACACTGAAAACAAACATTCAGTCCCCACTTGCACTCCCCCTCATGGCCTTTACCACACTTGTTGCATATCTCTCCTTTTCTTTCTATTCTCTTCCGATCATTGTCCCTCGACATCGTACCTTCATACACAAATCCACCATCATTGTCTCACCTTCCTTTCCCCTTCTTAGCATAGGCTCGCTCCTCTCCTTCGTCTGTCATCATCGTCACCCCTCGCTCATCGTACAATCTTCCTGCGATGACAAATGCCGACCTAAACGTGCTCGGTGGGGAAGCGATCATGTGCCTACGAATGTCTGCCGGCGAGCCCTGAATATACCTCTTGATCTTCTACGAAAGAGGTGTCACCTGATCTGGCACCAGACATGCCATCTCGTTGAACTTTGTGGTGTATTGCTCATGTGTCATCGTTCCCGCCTCCAGCTGCAAGAACTCTTTTACAACCTTATCTATCTCATGATGAGGACAGAACTCCTCAATGACCATTCAACTCTGGCCATCTCATCCTTTCGATAGCCCTGCTTCCCTCAACCTGGACAATGTTGTCCCACCAACACAAGGCTGAGTCCACAAAAGAGTGGGTAGCGAACTTCACCTTTTGGTCATCACAACGCTCACTGATGTCAAGAACAGCCTCCATTTCCCTCACCCACCAGTGAGTAGCAGCAGTAGTGTCGTTTCCATCGAAAGTAGGGGGCTTGCATCTCATAAATGCCTCGTAGTTACAGCCTCGTGCCGCCTCCAACGCAGGCTCTTCTTCTTCCTCCTCTTCATCGTTAGTAAGGATAACCATCTTGGCCTCTAGTTGCTCTCTCCTCCCCGAAGACCTATTCCCCTCCTTCCTTTTCTCGCTTCTCACCGTCCTGATGACTTCAGTCACCACAGACGGTAAGGCTGTCTGCATGACATGGCATACTTCCTCAGCAATAGCTCTCTAGCTGAGGCATTCATGCTAACATTCTCATTCTCTTCGCTCCGGCCATGAACCTCAGGGTTCTCATGGGTCATCTCAGGAGCCTTAGCATTACTCCTAGTCACACGTGAATGGCCTCTGCCTCTAGGAGTCTTGGGAGATTTCTGCCCAGCCATCCTCTAACACAATATAAGATTCAAACACCAACATGGTCATTCAAGGTAATAACTCAATTTATGTCAAGTATAGTAAGTCCCTAATTACAGTGGCCAGTTGTGATTAGCCACTTACTTTACTCTTCATACCCCAAGCATTTCTTATCCTGACTACATTAGTATTTAAATCTACACAAAAGCACACTAGCCACATAACACACGCACATAATACCGGTTAGTGTTAACTTACTTTAAACGTTTACATAAAACCTTTACCTGCAGGCACGTAGCTACTAGGACTAGCATCCTTTTCCTTTTAGTCCCATTCTCAGTTTAAGATTAGGTTTTTCAAAATATTTACCCAACTCACTTAAACTTTTGCTCTGATACCAATTTGTAAGGCCCCGTTCCCGGGCACCTCACAGTTGGTCATTCATTGCACTTAAAACATTATAAAACATACATTTATTTTGCAGCAGAATTTAAAACTTTCTTTAATAACTAAAAACATGTCATTTCATTCATTTACAACATTGTTTTCGTCTCAAAATAGAAAGACATGTCAAAATAAGGATGCCAACCACAAAATGCTCCCGGTAGGTTATGCATCCATGCCTGTAACTCCTCAGCATCAACAAATACCTGCCAACTATCATGCATACAAAAGTCAGCGACGCTGGGTGAGTTCTAGTTTTATAATAAAACATACTTTACTTTCATCAAAACCGTTCTTTACTTTATTTCAAAATCATACTATACTTTACAATCGTTCGTGATCATACATCATATGTACATACAGATAATATCATTATTATCTTCGTCATTACGTTCGTTAACTTCCGTTCCTTCAACGTATTCCATTATCTTACAATTCTCTCTCGAGATCCAGTCAGACTTTACCCTCTTTATGGCACTCAGCTAAGATTACTAAGGTCGAATGACACGGGTGTGCATCGTATTTTACTATGATAATTCATTAATGTTCATTTCGTACGTTTGTTCTTTCATACATTATCTTTCGTTCATTCATTCATCTATTTGCTCATTACTCTTTATTACTCGAATCTTGTCTCGTGCAATATCCCCGACTCATGCTCGAAAGCTGATGCTATGCCGGGGCCTGCTCATAAATCCCCGACTCTTGTCCGAAGACTGACACAACACCGGGATACGCAACAAAGATCCCATTCAAGTCAATCACAAGGATTGAACTGTATCCAAGTCTATTGCATCACAAAGTCGCTCACCTCATTATCTTGTCTCATGCAATACCCCCGACTCATGCCCGAAGACTGATACTATGCCGGGGCTTCATATACAAACCCCGACTCATGTCCGAAGACTAAAACAACACCAGGATACGCGACACGGATCTCATCATCCGTCACTTTTGTCTCATGCAATACCCCCAACTCATGTCCGAAGACTGATACTATGTCGAGGCCTGATAAACAAACCCTCGACTCATGTCCGAAGACTGACACAGTACCGGGGTATGCGACACGGATCTCATCATCCGTCACTTTTGTCTCATGCAATACGCCCGACTCATGCCCGAAGACTGATACTGTGCCGGGGCCTGATAACCAAACCCCCGACTCATGTCCAAAGACTGACACAGTACCGGGGTACGCAACACAGATCTCATCATCTGTCACTTTTGTCTCATGTGTACATTTCATACTCTATCGTTATCTTTCACTTTGTTACATAATACTTTACGTGCGTTAATTTAGTCGTTCATACATCACACCACGTAAGGTCATACATGAGGTATTATAAAACATAATACGTACGTTTTGAAAACTCTTTGACAAAGAAAGATAACACCTCACTCACACACACATCAAGCATAAGTTATCACATCATGACAAGGCCTATCTTCCCATATTACCCCATAAGACCACTTAGAAAATCCTAAGTCCAAAATGGGCGCATGGGACCTTTCCAGGCTCATGAGCATAAAAATTCTAAGTATAACACTCTGGGTGCATGGGCACTATTTGGGCACTTTTGCCATGTTCAGGCGCTTAGCCACTATGCAGGCGCATGGCACCTGTTTAGGCGCATCAAAACTTAGCCGTTCTTAACACTTTGGGTGCATGGCACTATTTAGGCGCATGGCTAGTACCTGGGCGCATGACCAACACTTAGGCGCATGGCCAACATGCTGGGCGCATAGGCCACTGTTCAGGCGCATGGACCACCTCTGGGCGCATGGCCAACACTTAGGCGCATGGCTACTCATGCTGGGCGCACGGGCCACTATTTAGGCGCATGGACCACCTCTGGGCGCATCAGAACATTCTGAAATGTTTTCTATGCTATCAAATTTACCCGATTATCATTCTAATCATACCAAGCATAAATCTAAGATACTAAGGGCACCTAAGCATGCTAAACATCAATACTAACCCATAAACTAACTCTAAAACATACATACATATATACATCACTTCGAACATAAAACTAAAACCCACGGTTACTTGAAAACATTCCTTGGTATGCATAATAGCCCCAAATAAGTTGAAAATCAGTGAAAGAGGGGTTTCAAAAACTCACCTTGAGCAACCTTTGAGCTACATACTTCCCGTTCGAGACCCACCTTCGATTCATCCCTTGAATCCCGAAAACAAACACTAAACAACCAGAACTTCGGTCAAGAACTCGAAACCCAACTGAAACCGAGCTGATAGAAGAGAAGACTTACCTTTGCAGCTGCTTCTTCCTCTTTCTCTCTCTAGAACCGGGGCTTTTTCTCTTCTTTCTTTCTTTCAGCCGATTGAAGAAGATGAAGAAGGAATGGGCGACCATGCCCCTTTAAACCTTAAAGTACACTTTATCCCCCTCCACTTATGCTCATTATCCTTTCTTTCTATTTACTTTTCTTTTCCTTCCGTTTTAATTAAAGTTTGGGGTGTTACAATGCCATTAGCATAAAATTGTTATTCATAAACAAATAAGATGATAGAGGAATAGTTGTTCGCAACAAAGCAACATTAGTAGCATAAGGTTATACCCAGGAGGAAGGAATTGATTATGATGAAGTGTTTGTTCCACTTGCAAGACTTGAAGCATTCGTGTCTTCCTGGCATGTACTTCTGTATGAAATTCAAGGTGTATCAAATGGACGTTAAGGGTGCATTTTTGTATGGTCCAATCATAGATGATGTGTATGTCAAGCAACCTTAAGGTTTTGACAATGCTTAATTCCCTCATGATGTGTACAAGCTAAGCAAAGCTTTATATGGTCTACATCAAGCTCTTAGAATATGGTATGAGAGATTGTCCTAGCATTTGATCCAACATGGATACACAAGAAGGAAGATTGATCCAACTTTATTCATAAAAAGATGCAAATGATCTCTTATATGCACAAATGTATATGGATGATATCATATTTGGATCTACTAGTCAGAAACTATACTTAGAAATTTAAAGAGATTATGAAATCCCATTTACAGATAAGTTCTATAGGAGAAATTAGTTTCTTTCTTGGATTGCAAGTAAAACAATCTGCAGATGGCATTCTTATCAATCAAGAGATGTTGATAAGCTATTGAAGAAATTCAAACTGCAAGATTGTCAATCTATTAGAACTCCAACTGACGTCAATACTAAAATTGATCCTGATCCGTAAAGAAAATCTATGGGCCAAATATTACACAGACCTATGATTGGATCTTTGATGTATCTCACTGCATCTAGACTTGACATAATCTATGTTGTTTATGTATGTGCCAGGTATCAATCAGACCGATGGAATCTCACCTAATTACAGTCAAATGTATATTCAGATATCTCAAAGGAAAACCTGCTCTAGGGTTATGGTATCCTTATAAAGGAAACTTCAAGTTACATGGATATACAAATAGTTATTATGGGGGATGTAGTCAATATAGAAAATCTACTACGGGTGGTTATCAGTTTTTAAGTCGCCGATTAGTCTTGTGGCAATGTAAGAAACAAACAAACGTCTCAGTCTCAATTGCAGAAGCTAAGTACATAGCTACATCAACAGGATGTTCTCAAATCCTTTGGTTGCAAAACCAATTGTTGGATTACGGGTTCAATTTTATTAAAACACCTATTTACATTGATAAGATGTTTATAACAGCTAATCCTGTCCAACATTAAAAAAACAAAACATATCAAGATTCGATATCATTTTCTTAGAGATAACTCTAAAAAAGGTTTAATCATTTTGATTCAAAGTCATTATAGACCTGGATATTCTCACATAATGCAAAAAGATGCCAATGTGCAAATATATCATTGTTTCAAAACATGAGATCTAGTATAAGTATATGTCAGGTTAATAAGTGAGTAAAAGTGCTTGCTTGCATACCATGCCGAGGGTTGGACTCTCTAAGTTTAAGTGTGGGCTACATAATGTCATTTCTAATTAAATCGTAATTAATCAAGAATTGAAAATGTAAGTATGCTGATAATTCTACCATAACATTCATTGGCTGTCCTTAGATCTTGTCTCATTGCTGCAATAATGCTGACCTAGAACACATTTTCAGGATTTAATCATTGTCAATGACTATCCATAATTTGTTTATTTTAATATGCTAATTATTATCTAATATCACCTCACTGCAGGCATGTTATTCAATGTGTATATAGTAGATGTTTTATTCTTCTTTAGTTTGATTTTTGCAAGATTTTCTGTGTGCGGGCATGTTGATAATGACTGATTTTTCTCAAATTTTCAACTAATATAAACTTCTAAGTTTGTGAACTTAAAAGTTTAGGGGGAGTAGAGATTGAAAAAAATAAAATCAAAATAAATGTTGGATGAAAAGGATGAAGCTAAAATATTCACGCATGTGTGTGTTTCATTTGTTTAAAAATAAACCTAAAAAGATTTCAAATTATTTTGAAATATGGAAAATCTTTTTACAATTTTTCAAATAAAAGAATTGCGATTGTTTGAATTTTTAAAAGTTTTAAGAATAAAATGACGGGAAATTAATTTAAAAATAAGTGCAAAATAAATAATAGGTGAAAAAGTCAAAGCCTTGGTCAAAAAGTCAAAGTCTTAGTCAAAATTCAAAGTTTGATCAAAGATTGGAATTTTTCATGAAGAACAATGAGAATGGTCAAAATTAGGGTTTGATTGATTTTTGTGAAAAATTTTAAGTGTTAGGCGTATGAAAATGTCTCATCCACCTGAAAAGTTTTAATAAATCTAAGTCAGGAGTATGATGAAATTTCATGATTTTGTACAAGTTTTGGGCGTTTTTGTTAACCCTCATGCATCTAAACAGTTGTCATAAGTCTGACATTTTGGTTAAGTGTTAGGAGTTTTTACAAACCTTATGCGCCTAAACAGCGCCACACTTTCCATGTTGAAACTAAACCAATTGTAAAGCTCATGCACCTAAACAGTTATCATACAAACTGAATATTCATGTTTTTGCACAAGTGTTAGACATTTTAGGATAGGTCATGCGCCTGAACAGTGCGTATGCACCTAAATAGTGCTCATGCGCCTATACAATGCTCATGGGCCTAAAGTGCTCATGCGCCTAAGTCAATAAACAAAAAATTCTAATGGCTTATGCGTCCAAATAGGAGTCATGCATCTACACAGTGTTAATGCATCCAAGGGTTTTCACACTTATATAAATTCAACACTTGGCTGATTTCACTTCATTCAACCATTTTCTTACTCTTATGCACTCTCTATTCTTACTCTCGTATACTCATCGAACACCATTTCATCTTGTTTACACTCATTATCAAAGATTAACATGATACAAAGGTGTAATAAGTTATTATAACATCTAATTGAGTGTACTTCATCAAATTATTGTCCATAATCATCATAATCAAATGGGCGTTTGATCCCTATTTAGGCATTTGAACCCTGAGAACATAAAAATCTGAAATTTGTTGATTGAATATGATTGAGTGTTTAAAGCTGAATCTAAAATTTTTATTAATTCATAATATGAACCAATCTGAATTTCATCACAAAAAATGTTCAAATATTCTTGAGTTCATTAGTTAAAAAAACAATATAAAAAAATTGTGTACAAAAAATGAATCGACAAATTAATCTTTCAAATAATTCTTATTTGTTAATCTTCAATTATCAACTAAATTGAAACAAATTACCAAGAAACAATTTACTTGATTGATAATATATTTTAAAATTTGATTGACTTCAAAAATCAATGAGTGTTTAATACTTAGAAACTTTTTAATAAAAATGCTCAAATTTTGAAATATAAAATCTATTAAGTAAAATTTAAAATTAATGAAGGATTTATAACTTGTTACATAATTATCAAAAGATCATCAGAATGGTTTATTTTTATTGAAAACAATTGACAAATCAAGTGTGTAAAACACTTAGAATATTTTCAAGAGTTTTGAAAATAAAATTGACAAAATATTTTTTGATCATTCTTTGATATTATACCTTCATACTAATTATTGTTTCATTGTTTGTTATAGATGACTGAGTTAAAGTTCGAACCAAAGCATAATGTAGCACCCTATTTAAATGAAGAAGTTAGAGAAGCAGCTAGTTATGAAGAGATGATCATATTTCTTCTAAGGACTAAGTATGTATATTTCATGTGTGCAAGACCAGCTATCAATGCCAGATTAATAAAGAGATTTTGGAGAATAGCAGAGATAGAGAGATGATGAAGGAAACAAAGTACTAAGTGCATTTATGAGCAGAGACAGAATGACAGAGGTTTATGAGAAAGTGTAACACCCAGATATTTTTATAGGCAAGAAAAAGAAAGAAAAGCTATAAAACCCAAGTTGAAGGGTTAGACAAAATGTTTAAAAAAGTTGGTGAATAAAGCAACATGGCCGCCCATGTTGTCTACTCACATCACTCAACTTTCGGGAATTTAGAGAGAGAGAAAGAAAGAGCAGAAAGCTTTCGGGTTTTGAAGAACAAGAAGAAGAAATTCGAATTCAAGGTAAGAATTTATGGTTTTAAGATGATATTAACTGGCCTTAGCCTTGGTTGTAGGTTATATGTGTTTGTGTGTTCCGTTGTGTGTGTTTGGTGGGTTTTTAGATGGTAAAACTCAATTTGCAAACGGGTTTTGAAGGAAGTCATACCCAAAGAGCTGCTAAGGTGAGTTCAGGAACCCCCTATTTACTTGTTTTAAACTGATTTGGGGTTGGAAATAGATGTATGAAACTTTTTATAAAAATGGGTTTTTACCCAAATGTATATGTGTATGTGTTTGCGGGTGGGGTTTGATTTGGGTGTGTTTATGGTTATGTTGTTGTTATGAATGTGTTTCTATGACTTAGAATGTAAGATTTAAGATTAGAACATGTTAGATGATGATTAGGGACTGAATTTAGTTGTTTAAGTGTGACTTAGATTGCCTATGCGCCTAAATAGTGGCCCATGCGCCTAAATAGTGGCCCATGCGCCCAACGGTAAAAAACTGCCTAAGTGTTCCCATACGCCCAAAACCTATGCGTACAAATAGTAGCCATGCACCTGGAAAAGGCTGAATTTGGCTAAGTGTCCAGACGCCTAGAAAGCCCATGCGCCTAGGCACTCATGCACCCGCAGAGTGCCCATGCGCCTAGAATTTGCCCAGAAATGGTTAAGTGTTACCCATGTGCCAGCATAGTGCCCATGCGCCCAGAAGTTCCCCATGCATGTGAAAGGCCATGCGCCTGCATAGTGCCCATGCGCCTAAGACTTAGTTTTAGATTTTTGGAGAAAAAGTGAAGTGTAGGCTTTGACTTGGGATGTTCTCGAGGGTGAAGTAAGTTGACTTTTAATGATGTATCGGGTATGTTATGGTATGTATGATGATTTTTATGTTATGTACGATGGTGCCTTGTATGGTGATGTTTCACATGATTATGTTATGTTCCTTATTATGTATGTTTATCATCCATGGCTTTACGTTGAATGATTATGAATGAAATAATAAGTATTATGTAATGTAAAGTGGAAGATAATAAAAAAGGAACGTAATGAAAGAATGCATGCATTAATGAATGAATGAAAGTAAGAAAGTCTTGCAAGCAAAGTATGGAGGTTCACACCCAATGAAGGGTGTTAGCTCATGTGTGTGCGGGTTAGCTACCCGGAAGGATGCACACTGGGGTCTAATCTTTGTGATCGACCATACGTATGGGATCCTTGCCGCTTGGCCTAGGTACTGGAGTTAGCTTCATGCACAATGTTTGAGGACTATAAAAGACCTCAGGCCAGTAACCAGCCTTGTGCACAATGTTCGGGGTATAACATATGACATTGATCCGGAATGAAAGATAAAAGATACTGATGAGTGTAGCTGCCCTAGGTACTGGAGTCAGCTTCATGCATATGTTCGAGGTCTATGAAAGACCGTAGGCCCAGTAACCAGCTTCGTGCATAATGCTCAAGGTACTCTACATGTCATCGGAAAGTAATAAATGTACGAAAGATAAGTAGAGAAGTTATGAATGAAAGTGAATGATAATGATGTATGATGAATGAATGAAAGTTAACAAATGAAAGATGATAATAATGAAATTATCTATGTGTATGTAAGATGCTTGATTGCGTAAGAATGTAAAGAATGGTTTGAAAAGGGAGTAAAGTATATTTTTTTAAAACTAGAACTCACTCAACAACGCTGACTTTTATGTGTTTCCAATTGGCAGCTAATGGTTGCTGAGGATGGCACGGGGGGGCTACTTGGCTCATTTTGGATGACATCCATTTTGTATAATGTTTTGTTATGTAATGCAACAAGTTATTTTGTAATCAGTAAACAATGTATTGTTTTGCAAAAGCAACTATAATGAAATGATATGGTTGTTTAAATGTTTCCGCTATAATGTTTTAATAAAGTTAATGTAAATATATGTTTTATGTACGATGATTGACCAGCTATGAGCATCCTGGGAACGGTGCCTTACAAGTTGGTATTAGAGCCAAAGTTTAAGTGAAACAGGTAAATTTTCAAAAGAAACCTAAACTTAAACTGAAAATGGGACAAAAGGGAAGGGATGCCAGCCGAAGTAGCTGCGTACCAACAGGTATTTTCTTTAATGTTAACTGGCATTACTTGTGCATGTTATATGGTTTATGTGCCTTTAGTAGATTTAGATACTGATATAGTCAAGATAGGAAATGCTTGGGGTATGAAGAGTAAAGTTAGTGGCTAATCACAACTGGCCACTATAATTAGGGACTTACTATACTTGACATGAACTGAGCTATTCCTTGAATGACCGTGTTAGTGTTTGCCTCTTATAGTGTGTTTAGAGGATGGCCGGTGGTAGATCGTCAAAGGCTTCACGTGGTGGAGGTCATGGTGGATGTGGTGCTGAACCATAGGTCACAAGAGAAAGGCCTAGAGCCGAAGAGGTGGTTCATGAAGACCCGATACCCCTTGTCCGGAGGCTAGGGATGAGAGTGCTAACTTGAGAACCTTAGTGAAAGAGGCTGTTGTGCAGGAAGTGCATCAGGTCATGCAGAAGATCTTACCGTCTGTGGTGACTGAAATGATAAAGGATGTGCAGGAAGGAGAAAGAAGGGAGAGGAACAGATCCTCGGGAGGATGGGAGCGACTAGAGACTAGGAAGGTTTTCTCCGAGGATGAGGAGGAGGAAGAAAAGCCTGCACTAGAGGCGGCACGAGGCTATAACTATAGGGCATTTCAAAGATGCAAGCCCTCGACCTTTGATGGTAATGGCACTGCTGCTGCTGCTCACCGATGGGTGAGAGAAATGGAGGTTATACTGGATATCAGCGAGTGCCGAGAGGACCAGAAGGTGAAGTTTGATGCCCACTCGTTTGTGGACTCAACTTTGTGCTGGTGGGACAATATCGTCCAAGCCGAGCATAGTCGGGCAATTGGAAGGATGAAGTGGGCGGAGCTGAAGAAATTGGTGATTGAGGAGTTCTGTCCTCATAGAGAGATGATAAGGTGGAGAGGGAGTTCCTGCAAATGGAGGTGGGGACCATGACACATCAGCAATACACCACCAAATTCAATGAGATAGGACGGCTGGTGCCTGTTCAAGTGACGCCTCCCTCACGAAAGATCAAGAGATATATCCAAGGGTTGCTGGTGGATATCCGTAGGCACATGATTATTGCCTGTCCTAGCACGTTTAGGTCGGCGGTTGACTTGGTGGGGAGGTTGTATGATGACGGATTATGGTGGTGGCTGATGTCAGCAAGAAGAGTGGTGGTGACCAGAATCGGAATGGGAAGCGGGTTTGACGTGGCAGGGCTGCTCCAAGCAACAAAGGTGCACAAGTGGATGACTGACGTGTGGTCACATCTAGTGCGGGAATGAAGAGGTGTGGCAAGTGTGGAAAGGAGCACACAGGAGAGTGTAGATGGGGATTGAACGTGTGCTTCAAGTGTGGGAAGCCTAGTCATATGGCGAGAGAGTGCAAGGTAGGGAGGTGTTATAACTGTGGTGGGGAGGGCCACATGAGCAGAGATTGTATGAAGCCAAGGGCTGAAAGTTCGGGAGTGAAGAAGGCTGGAGGAGAAGGGCAGAGGGTGGCGCCAGAGCGTTCACGATGACGCATGAGGAGGCTAGGACGGACCCTGATGTTGTTTCAGGTACGTTTCTAGTGAACCAAACTCTTGCTTCTGTGTATTTGATTCTGGTGCTAGTAAAATTTTTATTTCTGCTGCTTTATGTGCTAAATTATTTAGTAGTAGGAATATAGATAACGCTTTCGATGTAGAAACTGCCACAGGTAAGTCTGCCAGGATCTCGGAAACGATAGCAGGTTATGACATAGAATTAGAAGGTCACAAGTTCCCTGTTAGACCATTCATGATGACCTAAGGTGGGTTCGATGTAGTCCTAGGAATGGATTGGTTAGCAGACTATGAGGCGAACATTGTGTGTCACAAGAAGATGATTTGATTGACAGTTCTGACGGGAGTTCGGTGAGTTTATGGTGATTGTGTCACGACTATTCCAAAAGTGATTTCAATGGCGGTGGCGGGAAAGTATATGAGGCGTGGATGTAGTGCCTACTTTGCCTACGTAAAGGATGTGGATACGCCAACACTACAACTGTCCGATGTACCAGTTGTGTGTGACTTTGCAGATGTGTTTCCAGAAAGACTTGCTAGGAGTGCCACCAGATCGTGAGATTGAGTTCCAGATTGACTTGATATTTGGTGCACAACCCGTAGCTAAGGTACCGTATCGGTTGGCTCCAACTGAGATGAAGGAGTTGATGGAGCAATTGCTAGAGCTGCTTGATAAGGGGTTCATTAGACTGTGTATCTCTCCTTAGTGTGCTTCGGTCTTATTTGTGAAGAAGAAAAATGGTAGTATGATGATGTGTATAGACTACCGTGAGCTGAATAAGCTAACAGTGAAGAATCGGTACCCCTTACTGATAATTGATGATCTGATTGATTAGCTCCAGGGTGCTAGTTGGTTCTCAAGGATAAACCTTCGATGGTTACCATCAGCTGAAAGTGAAGGAGCAAGATATTCCTAAAATAGCTTTTCGAACGCGTTATGGACACTATGAGTTTCTCGTTATGTCTTTTGGTTTAACCAATGAGCCAGCTGCTTTTATGGACGTGATGAATCGAGTGTGTCAGCCGATGTTGGATAAATAAATGATCATGTTTATTGATGATATCCTGATTTATTTAAAGAGCGAAAAGGAGCATGCCAATCATATTCGAGAGGTGTTGGAGACGTTGAGAAGAGAGAAGTTGTAAGGCCCTATTCACGAGACTCTTACAGCAAGCCATCATTGATCATAAAACATATAATTACTTTAACTTAAAATAAATGTTGCAGCAGAAACATTTTAAAACAACAATTTTCATCACAAATGCTTTTGCAAAATAAGACATTGTTATCAAATTATAAAATACATGTTACATTTCAACACAAAAGCATTATAAATATGGATGCCATCCAAAACAAGCCAGTAGCCGCCCTGTTCCATCCACAACAACTTTTATCTGCCAACTAGAAAAATGCACAAAAAGTCAACATTGCTGAGTGAGTTCTAATTTTATAAAAACATTACATTACCTTTTCATTCGTTAAAGCATTTTATTGCTATCACAAGTGATCATACATCGTACATACACATAGATAATATCATTATTATCTTCTTTTACTATTCACCACAACTTTCTTTAACTCTTTCCTTCTTTATCACATTCATTATCACTTTCTGGATCAGTGTCATCAGCTATGCCCTAAACAAATGGGGTACTAGGCCGAAGTTCATAATTGACTTCCACACTGCACATAGCCTGGCACCAGCACTGGGGTTAGCGACAAAGATCCCAATTGTATTCTACACCCCTAACATTATGTATAACTTGGGTACTAGGCCGAAGATCATAAATGACTTCTACACTACATATAGCCAGGCACCAACACCGAGGTAGGTAACCACTATAAACCACTGTATACTACACCCCCAACTTTATGCATAACTCGGGTACTTGGCCGAAGATCATAAATGACTTCCATATTGCACATAGCCTGGAAGTAGCACCGAGGTGGGTAACCACTATACAAATGGTCGGTCATAAAGATGGACTCCAGTGTGCATCCTTTTGGGGTAGCTAACCCACACACTGTTGGACTAACACCCTTCATTGGGCATGTCCCCACACACAAGCCTCGCAAGACTTACTTTACTATCCTCTCTCATTAATGCATACACACCATCATTATATTCCTCTTTTCATTATCTTCCACTTTATGTTACATAATACTTTTCATTCATTTATTAACACTCAACATAAAGTCATGGGAAGATAAACATACATAACATGGAACATTAACATACACATATAATATCACCATACAAGGCATCAACATACATACATAACAAACATCATACCATCATGCATAACATCATGCACATCACACCAAAGCATCAAACATACATCACAACATGCCCATCAAAACATATATGACCTCAAAAAGTCAACTTACATGGCCCCCAAGAACCTCCCAAGTCAAAGCCTAAATTTCCCTTTTTCCCTAAAAAGTTAGGAAATTTTCTAAGTGTTCATCCACATTTTCCTTTTGGGTCATCAACATTGCTTTTAATCATCCGCATTTCTCAATGCTCATCTGTATTTGATGCATATTAACTTTGTTCATCCGCATTTGTTCAGTCGCATAGCTTACTCATCCGCATTTGTACACACTTAGACTTTCTCCTGTAAATGCTCATCCGCATTAACTGTTCATCCGCATTTGTTGTTCAATCGCATGAACCTTTCCATCCGCATTGACTTTCCATCCGTATTTGTCAACACTTATGCAGTTTTTTTCTAAACTTAGGCGTATGAACTACTTTTTGGTGTATGAGCAACCTAGGGCACACTTATCATCAGATTCAGTCCCCAAACCTCGTCTATCATGTTCTAAGCTTAAATCTTACATTCTAAGCCTTAGAAACACAACCATAACATCATCAAGCATGAACAAAGTCCAGAATCACACCATAACAGCAACATACACACATTCAAACATATGGGTATAAAACCCAGTTTTATAAAAACATACATTCATTCATTTCCAGCCCTAAAACATGTAAAAACCAGTAAAAGAGGGGTCCTAGAACTCACCTTTGCAGCTCTTGAGTATGGCTTCTTCCAAACTCATTTGCAATTGAGTTCAACCACCTAGAAACCCACTAAAAACAGCCAACCGAACACAAACAACACACATAAGCATACAACCAAGGCAAGGCCAGTAAGAACACTAAAAACCATGAATTCTTACCTTGAATTCGAATTTTTAGCTGGTTCTTCTTCAACCCGAGAGTTTTCTACTCCATTCTTTCTCTCTGTAACAGCTCCGAATTTTGTTTGGGTGTAAAGGGAGTGATGGAAGCCATCACCTTTTACACCCACTTTTCAAACCTTTTGTCCTTTTTGACACTTTTTACCCCTCAACTTAAGTAAAATATCCTTTATTTCTTTTTCTTCACTTTATTCTTTCTTTCTTTGTCTTTAAAAATAATCGGGTGTTACAGAAGTTATATGCTAAATTCTCCAAGTGCGCATTCTGGTTGCGCGAAGTTCAATTTTTAGGTCATGTAGTGATTCCCGAAGGGATTATGGTGGACCCGACGAAGGTGGAGGCGGTGATGCAATGGAAGTCTCTGATGACACCATCCGAGATTCATAGTTTCTTGGGTTTGACAGGCTTTTACAGAAGATACATTCAAGACTCCTCTAAGATAGCTTCTCCGTTGACTAAGTTGACCGGTAAGGATGTAAAGTTTGCATGGGATCAAGCTCAAGAGAAGGCTTTTGAGGAGTTAAAGACGAGGTTGACACAAGATTCTATTTTGTCATTACCTGAAGGAAGCGAGGATTTGGTGGTTTACTAAGATGCTTCTTACTTGGGGTTGGGATGTGTGTTGATGCAAAGAGGGAAGGATATAGCCTATGCATCCTGACAGTTGAAGGTTCATGAGGTTAATTACCCTACTCATGACTTGGAGCTAGCTATTGTGGTCTTTGCATTAAAGATTTGGAGGCACTACCTGTACGGAATAAAGTGCACCATATTCACTAACCATAAGAGTTTGAAGTATTTCTTTGAGCAAAAGGACTTGAACATGAGGCAGAGGAGATGGTTGGAGCTTATAAAGGATTATGATTGCGAGATCCATTACCATCGGGCAAAGCCAATGTGGTCGCGGCTGCCCTTAGCCTAAAAAAGCGACCTAAGCCGATTTGGGTGAAGGCTTATCAGTTGATTATGACCTCTCATGTGATGAAGGAAGTCAAGGAGTTTCAAGATGAGGCATTGAAGGAAGATCATCTTAACTTTGAAAGAATGAGAGGTCTGGTCACGGAGTTGGGTGAAAACACACTCGGCGTTAGGACCCGATTCGGACGAATGTGGATTCCTTATTTTGGAGATCTATGTGGGAAGATTATGGTTGAAACTCATAAAACTCGATACTCTATTCATGTCGGTCCTACGAAGATGTACCAAGACATGAAGAAAGACTATTGGTGGTCGGGTATGAAACTTGATGTGACGTAGTATGTGAGTAAGTGCCTTACTTGTTTACAACTGAAGGCCGAGCATCAGAAGCCGTATGGAAAGATCCAAGCATTGGATATACCGGAGTGGAAGTGAGAAAATATCACCATGGACTTTATTACAAAGTTACCGCATACCGCACGAGGGTATGATGTTATATGGGTGATAGTTGATCGGTTGGCGAAGAGTGCTCACTTCCTACCCATCCGGGAGACATATTCATCCGAGAGGTTGGCAGATCTATTCATCAAGGAGATTGTAACTCAACATGGTATGTTGGTGTATATTTTGTCTAATCGTGACACCCGGTTTACATCTAAATGTTGGAAGAAATTTTATGATGCGATGGGGATGAGGTTACATATTAGCATGGCTTATCATCCACAGACAGATGGTCAGTCAGAGAGGATGATTCAGACACTAGAAGATATGCTTTGGCCATGCGTCAATGATTTTGGAGGAAGTTGGAATGACCACTTACCATTAGCTGAGTTCTCATATAACAATAGTTATCATGCCAGTAGTGGTATGCCCCCTTATGAGATGCTATATGGTAGGAGATGTAGAACACCCGTTTGTTGGGGTAATATTGGTCAGAAAGAGTTAGGTAGTATTGAGGTGATCGAGGCTACGACTGAGAAGCTTGAAAAGATCAAAGCCTATATGAAGGCGGCCAAGGATAGATCGGAAGTCGTGTGCCGATAAGAGGCGTAGACCAATTGAGTTCCAGGTGGGTGATAGAGTTATGTTGAAAGTCTCACCTTTTAAAGGTATCATTCGGTTCAAAAAGCGGGGCAAGTTGAGCCCAAGATAAATAGGGCCTTTCCGAGTCATTGCTCGAGTAGGAAAGGTGACTTATAGGTAGGAGAGGTGGCTTATAGATTGGAGCTACTAGATGAGTTAAGTGGAATTCACCCGACATTCCATGCATCTCATCTAAGAAAGGTTTAGCTAACGAGGATATAGTTGTACCACTGGAAGATATCAAGGTGGATAAACGGCTCAATTATGTGGAGCAACCGATGGCGATCATTGATCGTAAGGAGAAGAGGTTAAGGAGTAAAGTAGTTCCCCTAGTGCATGTACAGTGGAAGCACAGGAAGGGATCTGAGTCGATGTGGGAACCTGAAAAGGAGATGAGACAACATTACCCTCAATTGTTTGAGGAATAACAGGTTTCAGGGACGAAACCTATATAAGGAGGGTGGACTTGTAACACCTGGATATTTTTATAGGCAAGAAAAAGAAAGAAAAGTATAAAACCCAAGTTGAAGGGTTAAAAGTGTCAAAAGGACAAAATGTTTGAAAAAATTGGTGAATAAAGCAACATGCCGCCCATTTTGCCTACCCACATCACTTAACTTTTAGGATTTCAGAGAGAGAGAAAAAAAGAGCAGAAAGCTTTTGGGTTTTGAAGAACAAGAAGGATAAATTCAAATTCAATGTAAGAATTCATGGTTTTGAGATGTTCTTAACTGGCCTTAGCCTTGGTTGTATGCTTATATGTGTTTGTGTGTTTGGTTGTGTGTGTTTGGTGGGTTTCTAGGTGGTAGAACTCAATTGTAAATGGGTTTTGAAAGAAGTCATACCTAAAGAGCTGCTAAGGTGAGTTCTAGAACCCCCTTTTTACTTGTTTTAAACTAATTTGGGGCTGGAAATACATGTATGAAACTTTTTATAAAATGGGTTTTTACCCGAACGTATATATGTATGTGTTTGCCGGTGGGGTTTGATTTGGGTGTGTTTATGATTATGATGTTGTTATGAATGTGTTTCTATGGCTTAGAATGTAAGATTTAAGCTTAGAACATGTTAGATGATGAATGGGGACTGAATTTAGTTGTTTAAGTGTGACTTAGACTACCCATGCGCCTAAATAGTGGCCTGTGCGCCCAATGGTAAAAAAATTGTCTAAGTGTTCCCATGCGCCCAAATAGTATCCATACGTTTGGAAAAGGCTGAATTTGGTTAAGTGTCCAGACGCCTAGAAAGCCCATGCGCCTAGGCACTAATGTGCCTGCATAGTGCCCATGCACCTAGAATTTGCCAAGAAATGGTTAAGTGTTACCCACGCGCCTACATAGTGCCCATGCGCCTAGAAGTTCCCCATGCGCTTGAAAGGACATGCGCCTGCATAGTGCCCATGTGCCTAAAACTTAGATTATTTTTGTTTATTGGGGAAAAAGTGAAGTATAGGCTTTGACTTGAGATGTTCCCGGGGGTGAAGTAAGTTGAATTTTGATTTTGTATCGGGTATGTTATGGTATGTATGATGATTGTTATGTTATGTATGATGGTGCCTTGTATGGTGATGTTTCACATGATTATGTTATGTTCCTTATTATGTACGTTTATTTTCCATGGCTTTACGTTGAATGATTACGAATGAAATGAGAAGTATTATGTAACGTAAAGTGGAAGATAATGAAAAGATGAACGTAAAGAAAGAATGCATGCATTAATGAATGAATGAAAGTAAAAAAGTCTTGCAAGCAAAGTATGAAGGTTCACACCCAATCAAGGGTGTTAGCTTAACTGTGTGCGGGTTAGCTACCCCAGAAGGATGCACACCAGGGTCTAATATTTGTGACTGACCATATGTATGGGATCTTTGTCGCTTGCCCTAGGTGCTGGAGTCAGCTTCGTGCATAATGTTCGAGGTCTATGAAATACCTCAGCCCAGTAACCAGCTTCGTGCATAATGTTTGGGGTATAGCATATGGCATTGGTCTGAAATGAAAGAGAAAAGATAGTGATGAGTGTACTTGCCCTAGGTACTGGAGTCAGCTTCGTGCACAATGTTCGAGGTCTATGAAAGACCTCAGGCCTAGCAACCAGCTTTGAGCATAATGTTCGGGTTACTATACATGTCATCAAAAAATAACGAATGTACGTAAGATAAGTAAGGAAGTTATGAATGAAAGTGAATGATAATGATGTACGATGAATGAACATTAGTTAACGAACGAATGATGATAATAATGATATTATCTATGTGTACGTACGATGCTTGATTGTGTAAGAATGTAAAGAATGGTTTTGAAAGGGAGTAAAGTAATTTTTTAAAACTAAAACTCACTCAGCAACACTGACGTTTATGTGTTTCCAGTTGGCAGGTATTGATTGCTGAGGATGGCACGAGGCGGCTACTTGGCTTATTTTGGATGGAATCCATTTTGTATAATGTTTTGTGATGTAATGAAACAAGTTATTTTGTAATTAGTAAACGATGTATTATTTTGCAAATGTAATTATAATGAATTGAAATGGTTGTTTAAATGTTTCCGCTACAATGTTTTATTAAAGTTAATGTAAATATGTGTTTTATGTACAATGATTGACCAACTGTGAGCGTCCCGGGAATGGGGCCTTACAGAAAGCAATTAGAGTAGCTCTTAGACATAGAGAGAATGAGCCTCAGGACTTAGCTGAGTACACATTTGATGAATGTAGAGAAGTTTTCATGATGATGGGTCACCCTGAGAACTTCCCTAAGAATCAATTCCTTAAGGAAAAGGTGTACAACTATTGAAAGTTACTTTGTTACATATTCCTACTCTGCATGTCAAAGAGAAGTGTTGGATGGAACTCATTCCCAATGGATATTGCATCTCCTATAATTGCCTGAAGGATCATGAATGGATTCATATTCAACCTATATAAAGGCAAAATAAATAAGTGTTTGATATGTCCAAGATTTCTATAGTTGATCATCAATGAAGATCATCCGGATATATATGTGCATGGAGCAGAAGGAGATAAACTTGAACTTGAACATATGTATGAGATTGTTTACAAAAGACTGGCTATTATTACTAGAGCTCCAAATGTTCCTTTATTTGATTACATAAGAAATGTAGCTATGTTATAGGTTGATCTTGATCAACAACATTTTCATTTGATTAAGGATGTGCCTATAGATCCAAATGATCTAAATGAGGATGTAATGGAAGAAGTGATTGAAGAAGAACAAGCTGAAGAAGAAAACGAAGAAGAACAAGATGAAATTGACAATTCTTCTAGTGATGAAGATGATAGTACTTCTGATGATGATTCTAATGATGATAGTGAAAATCAAAATGATGATGATCAAGATGGTGCATTTGGAGGAAATGTTGGAGATACTATTCCAGAGATGGATAATGAAGAAACTATTTCTAATCATAGAGTTGAAGATGTTAGAGATGATGATCATGAAGCTGAAACTAAAATTAATGATCAAGAAGGAGGAGATGAGCATGTAGAAAATGTTGATGTGACTGATGATATTTATACAAGTGTGGATCACAATCAAACTTTTAATTTTGTGTTCATCAACCTTATCTTATCTAAGCCAATTACTCGTGAGAATGAATTAGAATTGAAGCAAACCAATGATGTGTGTGTTCAAAAAAGACTGATATTGATGCTGAAACAATAGATAAGCTGAAAGCAAAGATTGTAGATCAAGATGAGATAATACAAAGACTTCAAGAAGAGAATGTTGTGTTAAAAGCAAATGATGTAAAGAAAGAACTTATGATTAATGATCTTGAAGATAAAGTTAAAAAATTGTTTGAAGTAATGGAGAAGTTAAAAGAAAGTCTAATTAAAAAAGAAAAGGAAACAGAAGTGATTGTTATTGAGAAAGTAACTGAGAAAGAATCTCAAGAAGCTGATAATGTAAAGATATTTGAAGCTGAAAAGGGAAAAAGGAAGGTAGATTAAGTTGAAACATCTACTATTCCATCAAAGATTCAAAAGATTATTGATGAAAATGAGATGGTTGAGGAAGAAAGTGTTAAAGAACAAATAGAAGCACTGGATGATACTGATTTAGATCTACCAGATGAATGGTATGATGAAGTATTAGAAGATGAAGATGTGTGTGATTTAGTTGACTCTCCTATCACTAATGTTCATGGTGATATTCTAATATACTTTGAAGACGGATATAATTATCTTGTCAAGAAGAAGTACAATAGAGTATTCCTTGATAGTCTGAAAATAAATCAAATAAATGAAGAATATGAAAAGTGTATGATTGCAGAGTCGTCAGCACCCGTTGATCCTAATGAGATAAACTTAGAACATGGTGAATGGGCTCCTATGATTGAAAGCTTAAATGTAGATGATATTCCTGTGACAGAGTTGCACCATCCAGATCCTAAAGGTGTGAGTATTCTAGCTCTAAGGACATGGTTGCAGTCAAGGAATTATAGATGGAAAAGGCTAAGAAGGCTTCAAGGTGAATCTTTAAGAAGGTTAGTCAAGAGCTTTCAAGTGACAGAAAAGATGTACAACAAGATGATTATCTTAGACATGGATAATACACAATATCTTGAGATTACAAAGAGAACCAGAGTTCTAAAACCTCAAGAGATTAAATCTCTGGAGTTAGTACGAAAAGCTCATGAGAAGAGGAAGGAATTAATGGGAATGTTTGCTGACTCAAAGCAGTGTGCTTATAAAATTGATTTAGATCAAAAACAACTTTGGAACAAACAAAGATCTGCTAGAGATTTAGTAAGGAATGTGCTTCAGATAGAATAATCAATTTTAGAGTTGTTAAATGCTATGATTATTCCTGATAAGACAAAAGAAGTGAAGATAGTGGCATGGAAGTATGATGAGGTGTTTGATGCTTTTTTGATAGAAAGAGTTAATGCTATATGTGATGTATATCACTTTTATTCAAGCATCATCACACTCCATGTCCAAGACTTAGAGGAATTGTATAAGTTACCTCTCACAAATCCTTCTAAGGCTACTAGGGGAGAGAACTTTGTAAAACTACTTGACAGAGGAATTTCAAGAATGCCATCATTTTTGCAGACAAGATGTGATCAAGAAGACAAGATGCATTTTCAAAAGTTAAAAAAGAAAGACAAAGGAGATCAAGCACATCTATTGATACATACTATTTGGAAGCCTTTGGAGTTAAATTTTTTAAGAAATTTACCAATCCAGGATTGAAAGTAATTGATAGTACGCAAACGTCCAAACCAATCCTGAGATGGTTCTATGACTCCACAGTCTTTCACTTTAAGCTTGTCAGAAATGAGGATGTTTGGGATAAAGATCTGATTAGTTTATTTGCAATATCTGAGTTAAAACTTCTTCATCAAAGCTACATATCATTCTTTTCAAATCAAAAGTTTGAACAAGTATCTTCTATTGATGCTGAGCATGGCAGATGTAACACTTGGTTATTCTTGTAAAGTTAGTAAAGAAAGTAAAGAAATAGAGCTCAAGTAGAGGGACCAAAGATGTAAAAAGGACCAAAAACTTTGAAAAGTTGGTGTAAAAGTGGGCATGGCCGCCCACTTCACGTACAACACAATATCTTCAGATATTTTTAGAGAGAGAGAGAGAGCAGAGCTTGGATTTTTATGGTGTGTTTATGGTGTTCTTAACTGGTTTTATCCTCAGTTGTATGCTTATGTATGTTTGTGGGTGTTCGGGTGTGTGTTTTAGGGGGTTTCTAGGTGGTTGAACTATATTGCAAATGGGTTTTTGAAGAAGTCATAACTAGATGCTGCAAAGGTGAGTTCTAGAACCCCCTTTTTACCTATTTTTAACTACTTTGGGTCTAGAAATGCATGTATGAACTTTTTATAAAAGTTGGGTTTTTGTACCTATATGTGTTTATGTGTGTGATTTCGGGTGGGGTTTGATTTTGGGCTATGGATGTGTTTGATGTTGTTATGATTATGTTTCTAAGGCTTAGAATGTATGATTTAAGCTTAGAACATGATAGATGATTTTTGGGGACTAAATTATGATGTTTAAGTGTGTTATAAACTGCTCATACGCCCAAACAGTAGCTCATATGCCCAACAGAAATAAATGCCTAAGTGTTCCCATGCGCCCAAAACCTCATGCGCCTGAATAGTACTCATGCGCCTGAATAGTACTCATGCGCCTAGAAATAGGCTGAAATTGACTAAGTGGTTATACGCCCAGATGGTTCATGCTGCTAGGCACTCATGCGCCTGCATAGTGCTCATGCTCCAAGAATTGCCCAGAATAGACTAAGTGTTACTCATGTGCCCCAATGGTGCTGATGCGCCTGAAAATTTCCCCATGCACCTAAGTGTTCCTCATGCACCTGAAAGGCCATGTGCCTGCATAGTGCTCATGCGCCTAAAGACTTAGATTATTTCTGATCTTTTTGGGGAAAAATGTAAATGTAGGCTTTGACTTGGGAGGTTCCTGGGGGCATAGTAAGTTGACTTTTTGAAGTCAAAGATGATGTGAGGGGCAGACTATGTATGATGTATGATTGATGCTTATGCATGATGGTATGTATGATGTATGTTATGCATGTATGATGGTGCCTTGTTTGGCGATGTTGTATGTTTATGTCTATGTTCCTGTTATGTATGATTATTTTCCCATGGCTTTATGTTGAATGAAATGAAAAGTATTATGTAACGTGAAGTGGAAGATAATGAAAAGAGGAACGTAATGAAAGAATGCATGAATTAATGAATGAAAGAAAGTACGAAAGGCTTGCAAGAAAACATAAGGAGGTTCACACCCAATGAAGGGTGTTAGCTCAACTGTGTGCGGGTTAATTACCTCGGAAGGATGCACAGTGGGGTTCAATCCTTGTGATTAACCATATGTATGGGACCCTTGCCCCTTACCCTAGGTATTGGAGTCAACTTCGTGCACAATGTTCGGGGTCTATGAAAGACCTTAGGCCCAGTACCCGCTTTATGCATGATGGTGGGGTAAAGCACATGGCATTGCTCCGAATGAAAGTAAAGATTTAATTATGAATGGACGGATGGAACAAATAAATAATGAAGATAATAATGATATTATCTATGTGTATGTATAATGCATGATCACGTACGATTGTAAAGAACGGTTTTAAACGAAAGTAAAGTATGTCTTATTTTAAAACTAGAACTCACTTAGTGACTTTTATGTGTTTCCAGTTGGTAGGTAAAGGTAGCTGAGGATGGCACGGACGACTACTTGGCTTTTTTTGGATGGCATCCATTTTTATAATGCTTTTGTGAAGTAATTCAACATGTATTTTGTAATTTGTCATGATGTATTATTTTTCAAAAGCTTTTATAATGAAATGAAATGTCATTTGAAATGCTTCTGATGCAATGTTTATTTAAGTTAAATGTAAATATATGTTTTATGTGTGATGCTCGGCTAGCTGTAAGTGTCCCGGGAACGGGGCCTTACAAGTTGGTATCAGAGCCACAGTTTAAGTGAAATGGGTAAATTTTCAAAATAAACCTAAACTTAAACTGAGAATGGGATGGAAGGGGAAGGGATTCTAGTCCGAGTAGTTACGTGTCATCAAGTATTTTCTTAATGTTAACCGGCATTATGTGTGCATGTTATGTGGTTTATGTGTTGTTAGTAGATTTAGATACTGATGTAGTCAGGATAGGTAATGCTTGGGGTATGAAGAATAAAGTAAGTGGCTAATCACAACTGGCCACTGTAATTAGGGACTTACTATACTTGACATAAACTGAGTTGTTCCCTTGAATGACCGTGTTAGTGTTTGAATCTTATAGTGTGTTAGAGGATGGCTGGTGGTAGATCATCGAAAGCTTCATATGGTGGACATGGTGGTGAACCACAGGCTACAAGAGGAAGGCCTATGGCTGAGAAGATGGTTCATAAAGAACACGAGACCCCTCATATAGAGGGCGGAGATGAGAGTGCTAACCTGAGAGCCTGAGTGAAAGAGGTTGTTGTGGAAGAAGTGCATCGGGTCATGCAGACAATCTTACCGTCTGTGGTGACTGAAGTGATAAAGGCTGTACGGGAAGGGGAGAGGAAGGAAAGGAGTAGGCGTACGGGTGAAGGTAGACGTCCCGAGACTGAGACAGTTATCTAGGATGATAAGGAAGAAGGGGAGGAAGAAGAGCGTGTGCAGGATATGGCACGAGGCTGTAATTAGGGGACATTTCAAAGATGCAAGCCGCCAACCTGAGATGGTAATGGCACTACTGTTGCTGCTCACTGCTGCTGCTGCTCACGAGAGGACCAAAAGATGAAGTTTGCTCCCCATTCATTCATGGATTCGGCTTGGTGCTGGTGGGACAATATCGTCCAAGCCAAGGGTAGTCGGGTGATAGGAAGGATGAAGTGGGCAAAGTTGAAGAGGCTGGTGATTGAGGAGTTCTATCCTCATCAAGAGATGGACAAAGCGGAGAGAGAGTTCTTGCAGCTAGAAGCGGGAACGATGACATTTCAGCAATACACCACGAAGATTAATGAGATGGCACAATTGGTGCCGGATCAAGTGACACCTTTATCACGAAAGATCAAGAGGTACATCTAGGGCTTGCCAGCGGATATCCGTAGGCACATGATCGCTGCTCGACCCAGCACGTTTAGGTCGCCGGTGGATTTGGCGGGAAGGTTGTACAACGAGAGAGAGAGAGAGGTGGTGGTGGCTGAGGTGAGCAAGAAGGGTGGTAGTGATCAGAACTAGAATGGGAAGCAGATTGGACGTGGCGGGGCCACTCCAAACAACAAAGGTGCACGGGTGGATGACCAACGTGTGGTCACATCTAGTGCATGGTTGAGGAGGTGTGGCAAGTGCGGGAAGGAGCACACCAGCGAATGTAGATTGGGATTGTACGTGTGTTTCAAATGTGGGAAGCCTGGCCACATGGCGAGGGAGTGTAAGACTGGGATGTGTTTTAACTGTTGCGGGGAGGGCTACATGAGCAAGGACTGTAAGAAGCCAAGGGCTGAAGGATTGGGAGTGAAGAAGGCTGGAGGAGAAGGACAGAAGGCGAGTGCCAGAGCGTTCACAATGACGCAAGAGGAGGCTAGGACAGACCCCGATGTTGTGTCAGGTACGTTTCTAGTAAATCAAACTTTAGCCTTTGTGTTATTTGATTCTGGTGCTGGTAAAGGTTTTATTTCTGCCGCATTCTGTGCTAAATTGCCTATTAGTAATAAGAAAATAGATACACCCTTCGATGTAGAAACTACCATAGGTAAGTCTATCAGGATTTCAAAGATAATAGAGGGTTGTGACATATAACTAGAAGGTCACAAGTTTCTTGTTGACCATTTGTGATGACCTTAGGCAGATTTGACGTAGTCCTACGAATGGATTGGTTGACGGACTACGAGGCGAATATCGTGTGTCACAAGAAGATGATCCGATAGACAGTGCCTGATGGGAGTTCGGTGACGGTTTACGGTGATCGAGTCATGACGATTCCGAAGGTGATTTCGATGGCGGTGGAGGGAAAATGCATGAGGCATGGATGTAGTGCCTACTTGGCCTATGTGAAGGATGTGGATACGCCAACACCACAACTAACCGATGTACTAGTGGTGTGCGACTTTCCAGACGTGTTTCCCGAAGACTTATAAGGAGTGCCACCTGACCACGATATAAAGTTTTAGATTGACTTGATACTGATTGCCCAACCTATAGCTAAGGCACCGTATCGGTTGGCTCCCACAGAGATGAAGGAACTGATGTAGCAACTGCAAGAGTTTCTTGATAAGGGGTTTATCAGACCAAGTATCTCTCCTTGGGGTGCTCCAGTCTTATTTGTGAGGAAGAAGGATGGTAGTATGAGGATGTGTATCGACTACCATAGGCTGAACAAGTTGATAGTAAAGAATAGGTAGCCCTTACCGAGAACTGATGATCAGCTTGATCAGCTTCAAGGTGCTAGTTGGTTTTCGAGGATAGATCTTCAATCGGGCTACCATCAGTTAAAAGTGAAAGAACAGGATATCCAAACAGCTTTTCGCACGTGTTCTAGTCATTACGAGCTTCTCATTATGTCATTTGGTTTGACCAACATGCCAGCTGCTTTTATGGACTTGATGAATCGAGTGTGTCGGCCGATGTTGGATAAATCAGTGATTGTGTTTATCGATGATATCTTGATTTGTTTCATGAGTGAGGAGGAGCATGCCGGTCACATTTGAGAGGTGTTAGAGACGCTAAAAAGGGAGAAGTTGTATGCAAAATTCTCCAAATGCGCATTCTTGTTACGCGAAGTTCAATTCTTGGGTCACGTGGTGAATCCCGAGGGATTATGGTATATTCAGCAAAGGTGGAGCTGGTGATGCAATGGAAGTCTCCAAAGACACCCTCTAAGATTCAAAGTTTATTAGGTCTGGCGGGCTATTACAGAAGGTTTATTCAAGACTTCTCTAAGATCGCTTCTTCACTAACCAAGTTGACCCGGAAAGATGTAAAGTTTGTATGGGGTTAAGCTCAAGAGAAGGCGTTTGAGGAGTTAAAGGCAAGATTGACTAAAGCTCTTGTCTTGTCGTTACCCGATGGAAGTGAAGATCTGGTGGTTTATTCTAATGCTTCCTACTTGGGGTTGGGATGTGTGTTGATGCAAAGAGGAAAGGTTATGGCCTATGCATTTCGACAGTTGAAGGTTCGTGAGGTTAATTACCCAACTCATGATTTGGAGCTAGCAGCTGTGGTCTTCACGTTAAATATTTGGAGGCACTACCTATACGAGACGAAGTGCACCATATTCACTGACCACAAGAGCTTGAAGTATTTCTTCGAGCAGAAGATTTGAACATGAGGCAAAGGAGATGGTTGGAGCTCATAAAGGATTATGATTGCGAGATCCATTACCATCCGGGCAAAGCCAATGTGGTGGCAGATGCCCTTGGCCAAAAGGAGAGACCCGAGCCAATTCGGGTGAAGGCTTACCGGTTCATCATGACTTCTGATGTGATGAAGCAGGTCAAGGAGTTTCAAGATGAGGCATTGAAAGAAGATCATATTAACTCCAAAAGAATGAGAGGCCTAATCGCGGAATTAGGTGAAAACACACTCGGTGTTAGGACCCGATTCGGAAGGATGTGGATTCCTCGCTATAGGGATCTACGTGGAAAGATTATGGAAGAAGCTCATAAAACTCGATACTCTATTCATCCCGGTACTACGAAGATGTACCAAGACATGAAGAAAGATTATTGGTGGCCGGGTATGACAATCATAAAAGTAATGAATGCAGCAATGGAGAGAATTTTACTGAGGAAAGAAATGACGTATGCAAACATTGAAAAGAAGAACATAAAAAACATAGAGTTTATGAGAATCTCAACTAAAAGAGTGTTAGAGATCTATACAAAAGACAGTGCAAGTCCAATTGAGATGTATCCCAATGTTGATATAGCCAATCTATCTAACGAAACACTTCTGATGATGGAGGCTATGGAGATCAAAACGAAGATTCAAAGCCCAAGCAAAGGATTTTGGCAGAGAAATTAAAAGCATCAATAAAGAAGGCATTATACGAATTGGAGGTGTACAAAGAGAAGCCCATATTCAAAGTAAAAGAAGAGCCTGAAGATTTTTTTGACTGAAGACCTATGCAAATCCTAGGAGGAGAATTGTTGGAACTCTTTGAAGATTAGCATTAGTCTTTATGTTTTAGTTTTTGTCATAGTATAGGGACTCATTTTGTAAATATGTTCCTTTTGTTTCTTATTAGTATAAATAGGATTATATGTATTTTGTGCACGTACGCATATACTTAGACTTTGAGAACTCTCTCTATGTACATTGTAATCCTTTGCTAATATCAATGAAACGTCTATGAATTTTTTTGATAATTGCATCTGTTGATACTTTGTTCATATAATTCTCAATTGCATCATATCATACACACAGATCAATCCATTTAAACCAATCAGTAAGTTTGTATTAAACTCAATCCAAACCCAACCCCATCAACTTTTCCACCCTCTAGCCATTCTTCCTGTCCAATTAGAACCCAATTTAACTACCTCAACCCAATTGTGAACCTTATTCAAACCCACAACCATGCATTAATTCAACTATCATGACTATTATGATTATTTAAATCCAATACTGGTACCTTTATTCAAATCGAGTCCGTTACGACTAGAATCATGATCAAAAGAGTGAATTATTCAACCCGAAACACTCCTGAGATAAATTTTGATTCTAATGTACCAATCATTGCAATTAAAATATGTTAATGCTCACAAATTGAACCCGAAGATCTCGAACTAAAATTGATAACACGATTGACATGAAACAGTTGAATTGAGACTATAATAAGAGGGAAATGTTCTAATCGATTCCTTCAATTAACCTTTAACATCAATTGCATTTGAAATAATCGCCGACACCAATTTTGGTTACCACCTTCATCTTCGACCTACAACTCATTCCAAGTCTATGATCGAAGCTATGTTAATCACAAACGATTAAGGGCTTTGAATCATAAAAACCCTTAGAAGTTTCATACGAAATTAATGTGATTATCATCATCATTTGCATATCGGATCAGACTCACCTCGATAGTTGCTATCTTTCAACTATTCATCATCAAATCGATCTTATTCAGTAAATTAAACATGTACACAAACTTGATCTCACATGGGGAATGAAACCCTAAGTTTGATTTAATTATCGATTTTAGTTTCATCCCTAATTGGATCGATTTATCAACTAGGGTTCATATGGATTTGGGAATTTCTAAATTGTGGTTTTAAAAATATAATTTAGAGATCTTAACGGGAATTGGGCTTTGACCCACCGGTTAACACCATTTCCATTCACAGAAGAGGTTGTGGGTTCGACCCCGGTCCATCACAATTATTAATTAAAACGATTATTTAAATCATTTTTAAATTCCAGAAATTATTAATATGTTGTTAGATTAATATAAAAATCATTTCAATACTAATTCAAGATTGAATTATTAATCTCTGAAATATTTCAAAATTTATAGTTTGATATTTACCTTATTATTAATATGTGAGGTGTTATATAATGTATTTAAGAGTTTAAAATTTTATTAAGATTATTATAAAGCCTTTATTTAATTTCTAAAAAATATTTCTAAATCATAATTTTCTAGCTCTTTATTTTCAAAGGTTTTAATATTATGAAACATTTATAAGAAATACTCAAAAGTTTAAAAACATTATAAATCAAACCTAAAGACTTTTAAACTATTTTGCAAGTCATTAAATAACTAATGTCCAATTAAATACTTTTGATCAAGTTTTAAATAATTAAATATTAAATTAATTATTTCTTTTCATATTTTATACTCAACCATTACTTAACCAATTATTATTTAAGTAATATTTATTATTCAATTGATCATTTAAC
Source organism: Flaveria trinervia (assembly GCA_025506515.1). NCBI lineage: Eukaryota > Viridiplantae > Streptophyta > Magnoliopsida > Asterales > Asteraceae > Flaveria > Flaveria trinervia. The sequence goes on along the minus strand of CM046442.1, from coordinate 109,719,942 downwards.
CATGTTATACTGTAAATATTATTAAATTAATTATTTCTTTTCACACTTTATACTTAATATTTATTATAAATTTAATTATTCAATTTGACTAATCATTCATTATCGTTCTCGATCTTAATATTATAATCGATTGATTCAATCTTTATTCAATCAAAATATAATCAATTATATTATTTAAACTCCATTATTAAAACCTCAAATTCCAATTGAAACCCTAATCCATGGTTAGATGTTAATCATATAATTATCCTAATCATAAGATATCAAACCTTAGGTTGAATCGTGAAGGATTCGTTAGAGAATCTTATCTTCTTATTATTATCAAAAGTGCATCTTATATCAAGTGAGTTTTCATGCTCCTTTTTACTTTATATTACACCTTTTGGGATGAACATGTTAATCTTATAAACATACACTTGTAAAACATCTTAAAACTTGTAATGCATGAGCATTTCGTTTATAAACTTGTCAGGATTATTTGAGATATTTGTGAGCCATATATGATAGTTATCTTGTAAAAGACAATCATTAACTAGTGCTAGCCTAGCGGCGTCATGGATCTATGGACTTGAAAAGACTATGGGTACTAAAGCCGAGGTTATTACCGTCACCTAGTGATGTATTCTTGTTCATCATGGGAACCAAGCACACTTAACTAATTGTTACATCTTATTGTTGCAATCTTTTATGAAGGTTTGATTGTATCATTATGCTATCTATATTCTTTCATTATTTCTTAACCTATGACATGAATGCCTCTTAAAATTTGCTTTTATACATAAGTACAAATTCATAGGAACTCATCAACATTATATGTTGACCGTATTTTTAACATGTTTAAAGGATCCTATTTTGAGGAATTCTTTATGCTCATATAAGACTTGGACCTAGATTAATTAAAGATTTAATTATGTTGTTTGAATTTTTATTATATTGTAATGATTTAATTGTTTAGTATTATTCAATGAAAATATCATTTAATATTATTTCAACTTATTTAATCCCATGAGTTATGAGCAATCGTTTCACATTCGTCCGCCCTGATAATTTCGCCGTTGGTCGGGGTGTGACAACGCCTCTGTCATAAAAGATTAAAAGGTATATCCAAGGCTTGCTGACGGTTATCCGCAGGCACTTGATCGCCGCCCAACTGAGTACGTTTAGGTCGATGGTGGATCTAGCGGGAAGGCTGTATAACGAGAGAGAGGTGGTGGTGGCTAAGGTGAGCAAGAAAGATGGTGGTGACCGGACTGGAATAGGAAGTGGTTTGGACGTGGTAGGGCCGCTCCAAACAATAAGGTTGTGAGGGTGGATGACCGGTGTGTGGTCACACCCAGTGCGGGGTCAAAAGGTGTGGTAAATGCAGGAAGGAGCATTTAGGAGGATGCATATGGGGATCAAACATCTGCTTTGAATGTGGGAAGCCCAGTCACGTGGCTAGAGAATGTGGGGTTATAAGGTGTTATAACTATGAGGAAGATGGCCATCTGAGACGGGATTGCAAGAATCCAAAGGCTGAAAGTTTCGGGGCAAAAGAAGAAAATTGTAACTGAAGGGCAAAGAGCAAGCACCAGAGCTTTCACGATGACTCAGGAAGAGTCTAGGATGGACCCCCGATGTTGTGTTAGGTACATTTCTAGTAAACCAAACTCTTGCTTCTGTATTATTTGATTTTAGTGCTAGTAAGAGTTTTATTTCTGCTACTTTCTATGCAAATTTGCCTATTAGTAGTAGACGCATTGATGAGCCCTTCATTTAGAAACTGCTATAGGTAAGTCTACCAGGGTTGTTGATCTTATAGAAGGTTGCGATATAGAATTAGAAGGTCATAAGTTTCCTGCTAGACTATTTGTGATCACCTTAGGCGGGTTCAATGTATTCCTAAGAATGAATTGGCTAGTGGACTACGAGGCGAATATTATGTGTCGTAAGAAGATGATTCGACTGACAGTGCCTGACGGGAGTTTGATGAGGTTTTACTGTGATCGATTAACTTTTATTTCGAAGGTGATTTCAATGGCGGTGGTGGGGAAGTGCATGAGGCGTGGATGTAGTGCCTACCTGGCCTACGTAAAAGATATGGATACACTAACACCATAACTGTCTAATGTATCGGTTGTGTGTGAGTTCCCAGATGTGTTCCTAGAAGATTTCCTAAGTGTGCCACCGGACCATGAGATCGAGTTTCAAATTGACTTGATACCTGGTGCCCAACCTATTACTAAGCCGCCTATTGTTTAGCTCCCTCCAAGATAAAAAGATTGATGGAGCAACTACAAGAGTTGCTTGATAAGTGTTGGTTAATTTGATCATATAACAGTGCAAATTAGATGAAGAATCATTCAATATTCAACACACAAACCAAACAAGATGAGCAAAGAAGATTAAACACTATAAGAACTCATTCAAATAAGACAATGAACATCATAACAATCAATAACCTCAAGCACAATGATATTTCTGTATAATAACTGCTGTGAAAAGGTAACTTGCAACAATGATTCACGATTAGGGTTTTGCAAGCTTACCCAACAATGAAAATGATCAAATCTATATATAGTAGTCTTAGTTTCGCAGACAGTTTCGCTGCCAGCGAAACTATACTGCCGAAACTATAGTTTCATCCGGCAGAAACAGTAGTTTCGCCAAGCGACATTTCTCTGGACTGCAAAACTACATAAATCTGAATACATACAAAAGAAAACTAACAAAATACCTATTACAAGAAAAAGTAAACAATCTAAACTAAGGTGAGTCCAACCTATACATGATCTTTAATACTCCCCCTAGGTCGGAACTCACCACCTTCACTCATCTTGATGTGTCTTTTCAGCTCCTGTGTCCTTTTTTGCCTTTGATTAATCTTTAGCACCTCCTGCAACAACTTCCTCGGAGGCTTCAACACATGATTCTCCATGGTTTCCTCCTGCTTAACCAGCCCCTTCGGTATGAGCACTTGCTCGCTCAAACTGCTTGGCCAAATCCCGTATATCCATGTTTAGGTCAACTTGGGCCCTTACTCTCTCGGCTAATCTCTTCACCTCTGCCTTCACACCTCTGATCTTGTTTGCGACAGTCATAAAGAAACTAGTTTCCTTCCTCGTTTCCTCACCTGCACTTGCTTTGATGTGATTCTCGCAAAGAACTAGCAGGTCTTCATCACAGAAACTAAAAGTTCCATTGGATCAAAAACTTTAAACTCAGCACCATTCTTCACTCTGATGATTGCCTCCCCTGTACTGTTATCATAAAACCACTTTTCAATTTCAGTATTCATTGGGGGAGGGGATCTGCCAATCTGACCCTATTCACGGTCCTTGGGGGTTTCACCCTTAGTACAATCTTTCCCTTGCTGGTCTCCCAATCCTTGTCTCTCTTTGAGCGTTTCCTCTCAGCCTTCATGTATCCAAAAGACTTAAAGTTCTCATTTACTCCATTCTGAATTTCTTTCTCCAACAGAGAGGCTCGTTCGCTCAGATTTGCATTTAGTAATGGCAGAGCCGCCAGCCGCCTCAGATCCCATTTAGGCAAGGTCTTGAAAGCCTTCCTTTTATGCATGTAGCTAATTCCACCCCCTCTCCTCTTTATCATGAACATTTTGAGGCTGGGGTTATAGCATCAACTTATAATCCGCTTGTCAGCCTCTTTCCTACTCAACCCTTCCATGTGTTGGAAAAAGGGAGTTAGTTCTTCTGGCTCTTTCTCTTTAACAAACCACTCAGCTTTATCCATCTCAAATACATCTTCATCAAGCTCTACTTGCTTGGCTACATAAATCAATGGCCTCTCATCGACTTCATAGAATTCTGGTTCGAAATCATAGTCTACTAATTGTTCATCATCCTCTTCTTCATCACTATGCCTTTTCCTTTCTCACCATCTCTGTCAACCGACTTCTCCTCGTCACTTCTTCTCCAACCAGATCCTTTTCAATATCAAATCCCATGTTTATAACCTAGCCTCCTGAATATCCTCCTTATTTTCCCTCCCTTCATCTTCATGTCTTATTTCAGGAACTTCATCACCAGCAGATGCTGCACCAGTGCCCTCTCCTGCCGTGGAGGAAGTACCCACGTTCAAGAACGGTATTTAGAAGTGTCAGTTAAATCATCTAACTCAGATTGAGTTAGTTGATTAGGCAGGCCTACAGCATCTTTGAGTTGGGCAATCTCCTCAAACAACTTCTTCAGCAGACAATTTTGATCACAAACATCTTTTTCATTCCCTCTATCATCTAATCTATTTTCTTCTCCCGTATCTCTTAGTTGGTGAGCTTCGTCTTTATCATACTTAATTTATTTGCCAGAGACTGTTAAGATTACGAATCACATCTTCATCTAAGTTTCCTCTTTCTTCCTTTCTCTAAGTGTCAGTGAATGCTTGATGTCTCTGTTTAGTTCTCATCTCTGCATCTGCTATATCAGCTTTCTTCTTCGATCTCTTCTCCTTTTCTGTCTGTATCTCTTCAACTCTTTCATTTACTTCTTCTTTAAAATCATATCTTTCTCTTTGCATATCTCTTTCTCTCTTGGTTGCATCAAACTGTTGGCTCTGGTTTCTTCAGCTCGTTTATTCTCTGACTCGTCCACCCTTCTAATGTAGTTCCATCTCTTCGGTGGGTACATGTTTTCCCAGAGATGGGTGATCTTCCCACTATAGTCATGGCGGATATCATAACAGTCTGCAAAGATACGTGGCTTCATCTGCACCAACCTTTTCACCTCTCCGTGTCTCTGTACATTTGGAATTAGGTCATCAAAGATCATCTGAAGAAATCAAGGATACAATAGCCATTTATCCTTCTTCAGGGCCATCACATTCTCTGCCATGCAAGCAAATATCAGTCTAGATATGTTTGCCATCTCTCCTTTGCAGCACAACACCATTGCTTTTGCCAGTCAATGTTTAGCCTGTCTGATCCACCTTTATGGTGATCTAGATACATGATGAAGACGTGAGCAATAAATCTCCATTCCTTGGAGAGAATGACTTCTTGATCTCCTTTCAGGAACCAAAAGCTAGCCCCTCATAACCCATGCTCCTGAATGCTTCGAACACCTCTGTATCAGACATAGAAACCTCTTCACCAGAATCCTCCTTTAGCCTTGGAATCCTTGAAACTGTCTTTGCAGTAATGGTCACCTTATGCTCGAAGACTTTGGTAGTAATTCTTTAAGTATTTCCTCTTGTATCATATTCAGCCGATCTCCAGAAGTGTCTAATGTGAAGATCATATATGGTGGTGGAATGAGATATAGTGTAAGCAATGGGAGATCTTTACAACCATAGAATAATCTCTAAACCGGTAGCTTTACGGTGTGTATCATCCAGAATAGCAGTGACGTTGTTTCACTCATCAAACTTTAGATTTGCCATTTAAACCTGAGATACAAATCAAATGAATTACATTAGAATAAAGTATTAAGTATGAATACATAGAAATAAGAAAAGAATAAAGAATAATAAATAAATAAATATAAAATTAAATGAAATTAATAAATTCGCTGGCCAAAAAATAGTTTCACAGGAAGAGATTAGTTTCGGGAGGTGAAAGTATAGTTTCGCTAGCAAGAACACATCAAATTCGCTCAAACAGAAACGTAGTTTCAACAGGCCGAACTATAGTTTCGGCACTGCGAAACTGATAATTAGTCAGTAAAACTGTTAAGTTCGTACGGACAGCATAACCTTATAGTTTTGCTGAGGAATCAAGAACTTTCGTTTAATTTTACTGGACTATCGGTAGTTTGGCTGGAAGAACAGCGAAGGTACCGAAGAGTCTCGATTAAATAAACCCACAATGTGTATTATAAACAAGATTAAATGATGGTCTTGAGTTTGAGACTCACTTGTGAACTTGAATCAACACTCAATCAGTAACAAAGCTCAGAATCACAAAATCGCAAGAAAAGGTCACGGAATAGCCCAAAGGGACATCGCAGGTCGATAGTGCGAAAATGAGAGATTAATTTCGAAAAATGACTTAAATAGCATATAGTTTCGCAGCAAGCAAACTATAGTTTCGCCAGACGAATCTATAGTTTTGCTAGGCGAATCTGCAATTTCGTCAGATGAAACACAGATTGAAATGACATCGCACAGGATGAGAATGCTGAGCGAAATTGCAATTTCGTCTAGCGAAACAAATAGCGAAATTATAGTTTCGCCGAATTTTTTTTTATTTTAAAGGTAACTAAAACTGAGATCTAAATTGATCAGAGATCACATCCTCAAGATATGTGTTAGCACAAAGATGAATTTAATCATTGACTGGCAATGAGATCATACCGATAATGAATCTGATCACAGTCTGTAAAGGAACTCTTGAAATTCATAAACAAATCAATAACGATTGATGATATATTTGTCCACTTAAACCCATGCCTTATCTTTTTCAACAAACAACATATGATTCGTTAAGGTTCAATTAAATACTTTAGAATGCTAGGACCCCACAATCATTTGGCAAAAACCTCACCCAACCTCAGGATTTATTGAATTTTGTGACAATCTTTATAGAGCAAGGCTTGTGCACTAGTGTGCAAATGATTATCGACGGAGTATTGCTTTCTGTGATGAATTCATCATTCAGATGATTTGACATAAATTAGATCAAGATGGTGAGAGCTCCAGGTCTATACTCATATATAACAAAGGAGATAACCATTTGATCAAGTGCCGATGAGAGCTCCAGGTCAGTACTACCGTACAGCAAAGGAGATCATCACTCCACGTCAGTACTACCGTACAACAGAGGAGATTAGCACAAGTACAAGACACAAATGTACAGGACACGAGTCAAAGATCAATTCATAATCCACTTTTTGTCGGGACTCAGTTTTCGTGCAGGCCAAATTGATCGCGTAAATCCAGACATCTTTAAGCATATATTTTAATTTAAATCATATTGCTGCTATTTATTTTATTCTTCAGGATGAGTCTATCAACATATCATTTAAAGAGTCTGTTTACTTTACTTTAATATTCAATAAAAATAAGATGTAAATCAGAGATCAGTATTAGTTACTATCATTTCTCATTTTAAGTACCAGTCATGCATAAATAAACATATCCGGAATATATAGAAAATCATTTCTCGTCATTTCAAATTCAACACCCAAGTTATTTATTTCTCCCCCAAAATTTTGTTTTAAAAAGATAATATTATTAAAATTATATTATTATTATTATTATTATTATTATTATTATTATTATATTTTTTAAAGAAATTATATAAAAGAAAAGAAAAAGATTTAAAAGGATATTAACCCTAGCATAGAGATCAATTCATAAAAGCGAGGTTTATCAAAAGTTTTTGTGAAAAGATCTGCCTTTGATTTTTTGTGTCAATGGAAATAATATCAATAAAACCCTTTTCTTGGCATCACGAATTGCATGAATCTGTGTTTCGATGTGCTTGGTTCGAGAATGATGAATAGGATTTTTAGCCATCCCGATGGCTGCTTCGTTGTCATAAAACAACGACGTGTGAAGAAAGTTGATTCCATAGTCAATCATCTGGTGGTATATCCAAAGGACTTGAGAACAACAACTAGAGGCAGTAATGTATGATGCTTCCCTTGTAGAAAGGGAAATAGTGGTTTGTTTCTTGCTCTGCCATGACACCAGACAATTGCCCAGGTATTAACACCCCCTAGTCACCGATTTTCTGTTTAACCTGCAACCATTAGAATCACTATTAGAATAAGCATGTAAATCAAAATTCCCTCCATATGGATACCATAGACCTAAACGAGATGAGCCTTTGAGATAATGAAAAATTCTCATGACAGCTTTCTCATGAGACTCTTTTGGGGTCGACTGATATCGAGCACAATATCCTACAACAAAAGTGATATCAGGACGACTTGTTGTAAGATACATGAGGGAACCGATCATAGATCTATAGAGATGAGGATCAACAGGTTTTCCGTTCTCTCATGAGAGTGAGACACATCTAAGTAGTAAAGGAAGTCATTTCAGGAGAGGCATCATCCATTTTGAATTCTTCAAGATTTCTTTAACATACTTCTCCTGATGAATTAGATGCCTTCATGCTTTTGTTCTACTTGTAATCCAAGAAAAAAGCACATTTCTCCTATCATACTCATTTCAAACCAATTACGCATCACTTCTTTGAACTCCTGACATAATAGTGAATTGGTGGAACCAAAAAATAATATCATCGACATAAACTTAGATAAACAACATTTCATCATGCACTTCTTTCTTGAAAAGAGTCATATCTATGGTGCCATAAGAGAAACCATTGCTTAAGAGGTACTGGGTCAGGGTCTCATACTAGATCCTAGGTACCTGATGAAGACCATACAGAGACTTGTCAAGCTTAAAGACTTTATCGGGAAAGTCAGGATCCTTAAAACCTGGTGGTTGACACACATATATCTCCTCATTAATGTCTCCATAAAGGAAATCACACTTGACATCCATCTGATAGACCTTGAATTGTTTATTAGCAGCATGAGCGAGAAAAATCCTAATTGCTTCAAGATGGGCGACCGGAGCGAAGACTTCAGTATAGTCAATCCCTTCTTCTTGAGCAAATCTCGCACAACCAGTGTAGACTTGTTACGCACCACCACATCACGATCATCATGTTTGTTCTTGAAACCCCATTTTGTACTAATTGGGCATTTGTTGGGAGTCAGGTCAACCAAAGTCCAAACTTTGAGCTTCCTGAATTGTTGAAGCTCCAATTGCATTGACTCCACCCAGCATGGGTCCTGTAGAGCGGCATGCACGATTTTCGGAACATTTTGAGAGATGAAGCAAGAGAAGAGGCAGATATTAATCAAACCACATTGACTCCACGCCCGAGCACCATCAATGATTGATCCAATAACATTATCAAGAGGATGATCTTTCAAAGTTTTGAAGTCTGTGTCTAAAGGGAAGATGTTTGGTGAGAAGTATCGCTCACAGATTGTGAATGATTAGATGAGGGTAAGAGAGATGGAACAGGCTATGATGGGATAGATGTAGGTGATGAAGGAAGAGACGTTGGTGGTGGAACACACCTTGGTCATGTAGAAACAGGTTTTGGTGACAGATCAAATGATGGAGAAGATGATCCAACATCAGCTGAAGTGGCATCATTTGCTGAAGAGGTGGAATGGGCAGGAGATGGGGTTGAGAAAATAATATTTGTTTGAACATTTGGAATGGATGCATCATCTTCGAAAACTGGAAGATTAAAAGAATTAAACACATTATCGGAGTCAAAGAACTATGCTGGTTCAGATCGAACATCAGAAAAGTTAGACTCCTGCCAATCAACATAGAACGACTCGTGAACGATACGCGTTCTCTTGTTATATACTCGATAGGCCTTTTGAGAAGAAGAGTAACTGACAAAGTAACACTCGTCAGACACGGGACCGAACTTTGTCTTTTGTGATTGAGTATTCTGAATAGTGCAAGAACAACCAAATGGCCGAAAGAAGTCAATTAAAGGTTTCCTTTTATGAAAACGTTCATAAGGAGTCTTCATTTTGTCCTTCACAATCAACACTCGATTTAGAACATATGAAGCACAATTTACCGTTTCAGCCCAATAGATAATGGGCAACAAAGATTCTATCAGCATTGTACGGGCGGCTTCAATGAGAGTGCGATTCTTTCGTTCAGCTACACATTCTATTGAGGTGTCCTTGTAGCACTAAATTGTCTCACAATTCCCTTTTGAGAACAGAACAAATCAAGAATCTGATTTTTGAATTCAGTGTCGTTGTCACTTCTCAGGGCCAGAACCTTTCTCTTGCTGATTGTCTTGATTGAAAGTATTAACTTCTGTAATTCTTCAGCAACTTCTCCCTTGTGATCAAGAAATCTCACCCATGAATATCTTGAGAAATCATCTGTAACAACAAGACAAAGGATTTTTAGCAATAGATTTAACGCTAATTGGGCCAAACAAAAATCAGTATGTAACACTCGAGAGGACAGGTTATGCTATTTTCAAGTTTGGGCTTATGCGGTTTTTATGTTGTTTGCCCTTGGCACAAACCATACATTTTTCGTTTACAGAGAAATATTTTGGAGGAAGTCTCTAACAAGATTGTTTTTTACTAATTTGTTTATTATTCTAAAATTAACGTGGCCCAATCAACGATGCCATAAAAGAGACTCAAAGGTTGAAGCTTTTGAAAGAAGACAGGTTGCAATAGACTTTGACTCCCTTGAGTTCATATCAAGAAGATATGTGTCATGTTTTCTTGGAGCACGCATAAGAATCAGGTCCTCTGGAATATCAATCTCTGATTTTAAAAATAGACATTCATCGGATTTAAAGAAGACTGGAATATCTTTATCGCAGATTTGAGAGACACTCAAGAGATTAAACGCTAGCTCAGGGACATAGTTGACTTTCTCCAAAGTTAAAGAACCATTGGAAACTTCTCCTTGACCAATCATCTTTCCACCCTTTTTGTCACTAGCAAAAGCAACATATCCTCCATTATAATCTAATAATTGGCAGCAAGTCTTTCAACCCCTTCATATGTCTAGAGCATCCACTATCTACATGCAAAATGTTGTTTACAATCTTAGTGGATGACTCCTGAAATTAAATAAGTAATAGATTAACCAGGTGAAATAGGAACCCAAGTTTGAACAACTTTATCTTTAGAAGAAGCAGATTTTTTGCAAAAGAAATTTTAACCAATTTTGTTAATTCATTTCGAAATAGTTCCTATTTATATGACCATGAAGCAATGTAGGACAATTCTTGACAAGATGATTCTCTTGACCATGCCTGAAACAATATGGTTTGTGTCTAGGTATGTGATGTGATGAGATAGGAATATGATCAATGTGAATTTCCTCATCACATTCAACACACTAGAATCAATGTCACTAAATGTCTCATGCATGCCACGAGGTCGAAGTGTATGTGAACAAGAATTATTATTTACAAGACTAGAGTAATGATCATCTGAAGTACCAGTAGAACTAGTCTCACTAGTGCTAGCTTCGAACGAAGTTGCAATTCATTCATTTGATAAAGAAATATTTAATGGAGTAAAAGATGGAATTGGATAAGAAAAGAGTTTATCACAACAATTAGTTTTAAGTTTCTCGTTAGGCTTTGTAGAGAGATCAGTTGCCCCATTATCATCACCAAAACAAAAGACATCACCACAGTATATAGAATTTAAAGATGAAATAGAAACATCATGAGAACATGATGCGACAGTGTCAGTTACAGGTGAACTAGAAACAAAGACAGAATTTAAACTAGACTTATGATCTAAAACAGACTGCTGAATATCTGGTGTATTCATACTAGTGCATCCAAGCCCACTAGTTGGTCCATAGTCGTAGTCCTCCCAAACGTGCTTAGAATTAACACCCTTTAAACCTGCAGACATACTGTCAGTATCTGTTTTGATTAAATCATTAGAAGGATGAGGAACAGGCATAGGAGAATAAAAGTATGTACTAGGCAGAGGATAAACCTTTACATTTTCATATCCTAATCCTATTTTAATCCTATCTTCCCATTGAGATTTACATAAATCATCATGTTTCACCCTTGATATGGTCCATTTGTCTAACTTTGACTGAAGTTTGCTTGTTTCAAATTCAGCAAGGGCAAATCTTTCAGTCAAAGTGTTAATCTCCACATTTCTTTCTACAACAATTTGTATTAAATGATCATTTTCTTTCAAAGCCTCATTTAGTTTAACAAAATATTTTGATTCATTGATTTTATGTTCCTCATTAATTTGTTTTAAATTTGTTTCATTATCAATTAATAACCGATTAGCTTTGTAAATCCCAAATAATCTTATTTTACAAGCAGATGAACACATATCCTGAATTACCTCATATGGAAGTCCCATCACCACCTTTTCGGCTGCTAAGGCCTTTTCACATTGGCACACCTAAGTACTTGACTTGCTTTCCTCAACGGTGACATTATCATCATCATAATCCTTTCCTTGCTCAGTGGATGAACTTCCTTCCTGCTTTATCTTCGGATTTATCTGCCCTTATTCTAACATCTTTCTCTTCTTTCTCATTTACAAATAGCACTTTAAATTCCTTGAAAGGGTCAAATCCATCTTTACTATCTTCCTTCCCTTTCCCTTTAACAAACTCAGCTACCAAGCATGATTTATCTCAGACTTTGTTCCTCAACCTCTGCACTCCAATCAAAGTTAGAAATCAATGCAGTCTCTTTTTTGTGATTCACATCTTCCTTCTCCCTCTTAATCATTAATCTTGGAACTCCTGAATTACTAGAATCAATGACAATTGGTGATGGACATTCACATTTGAAATGTCCTAATTGTTTACAGTTGAAACATCTCAGTTTTGACTTATCAAATCCCAGTTTTGAATTAGAAGTTTGTCCGCCAAAGTTCTTTCGTCCGTGTGCTCCATAATCTTCGAGCTCTAGAGTCAACATTGCCATTTGCCACTGGATGTCAGTTTCTTCAAGCTCATCGGGATCTACCTGATACATGTCTTCCATTGTCATTCCTTTTCCTTTCAACTCTCATGCCACAAGTGCTTCATAACTTTGAACAAACATTCCAAAAAGAGCCATTGTTTCTAATGGAACTGAAGTTTCAACATTCTCCTTAGAATTAGTCTGATCTCTTCCAATAGTAATGTTTCCTCCTGAAAAATTACTTGTATTAACTCCTCCTTGAATTGAATTCTGTATTTGAGAGCTTGCAGCGGATGATAATAAAGCAGCATTTTGAGTAAAACTAGATGTAGGCATCATGGTCTGGTTAAATTCCTGTCTCTTCATGTCCAACTCAAAGGATTTAAGCTTATTGATGATATCCATCAGATTCTAATCTGTGAACCCCCTTTCTAGCTTTAGCATCCTCACCTGAAGGCTCTATTGAGGTGGGAGAGAGTCTAGTAGCCTGTTAACTTAGTCACTGTTGGAGAGCTTTTCAACGTACTTCTTTAGGTGCTAGAAACTGTCAAGAAGCGATTTATGAGATTTGTCAGACTCTTATTTTTGTATCCAATAAAGGAATTGAATTCCTTCTCAGCTTGAATGCTCTTATCATTTACCAATTCATTGTTACCATCATAGAACTCACATAGGACATCGTAAAGAGATTTAGCATTTTATTGCTCTGCAAACGATTGTAGATGTCTGGTACTAGGCATAGTGTTAATGCTCCAAAGTTTTCTGATCATGATCGATCAGCTTTAGATCCTTTTCAGTGAAGGTAGATGTGTCCTTATTTTGAGAAACAACATCACCAACATTGACCGTTGGTATGTGAGGACCAGAAAAAATTGATTCCCATTGGTTGTGGTCAGTGTAGAAGAAGAAAGCTTTGAGACATCTCTTCCAATCTTCGAAATTGTCTCCGTTAATGAGTCTTGGAGGCCTATTGGGAGCAACACTTTCAAGATCGGCAAGAGTGAGTGAGGTTAACTTAACATTGTAGTTTCGCTGGGATTGTTGTAGTTTTGGCAACAGAAGAGGCAACTTCGCTGAAAACTCAATAGTTTTGCAGAAAGTAGGTAAATTCGTAAACAAATTCACTGAGAAGGCTAATTTCGCTGAGTTGCGTAATTTCGCTGACAATTTTGCAGCAGTTTCGCTAGCCGAATGTCACAAAATGCTTAGTTTCGCCGATAAGTTCACACAAAACAGCTTGAACTTTCGTTCAAAACACTTTCGGCACAATTTCGCTTGTTAAACCTTCACAAGCACCGGTGAACTTTCGTTTAAAGAGACTAGTGTCGCAGAACAACTAGAAAACAATTTCAATAGTGATAACACCCATAGTTTCGCTGAAAGATGATCGTAGTTTCGCAGAAAGAACACTAGTTTCGCTGGGCGAACCTTAAACCCTTTTTCAACCCAAAATCAATCTGAAATCATCAAAAACTAAATGATTTGAGATCTGATGATTAGCAGAGCTTCCATAACCAAAAGTAAAACTCAATCAATTCCATATCAAAAACACATTATATTGAACTGAAAATTGATGGAAACTTGATATTCAACTAAAACAACTAGAAACTCAACATCATGAGCACTAAGGCTCTGATACCATATTGTTGGTTCACTTGATTGTATAATAGTGCAAATGAGATGAGAATCGTTCAATATTCAACACACAAACCAAACAAGATGAGCAAAGAATTAAATACTATAAGAACTCATTCAAAATAAGACAATGAACCTCATAACACTAATAACATCAAGCACAATGATAATACTATGTAATAACTGCTGTGAAAAGGTAACTTGTAACAATGATTCACGATTAGGGTTTTGCAAGCTTACCCAAAAATGAAAAAGATCAAATCTATATATAGTAATCTTAGTTTCGTAGACAGTTTCGCTACCAGTGAAACTGTACTGCCGAAACTATAGTTTCGCCCGACAAAAACAGTAGTTTCACCGAGCGAACTAATCAGCTGACTGTGAGCGAAACTATAGTTTCACTCACAGTTTTCCTAGACTGCAAAACTACATACATCTAAATACATACAAAGGAACTACAAAAGACCTATTACAAGCAAAAGTAAACAATCTATACTAAGGTGAGTCCAACCTATACATGATCTTCAATAAAGGATTCATTAGATCGAGTATCTCCCCTTAGGGTGCTCTGGTCTTATTCGTTAAGAAGAAGGACAGTAATATGAGGATGTGCATCTACTACCATGAGTTGAACAAGTTGACGGTGAAGAATCGGTACCCGTTGCCGAGGATTCATGACTTGTTTGATTAACTCCAAGGTTCTAGTTGGTTCTCAAGGATAGATCTTCGAAGCTGTATGCTAAGTTCTCCAAGTGCGCATTCTGGTTGCGTGAAGTTCAATTCTTGGGTCACGTGGTGTATCAATAAGGGATTATGTTCGACCCGCTAAAGTAGAAGTGGTGATGCAATAGAAGTCTACAAAGACGCGATCCGAGATCCGTAGTTTCTTAGCATTGGTGGGTTATATAGAAGATTATTCAACATTTCTCTAAATTAGCTTCTCCATTGACTAAGTTGACCCGTAAAGATATGAAGTTTGAATGGGATCAAGAGCAATAGAAGGCTTTCAAAGAGTTAAAGACAAGGTTAACTCAAGCCCCTATCTTGTCATTACCTAAAGGAAGCGAGGATTTGGTGCTTGATCGAGGGTGCTTAACCGATACTTATAATGTTTGAATACTTTATTTTACATGAATGTTGGTGTCGAATATATGTACTTTGAGTATGTTAATGTGTGTAGGTGCTAGAAGATAAAAGTGAATATTTTGGGTGCTTTACAGAATTGTTGGAGCAGGTCGAAGGACTAGATGTGCAAATACACAAAAGATGGAGTAAAATCAAATCAATCAGGCACCATCGTATCAATCATCGTATTCACCACCGTATCATACTCTAACCAACATATCAGTCACCGTATCATACGCCGGTCAGCGTATCAACCAGCGTATCCTCAACAAAATCCAGAGAACAAGCACCGTATAACTTCAGGATCGGTGTATGATACACCGGGTCACCGTATGATACGTTCACCCTAACAACATTTGGATTTTGAGGATTTTCTTCCCTATTTAACCCCAATCATTAGGGTTTCGGAGGAGACTTTTATCATATGAATTTTAGAGGTTTTCAATGCGTTTTTAGGAGTCCTTTTCACCATGGCTTCACTCGAATCAAGCATTAAAAACATCGAATCAAGCATTGAAGATCCAGTCATGCCAATGAGCGGCTAATCACATTCATAATCACTTTCGGGAGGAGAGTTCTTGTAAGTGAAGCATAGGTTTAGTTTGAATTGATGTTTTCGGTTATGTTCTCTTGACACAAGAATATAATTGTACGGTTGTTAAAGTTAAAAGAGTTGTTTATGTTTAAGTATTTGTATGCTTTCATTCGCACTCGGTTTCCTTGCATCGTGAGAAGTTTGTCATGTATGTGAAATCTTTGCATAAGTGAGTTGGTAATTGTGTGAATAAGCGAAGGAAACAAAACCAAAACCAAGAGACAAACAATAACATGAACTATAATTAAATGGTTTCATTGATAAAACCTAATGATTACAAGCTTGTTACAACATAAGAATCACGACTCTTGGCAAGGGGGGATCGAGCATGATCTCCCCTCTTATCCGGTAGCACCCAGGCCCCGGGCACTCTCCTTAATCTCTCTACACAATGAAACTGGTATTTATAAGCCTCAGCCCATATCAGATACGACTGGGCCCATTCGTACGATTGGGCCATGCGTATGGTTCAATCGTACGACTGGGCCATGCGTATGGTTCAATCGTACCACTGAACCATACTTATGGTTCAGTCTTACGAATGGCCCAATCGCATCTCTCAGTCGCACGATTGGTCCATTAGCATGGCTCAGTCGTACGACTGAGTCTCATTCGCAAATGCCCTTACGAATGACCCAGTTTCATGTGTTTACAACATATCAGGTGTATTACATTAAGCCTAGACTATTCGACAAGCAACAGACACACTATATATGACAATATATGCTCCAACAAATTCCCCTTGGATGTTGTTTGCGAATAGTAGATAACACCTCTTACAATCTTCAGTCAATCTTTGCTCTGGTTTCCAGTAGAATCAAATGAAACACCATATTAGCCAACGTTGTTGATCCGTCAGGTTGCTACAGTATCCCTGAAAATATATACAGGCACAATAGCTTTCGTTTACTTTGCAGAACACCATCATAGCAGCAAGATTCCCATATGACTGATTTTTCCAGATAATGACATGAACAGTTTTCCATTGCTTCAATCTTCACACGGGCTAACCTGGTTAACATTAACACCTATAGAAATTCCCCCTCAAATTCAGCATATCCCAATATATAAACTTTGTGCTCTCCTGGTGTCTTCATATGGTGTATTGGGCAAGAAGTAGAAGGTTCCAGTCCATAGGTGACAATCACAAACAAATTAGCATGCACTCAGATTCATCATCAGAAACCAGCTCACATCATCACTTTCTGATTGCGTCTTCAATTTCTCTATACATGGATTCCTCCTAAGAATGAGAATCCTCTCTATGCAGATATATATAACTTGATTGGCCCATAAATAATCAGATGGTCCAGACTACCCCACAAAATCAGCACTGACTGCTAACATCTTCTCTTCTCTCTTTTGTGTTCTAACTATAATCACCTATTCTGAATGTCCAACGAATTATAGGTATCCATCGAACTTATTTGACACAAGAACCTCGAGGTGAATGTGCTTCGCTCATCCTCAATCTGTGCAAAAGGTAGTTCCAGACCTTTTTTTTTGGTCTGGAACACCGTTCATTCGTATGACATGGAGTACAATTATCACATTTGTGTGAGTGGACAATACGAATGCTATCTTCGTGAGACTGGTCATAAGACTGGTCTAGTAGCATGACTGGTCGTAAGACTGGTCCACTAGCATGACTGGTCATAAGACTGGTCCAGTAGCATGACTGGACATACGACTAGTCCAGTAGCATGACTTGTCATAAGACTAGTCTAGTCGCATTCCAATCGTACAAATGGTCCAGTCGCATGGTCCAGTCGTACTAATAGTCTATTAGCATGGTCCACTCCTATGAATGGTCCATTAGCATGGTCCAGTCATATGAATGGTCCATTAGCATGGTCTAGTCGCACAAATAATCCATTAGCATGGTCCAGTCGCACGAATGGTCCATTAGCATGGTCCAGTCACACGAACGGGTCTGCACGCAGATATTCAGATCTGCAGCCACCATGGCTGCCAAAAACCCTAATCTTATGAATTTTACATGAACCGAAACAAAATAGACATCATAAGATTCGTAAGGGTGATCAGAATGTGGTTCTGGTTCGATTTTAACCAGGAAACAACATACGTGACAAGATCTGAGCAAAATACGAAGAACACGGAGTGGGTTTAACGTCAAAGAACCTGAAATCAATCCAGAAATCAAGAGCTCGGGTTGCTAGTATGATTGTTAGATCATTCTAGCAGTAACCGGCTCTGATACCAATTGTGAAGTCGTTGGATTGGTATACATCCGAGCGTGTTCTTGACGGAAGGAAACAAAACCAAAACCAAGAGACAAACAATAACACGAACTATAATAAATGGTTTCATTGATAAAATCTAATGATTACAAGCTCGTTACAACATAAGAATCATGACTCTTGGCAAGGGGAGATCGAGCATGATCTCCCCTCTCATCCGGCAGCACCTAGGCCCTGGGCACTCTCCTTAATCTCTCCACATAATGAAACTGGTATTTATAGGCCTTATCCCATATCAGATGTGATTGGGCCCATTCGTATGATTGGGCCATGCGTATGGTTCAATCGTATGACTAGACCATACTTATGGTTCAGTCTTACGAATGGCCTAATCGCATCTCTCAGTCGCACAACTGGTTCATTAGCATGGCTCAGTCGTATGACTGAGTTTCATTCGCATATGTCCCTGCGAATGACCTAGTTTCATGTGTTTACAACATATCAGGTGTATTACATTAAGCCTAGACTATTCGACAAGTGACAGACACACTATATATAACAATATATGCTCCAACAGAAAGAGGATATGATATACCAAGAGGAGCATGAGAACCGGGTTATGGAGTTTGCCAACAACCTCTATATGGAAACATTGCTCAAGGAGCAGGAAATGGACTACCACCGCCAAATTATAACTATGGAGGCACTCTACCATTCAATGGTGTTCCTAGTAATCAAGGTTACTAACAATTTCTTGTTCAAGGCATGGATAGTCACTTCCATCTTGCCATTATTGTGAATGCTTTGCAAATTGTACAACCTCTTGCTAGAGAAAGGCAATTCGAGGTAAGACCTCATGCACTATAATGCCTCCCTAGTTTTCATGGAAGAGCTACCGAGGAACGCTATTTACATATAACAGAATTTGAAACGGTGTGTACAACAATCGGTGGTAGTGAAGGTTTTTCTCAAGATGAGATTAAATTAGTTCTCTTCCAATGGTTCTTAGCATTACAATCAACAAGCATTTACAATTGGCGACAAATGCAAGAACAATTTTTGGAAGAGTATTATACTCAACAAAAGACAAGTGATGCTCGCAAAGCCATTAGAACTTTCCAACGACAATTGGGAGAACATTCTATGAGGCATTTACGAGATTCAAGGAACTATTAAGAACGTGCCCACACCATGGAATTGAAAAATGGGAGCTCGTATCAGTTTTCTATGAAGGGTTATTAGATGATGATGCTAGAGACGTGCAAGCAACAAGTGGAGGATCATTTGCACGAACCCATGAGGATGTGGATTGGGATATTTTGGAAAGGGTGGCAGTGAATTCCAAAATACAATATCAAAAGAGTCAAAGAGCTAAACACCCGGTACTAAAAGTGGTCCATAGTTCTGCCTTAGATGATGGAGTCGAAGTACTAGAAAGACAAATGGTGGCATTTATGAAGGTTCAAGCTGGAGTTGCAAATGTGTCACCGGGATATGAGGTATGTCAGATTTATAATGATATTGGCCATATTGCACTAATATGTTAGGCATTGGTGCAAATGAAGAATTTAATCAAATCCATGGAGAGTCAAGGAAACCATATGATATGAACTCAAACACATATCATTTGGGACTCCGTAATCATCCAAAATTCAATTGTGGCAACCCAAATACTCAATTGAACCCCAACTTCCAAGGAAACAATCAATATCAAGGTCATCAACAAAATTACAACCAAGGAAACTACCAACAAGGTTACAACCAAATGGGTACCAATAAAAGGGCCTATACAATCAAGGTGGATACCAACAAAAGATTTATCAACAACAAGGTCAAAATCAACAAACTGGATACTCAAGTGATAATTCCACAAACTCTCAATTTATTACTATTATGAAAGTTATCAAAGAAATGAAAAAGGATAACGAAATAAGAGACAAGTTAATAGCAGCATTGACTAAACACGTGGGGCAATTGGCGGAAGAATCATCCAGATGAGATCTAGGAAAATTACCAAGTGACACCCAAGTCAACCCATAACATCAAGCATTTGGATCAAAGAAGAACGTGCACATTTCACAGGTAAGTGTTCTTAGGAATGGTAAGGTTTATGATGACAGGGTTTCTCCACCACCATCATTTGTTGAGGGAGTGGTGGAAGATCTTGGTGAGACCAATGAGAGTGACAATGATTTGGAAGTTACGGGTTCTAAACCTCCAAAAAAGTTACTTGTTAAGAATTAGAAAAAGAAATTGTGAAACCAAACACATCCGTCAATCGAAGGAAGGGAATGGAGGTTAATACCACTCCCTATCCTTCTGCATTAATTGATCAATCAAAAATAGTCCCTAAAAAGTGTGGTCCTCAATAAGATGAAATTTGGGAAGTGTTAAAACAAGTTAAAATTAATATACCTTTTCTAGATGCAATTAAACAAAACCCAAGAATATGCCAAGTATATCAAACAAATGTGTACGTAGAAGCATCAACACAAAATCCCTAAGAAATTTGATTTGGTTAATAATGTGAATGTAGTGTTGTCAGTAACTCTCCTACCAAAACTCCAAGACCTAGGAGTGCCTTTAATTTCTATCCAAGTTGGTACTTTAAAATGAATAAGGCACTTTTGGATCTTGGAGCAAGTTTTAGTATTCTACCAGGAAGCTAGTACGACCAATATGACTTTAATCCTTTGTAAAAAGCCGACACCATGGTGGTATTGGCATATTTATCTTTTAAGCTTCATCATGGGTTATTAACTGATGTGATAGTCAAAGTGGAAGATTTCTATTACCCAGTCGACTTCTTAGTACTCGATTATGAAACTCCATTGAGTAATAAGCAACCCAATGTTATATTGGAGAGACCATTTTTGAAAACTACGCAATGTTTGATAAATTGCATGATAGGCACAGTCGATATGGGGTTTGGGAATAGAAGGCTTAGATTAAATGTTTTTCTGATACATTTGATTCTCCACTCAATAATGAATGTTTCATGGCAGACATTATTGATGGGTGCAATCTTCACGAAAGTGAGGATGAGACCACGGAGTTGTGTTATTTGTGTGACATGGACTTATATGAAAACAAGGTAAAAATGGAACACCAAATGCAACAACAAGAAGTGTAGGCTTTGGAAGAAGGTCGACCCACCTGGTCTTATCAAGTGGAGAGATACCAGGACATATTGACACAAAACTGAAGTCATCATAAGAAGAACCACCACAATCAGAACTGAAAGAACTTCCTAAACATTTAAAGTACGTATTTCTAGGAAATGACATTACACAAAGGAAGCGAGGATTTGGTTGTCCATTCAGATGCTTCTTACTGGGGGTTAAGTTATGTGTCGATGCAGCGAGGAAAGGTTATAGCCTACGCATCCTGACAATTAAAGGTTCATGAGGTTAATCATCCTACTCATGACTTGGAGCAAGTAACTGTGGTCTTTGCATTAAAGATTTGGAGGCACTGCCTGTACGGGACAAAGTGCACTATATTTACTGACCACATGAGCTTGAAGTACTTCTTTGAGTAGAAGGACAAAAATATGAAGCAAAGGTGATGGTTGGAACTTATAAAGGATTATGATTGCAAAATTCATTAACATCCGGGCAAGGCCAACGTAGTGGCGGATGCCCTTAGCCGAAAGGAGAAGCCTGGACCAATTCGGGTGAAGGTTTATCAACTGGTTATGACCTCATATGTGTGAAGCAGGTCAAGGAGTTTCAAGACAAGGCATTTAAAGAAGATCATGTTAAATCTTAAAGAATGAGAGGTATAGTCACAGAGTTGGGTGAAAACACTCTCGGTGTTAGAACCCAATTTAGATGGATGTGGATTCTTTGTTATGGGGATTTATATGGAAATATCATGGATGATGCTCATAAGACTCGATACTCTATTCATCCTGGTGCTACAAAGATGTACCATGATATGAAGAAAGATTATTGGTGGACGAGTATGAAGCGCGACATAGCGGAGTACGATAGTAAGGATTGATCATCATCATGATGAGAACTGTTGATATCTGGAGTCTTCAAGTGTTTTGGTGGCATCAGCCTAGGGGGAGTTTGTAACGTTTTGTATGAAGCTAATGCATCCAAAATGTTCAAACAGTCTATTCTACATGCTTGCACTAAGTGCTAAAGTAGAAAGCTTAGGAAGTTTTATAGACTACCTTAGAAAATACTCTTAGTGTAAAATCTTCTGAAGCCAAGACCAATATCTTCCAAAGCCAAAGATGAAGTCTTCCGAAGCTTCAAAGACAAAGTATTCTGAACCCAGCACATGAAGACAGACTTCTTTGAAGACTTTTGAGTACATGCTTTATCTGATGTTCCTTTATCACAAAGTTGGACCATCTTTCCACTGCAACTCTAATAAGTCACCAACTTACATAAGTTGGTGAAAAGGTCTATGTTTTTTTGGTATTTTTACATTGAGGTCTTAAGTCCTTTACTTTCTATATTATGTGGTATTTATCCTTTTTGTAATATATTAGGATATGAGCTATGGCATGTCATAGTCACTAGTCAAAAGGCAATATGCCTTTTGACTCTAATTGTTTGTTGTTGTCTAGATCAAGTAGCCGTTGGCCTACAAAGTATGACCAGTTGTAGGTTATAGTATAAAGTATCTCAGGTCTTTGTAACTTACTTTTCAGGCTTGTACACTTGTAAAAGAACTTTAGAGCAATATACAACATCCTTGAAAACCATATACTTGTCTTTTTGTTTTTATTCTATTGCATATTTACTTGTGTTCTAAGTGTCAATCTTGTGTTACCAAGTTTTCTATTTGATTTGTTAAGTGTTCTAAACTTTCTCTCCTCATTGTGTGTTGTGTTGTAAATGACCATAAAATCCCTTAAACGGTCCTGCAATTAGTATTAGAGCATCCCAGTCTCTTGATTGTACGATCTCACCATCTTAAGATCACTCACACACACAAAATAGTTAACATCTCAATGGAATCTATCACTAAAGCTGAATTGAAAAATGGAACCATGACAAAGTCCCCAATGATCGCTCCTAAAGACTTTGACACTTGGTGCCAAAGAATGGAAGGTTTCATCAAGTCAAAAGACTCCAGGATGTGGCAATCTATTATCTCAAGACCTTTCATACTAAGCGCCTATTTCGTTGTTGTGGAGGTGGTATGATACCAAGGTTATGGCTGATTACTCTAATGAAGACAGGAAGAAGATAGAGATTGATCAGAAGGCCATGACAGCCCTTCAAACTACTCTTCCAAACTCCATAGACAAAGGTTTCAAGAAGTGCAAAACAACTAAATAGCTATGGGATGTAGTGAAACTAATGTATGAGGGACCATCTAAAGCCAAGGAGAACAAGAAGAAATCTTGAAGTAGCAGTTTGAAAACTTTACCTTCAAAGCAGGTGAAACTATGACTCAACAATACTTCAGGTATGTTGAAATTATTGATACTCTAATGGATGTTGGAGTTACTCTTGAGAACATGGACATTGTAAGGAAGTTCATATCCTTTCTTCCTAGACAATGGACACATTATTGTATTGTTATCAAAAGAACTCAAAACCTTAAGACTCTCACTTTGACAGAGTTGTATGGTATTCTCAGTGGATACTAGATGGAGATGAACATGCAAGGTTCATTTGGTAACTCCAGCAATCAGATGAGTACTACCCTTCATGTGACTGAAAAGGAAAGCATAGAACCCCATCATGAAACTTCTACATGAAACTTCATAGGCAACACAATCAAGTTGCTTTGTTGCAATTTGAGAAAGATCCTACTTTCTCAAAGCTTTGCTAGTCTTTGGCTCTGTCCAACTATTTCACCTTCTTTACCATTGACCCTCCACTCTATGAGTATCATCTGCTTGAGTTTTGGAAGACTTGTCAAGATGTCATTATGGATGGGGAGAAGGCACTGTCTACTATAGTGCAGGGGGGACAATATCATTCCAGCCATTATCAACACCTACCTACAGCTAGATGATAGGGAAGGTGAATTCTCCTTTCCAAAGAAGTTGTTAACCACTCCTTTGAGCAGATGGGCTATGAAGGAGATTTTCTGTCAAGACCTTCAGGAAAGGGAAGGTCTCCTCCCAGTGGAAGTACTACTACATCTGGTCATCCACAACTTCTCCAACAAGCATGGGGGTTGGGACTAGATTCCTAAATATATCTCCCTCATAGTGCATAGGATGGTTCAAGGGGTAAAGTTCAGGTACTCTCAGATTTTTTATACAAATTTACTTGCTAACTTGGACTCCTTAGAGTATTACATGTTCCTTAGGTATGTTCAATACATTCTCAACTGTGACCTGGGCTCACATTTAAAGGAAACGGGTAATATTCTTAAACTAGGATAGATGATGCCTGATATCTTTAAAATCATGAAGAAGCCAATTGTTGGCTTCTCTAGGGTAGAAACAGCCCTTGTCCCTAAAAGTTTAGAGCTCATTGCTCAAGGTGACAACCTAGCAAAACAAGCTAGTGTTGAACCAGAACTACTACCACTCAACCACCCAAACAACCACAAATCATCTACACCTACCAAAGAAGATCCAAGTGAACCCCTTCACAAGCTATTAAGTTTGTGCAGCCCCCATATCACTACCCATACAGGAGGAAGTGGACACTAGAGCTCCCACTTCTCCTTAGGAGCAAACCACTCCCATCTCTTCAAAGATTAGTGCTGAGGTTCCTCATGCTCAGCCTAATGAGCTCATAAGCCCAACAGCCTCTAGCCTTCACTCTGAGTCTTAACACCCAAGTGAACAACCTTCAGGGGAAAGTTACCATCCCCAGCCTTTAGATTTAAAACAACTAATCCCAAACCTTGAATTCTATAATGATGAAGACATGAGATTAAATGACTACCATGAGTCTCTCTTCTCTTTCTTTACTCAAACGGAGATGAGTGCTCCTGACTCTCCCTTGTCTAGCCTACATCGTCCACCTACCACTAAGGTGTATGTCCCTGAACATGTTCATGAGATGGAAGAGGCTCTCACTTCTACAAGTTACTACATCATTAAGACCTTAACCATGGCAACTCAACCCATTGACATTCCATCTGAAGTTGTCAGTGAGCAGAGGAAAACCAGCAGCTAAGAACATCATGCTGGTGGTAAGACTAAGGACTTTAGTCTAATTCTCATCCCCTAATGATTCTTCTCATAAAGAAAAGCGGAATTTGAGGCTGAAGGTGCAAAACAAGGTCAACGATCAGCAACTTGAGATATCCTATCTCAAGGAGAAACTAGCTAGGAGACATTTAAGGAGAGCTCATCCAGGCTCTCAGTTCTACAAGTTACTACATCATTAAGACCTTAACCATGGCAATTCATCCAAGTCAATCTAGGAAAGCTGGCAGGCTGGCTCAAAGGATTTAAGAAAGGATTATTGAAGAGTTCAACCTCATAAGGAGACAAAGGCATTCAGGTAATGTTATTAGTCAACTGGATGTTGAGGTAGACCCTGAGATTAGCTTCAAAGGGAAAACCTCAACTAAAGGCCTAATGATAGAGCCTGAAAGCCATGTCACATCTACACTACTTCAACAATCCATTCCCTTAGTGTGACATGTGTTGGTGAAGGTGTATCATAGTCTCTCTCTGGCTAGAGCATGGATGCTACTCCAAGCAATGAAACCCAAAGCTCTCTCCATCCTAAGTCACAAACGTCTATTGGTGACAAAAGGAAAAGGATTCTAACTCCTGAGGAGATTGAGGAGGAGAGAGAGAGTAAGAGGAAGCTAAGGAGAGAAGTGTTAGGATCTTGTATAAAACGAAATACACATTGATTAACGTGTAAACCAAACCAAATAGTGCGGAATCCTATTTGATTGGCGATCCAATCAGTGAGAACGCACGTAGAAACAATAAGGTATCGAATCTAATGTTAACAATCGATTAGCAATCGATCTGTTGCATTCTATGAACTTGGAGTACGAGCTTGGAGGCTTCTGGATAGCTAGGGTGCATTTGGAGTCGAATAGGAATCAATCCTCTACTTTTTCCACGACTTAGGTGGTATTTATAGGTTAGGGTTGCTCATTCGTGCATCTGAACCATTAGCATGGTTCATTCGTGCGATTGAGCCATGTGTTTGATCCATTCGCACGACAGATCATTCAGTCGTGCGACTGAGTTAGACGCATGAAGTTGTTCAGGCGTATGGACTATTTAGGCGCATGAAGTTGTTGAGCCATTTGGACGCATCACTACTGTTAGGACATATGGACCTGTCGGACGCATGAGAACTTCACCAACTCAAGTTTGAATTGTATTCATTATTATAACCTTATGTAAATCAATTCAAACATTCACAACCTATATAATCAAGTCACTAACTCATTAATGAAATATATAAACATTATAACATAACCATCATATCATTTCATTAAGTACTCGACACTAACATAAGCGTAAGACATTACAAGACATATTACATTTAGATCTGGATCTAGGTACATATGTATCAACAAACTCCCCCTTGGACCTAGACCTATCTAATGTCTTACCTTCTGCATCACCTCTTCATATTTCTTGTACTTTTCCTCTCTAGTGACTCTTGCATGTATCCGAACGCAAAGCAGAGTCTTATGACATTTTGGAATTGGAGGGCTTGTACAATATCTTGTGGGTCATAGAATAGTGGCCACTTGTATAATGTGTAAACATCATTATCAAACAAGTTAGTGAGCCACATTGGGTCAAACACCCTGATGGTATTCATTTGTCCCTCTTTATTTAGAACTATGACCGACTCCCCGGTTCTCCAATCATAGTACCACCACTTAAAGTGTGGGTAAAGTCCTGAGGTATTTCCTTGAGAGGGATTCTTGACATTGTTCTTGGTGGACTCCACTTCAGCACAATCTTGGGCTTACCAGTTATAGGATCAACTTCAAAATGTCGGATATACCTCGTAGGTTGTTGAGGTTTGAAGTTGACCCACCTGGTGTGGTACTCTTTCTTCAGGCAGCCTCAAACCAGCCTGACATCTTCCTTGGGTCAGTATATAATAACTTCAGTCTCGCTAGCTGGTTGAGCTCAAAACCAGTAGAGTCTTTAGATCATGTGGAAATCTAAAGTACTCTATGCCCTTTTCCCTCTTTATTGCATAAACATTTAGATCCTCGAAATGTGCCCACGCAATAAACATGCCTGACACCTTATGATGTTTCTTCACTCTGTAGAGTTTGGTGTAGACATTCTATTTAGGAGCTGTGCGTTGGGCTCGGATTTCTTCGAAACAAACAGCGCATTCCGCCTTTCTGATATCAACATCGTCGTTTGAGGCTTGGCTTTTCCTTCAATCTTCTCTGACTCTCTGACTCCTTCTCCATCTGATCCATCCCTCAAATGTATCACTAACTAGGGATTCACCCAGATTGGGAACCATATTTCCCTCGTTCTCAGCGTACGGAGGATAGTGCTCTGCTGTGATGTCCTCTATTTCTATCTCATCAATGTCATTTAGCTCTTCTTCACTGGTAGACTCAACATTTGGAGCATCCTTATGATCTTATCTGGGTTAGCTTGAACATTTCAGCCAGTTGCTCATTTGAAAGATCATGAATTATTTCCCCTTCTTCAGGGGTATAATGCACAGATCTCCTGACGATCCCTTGCAGATCAAGAATCATAGTCAATTGAGTCTTGACCTGCTGAAGGGGAGCAACATCAAATTCGTCCCTTTGAAATTTTGAATCTGCTTGTTTTAACATGTAACACATCAAACATTAGTTAATAATCTAGACAGAATACATTAATCTTAATATAAGCATCAATACATAAGTTTAATCCATGATTCAAGTACAAAAGCTATATCATTACTTTTATCTTGAATCGCTGGATCATCACTTGGTGAGGCAGAAGAGGAAGCTTGTTGGTCTTGATTTCTCTTTGATCTTCTCTCTTGACCCTGAGCTGAGGCAGATGCAGCTGCATCTCCTCCTTCATTATCATCATCCTCCTGCCTGTCCTCTGTCTCTTCTTCCTCATCCCCTTCATCATCATCACTCTCTTCATCTTCATCATCATCTTCATCATCACCCTCATCATCACCCTCATCACCATCTCCTTCCTTTATCTTCAGAGGCTCATCTTTAGTTCCTTTGAGCTTGAGCATGATAGACTTTTTAGCTTCCTCCAACTCCTTAATCTTCTTTGCTGATCTGATTCTATGCTCTTGGAGTTAGGCAATCTCTTTGCTCTGAGCCCATTTGCTGTGCCTTCTGCTCAATCAGCTGATCCTGCTAAGAGATCTGCTGGGACTGGGCAGCTGTGAGATCTTCCAGCTGACGAATTTGCGCAGTCTTCTCATCATCAGCCAGCCACAGTCTCAGCACCATACGGTTGAGTGCTGAGAGCTGTTCCTCTACCCCGCTAGGAGGTAAAGTGTGATCTTGTAGGATAAGGGGAGTGTGATGATGGTGCTGCAGGAAAGCTAGTGGTGGTGGTGGTAGTGGTGAAGATTGGGGATGGTATAGATGAAGGTGGTGGTGGTGTAGGAATGAATGATGTGGTGGGTGGTGAAAAGGTGGTTGTGGTAGGTAAAGTGGCGGTGGTTGTGGTAGTGTTGTGATAGTAGGAGTGTATGTGTGGTGGGGTTGGTGGTAGTTGTGGTGGTGACGAAGGTAAGTTGGCGCTTCTTTTTCTTTAAGCTGTGGGGCTGAGCCATCCTCTTCCTTCTCGATCCAGTCGGGAGGATGCTCCCCCTAGATTACGGCGTGGCGGATCAGGAACATATGTTGGGTCTTAGCAGTCTCACCTGATCCACCTGGGCGTTCACCAACCACCCTGAGCCCGTGTTCTGTGGGAACAACTCCTCTTCCCACAGTCCTAGTAAGCGGCTCCTCATCAGACTCCTCTTCATCCTCACCAGGTACAAACCCCTGGTGGAACCCAGCAGACTCCGCTACATCTCCAGTGGGGGCAGATACTGGAGGTATACTATCAGTCGTTTTGCCCCTCGGTGGAATGGGCATGTTTCTCCAGCATCCTCGCAATCATCATCGTTAGAGTCATCGGAGGGTAGAGCAATCTGCTCAACATCAAAATCACTATCATCGTGGCGCCACTTCCTCCGAGCTGGCACCACATAGTTCTCACGGGCCAGATGCCCAAACAATCTCCTGACAAAGGGTTTCACCTGCTTCCCCCTGTACACCTTCATCCAGCCTAAGGTGGTATCATCCATCACCTCAAGAACTACTGCATCTTCCTTCTCCTTTGGCAGGGAAGGGAGCTTCTGGTCTATAATCATTTGCATGAATCGGGGGTACATGCAGAAGCCCTCCTTCCCTTTCCCCTTAATGTTCTCCACTAAGTAGGAGAAAATCATCCTGGAGAAGCTGAACAGATGGTTCAGTACCAACGCTACATAGGCGTTTTGGATCTGATCTGACAACTCATCAAATCCTCCCTTCCTGGACGCTATGCACTTAGCAGTATGTGAGCAAGGTACTTGAACTGGGGACACAGGTTGCTCTTGTTGAGCACCCCAGCATTTATGTCCCCAGAGTACTTAGCTCAAAGAAAGCATCCTCTGACAGTAAGGGGTTGTAGTCTAGTAGGACAGTCAGCATCTTCCCCCAACTGCAGCACAATCCTGATCTTCCTCTGTGATCTCAATCGCCTCTCCAAAGATAGTACTCCTGCTACAGTAAGGCTCAGAAGATCGGTCAACTACTGCACCTTCCCAGAAGGCCTGTTGTATAGAATGATATGGAGTACATGGAACAGATATAGCATGTGCAATTCTCGATCTCCTTAGAAAGGTGATAATGCCAGAAAAGTCTAAAGCATTTCTGGATGTCAGATCTAGATGAGCTCATATGTTGTGCTTCGTACTCATTTTCCATCGACTTGCCATCTGTTACACAATGAAAGAAAACATTAGTATCCATTGGCTAAGAATTTCTTGAATCACATGGACTTGAAAACCTTCTTTACTGTCATGCGAATGAGGTTATGCGACTGAGATCAAGTCATGCGAATTGGCAGTGCGACTGAACTCCAGTTGTGCGAATTAACCCATACGTACGACTGAGTGTGCTACTAGACTCATGCGTATGTAAACTCATTCATTTACACTAGTCGTGCAACTGACCTTATACGCATGGTTCAGTCGTGCGGTTTAGCTAGTCGCACACATCAGTCGTGCGACAGAGGTTCATCAACCTGTCCATTCGCATGTTGTTCTGACTGTTCAATTCAAATTCAATTTTTCTCTAATTTTGAATCTTAAACTACGTGCTCTTGTTCATTAGACTCGCAATCCACCGACTAAACATATTATAGCCTTTAATTGCACAATGGACTAGTTTTATGTTGGGATTCAACATGTTTATCAAAGTTCATATTATCTTCTTTTGTATGAAAAACGTAGCGGAATTTAGTTTTAAAACATGTTAATATGTTGATTATTAAACCCATTAATAAGCAAACCCCAAAGTCATGGATCAATATACGAAATACATACAATGGATCACATAGGATGTAAAGAACACAACCTTTGGAGCTGTTCAAAGTCGAGTTTCAGAGGTGAAAGAAGATGAAATAGTGGCTGAAACTTCAAGATAGAAGTCCTCAAGAGGTGATACCCCAAGCTTGTACAAACACCTTTGATTGCCAGGATTCTTGACACAAATTTTCAGCAACAAAACCTCTTTTGTGTGCTGAAAATTCTGCTCCTTCTTTTCTTCAAAACGTGAGAGAGAGAGAGAGAGTTTTGGGAGAGTAGAAGGCCTTTGCATGTAGGAGAGATCTCTTTGAAGGATTGTGTCTTAAAACATTTAATCTAGTGTGTTATCAAGACAAAGATGGGACCCCAAGGCTAGTGGGCGGCCGAAAAAATCCATTTGAAAATGGATTCCCAAACTTTGTTTTGTTACACAATTAAATACACACTAAACCCTTATGTTTATAAATTAAAACATATAAACTTTATAAACTTAGTACTTTTATTTGTTATTATTTAGTAAGACTAAATAATGAAAAACAAAAGGTACCATATGAACAATTATCCATATAATGATGTTCATCTACAAAGGCAATGATTTAGAAAACCCATTTTCTAAATTGGTGTCATAATTTATTGGTGTTTGTTTAGCTTGTATTGGGTATGACCCAACTTGGATCATATCACACTAGCCACATCAACTTAATACATCTTGGGCAGATCAGGTCATTTCAATCTCCCACTTGCACAAGATTCATAGAAGGTTGATGCAAGTAGCAAATAACGCCTAGCAACGGTTTGCTGCCCCTAATGTATATGATTAAGTGCCATTCAATAACATCGTCCTCTTCAAGTGCCTTACTTGAAATGTTTTAGGTGAATCAATCATCTATCCTTTTGTTTCAGATGTCATGTTAAATCCAGGAGACACAGAATTGTCATTCTCCGATGATTTAACTTTAACAGGTCTTAAACATCTAACTCTAAACGAATAAGAGGAAAAATCCTTCTTGATTACATATGTCTCTCATAATCACCTCATATCATACCTAAACTCAGCCTTATGTACTGCCAATTTTTCAGAACAGCAAGAACTAAATCAAAGTACAATACTTGATGAATGTCAAGACCCAATATGTATCTCAGGTCAGAGGAGACAATGATATTCGCCTTTACTCAATATCTCTTATGACTAATCACAAGGATTCTATGTAGAAATAATTGAGAGCGGGTCGGTCCAATACCTATATCCCATAGATATCAATGAACCTTGGTAGCAGCCTCTGCTTTATATTCACCCTTATGAATATCATCCAATCCAAGTTCATTACAGTCTTACATTCATAGTTGTTCCACAGTATGATCGACTGCGGATGTTTTGAATAACTTATTTATTCATGGATTTAAACATGCTAAAACAGTAGAACAAATGAAAATTATAACCATATAATTAAGACAAATAACATAAGTTCCAACATACAATATAAAATACAAAGTCAAACCCAATCACTAGAATATTGAAGTCCCATGGCACAAATATGACCTTCATGCTTTGCCTTTTCAAGGAGCTTTGTGAGTGGATCCGCAATGTTTTATCAGTGTGGACTTTGCGAATACATATCTTTCCCTTTTCAACTTCATCTTATGTAGTTGAATCTCCGTTCAATGTGCCGAGTCTTTTGATGAGCACGAGGTTCCTTGATTTGAGAAATCGCACCCTCGTTGTCACAAAAGATCTCTAGGGGATCCTGAATGGAAGGGACTACCCCTAGTTCGGATATGAATTTCTTCAGCCATGCAGCTTCCTGTGCTGCCATTGAAGCGGCGATGTATTCTGACTCTGTAGTGGACAACGCTACGACTTCTTGCTTTGAGCTTTTCCAAGAAACAGCTCCCCCATTCAGAATAAAATGTACCCCGATTGAGATCGTGAATCATCTCGATCAGTTTGGAAACTCGCATCTGTGTACCCTTTACAACGAGTTCCTCTTCGCCAGACCCGTAGATCAAAAACATATCCTTAGTCCTCCTTAGGTACTTCAGAATGTTCTTGATAGCCATCCAATGACCATCACCAGGATTTTGTTGGTATCTACTTGTCATGCTTAAAGCGCATGACACGTCCGGTCTAGTTCATATCATTGCATACATGATGGATCCTATAGCAGATGCATATGAGATCGTCTTCATTCTATTTTGCTCCTCCTTTGAACTAGGACATTGAGTCGTACTCAATATTGTCCCTCTTTGAATAGGTACAGTACCTTTCTTAGAGTTTTCCATCTTGAACCTTTTCAAGATTTTGTCAATGTATGCACTTTGATTCAACCAATTAGCCGCCTTGATCTATCCCTACAGATCTTTATTCCCAGAATATAAGCGGCTTCACCAAGAGCCTTGATGGAAAAACAACTTCCAAGCCAGGTTTTTACACCTTCCATGGTTGGAATGTCATTTCCAATAGTAGTATGTCATCAACATACAATACTAGGAAGGTTATTGTGCTCCCACTAGCCTTCTTATACACGCAAGCCTCATTAGCGTTTTGATGAAGCCAAATTTCTTTACCTCCTCATTAAAACGGTGATTCCAGCTTCTCGATGCTTGTTTCAATCCATAGATTGATTTCTTTAACTTGCATACTTTGTTAGGATATTTTGGATCGACAAAACCTTCAGGCTGAACCATATAGACATCTTCCTCAAGATATCCATTTAGGAAATCGGTTTTGACATCCATTTGCCAAATCTCATAATCATAATGAGCAGCTATGGCAAACAATATCCTTATAGACTTTAGCATTGCAACAGGTGAGAATGTTTCATCATAATCAACCCTTGAGTTTGAGTGAAACCCTTTGCTACAAGTCTAGCTTTGTAAGTATCCAAGTTTTCCATGCATATCGGTTTTCTTCTTGAAAACCCACTTACTTCCAACTACTTTGGAATTAAGAGGTGGTACGACAAGTTCCCAAACTTGATTGTCATACATGGATTGCATCTCAACGTTCATGGCCTCTAGCCATTTGTCACAATCCAAATTGGACACTGCATCATGATATGTGGTTGGTTCATCTGAATCTACCACATAGCATCCATCCATGAAAAATCCATATCTTTCAGGTGGATTACTAGTTCTACCACTTCTGCGAACGTTTTGTGTGTATTGATCAAATGCTTGATCATCCTCAACATTTTCATGTTGAGTGCTAGTTTCAACCAAACGTGCATCAGGCTGTGTTACTTGATCCTCCTCAAGATCCATTGTTCTACCACTAGTTCCTTCCATAAGGAACTTTGTTTCTAAGAACTCACCCTTTCTGGCAACAAACACCTTTTGTTCCAGTGAATCATAGAAATAATATCCCATAGAATCTCTAGGATATCAATAAAGATACACTTGGTGGATCGGACTTCCATTTGTTTGGGGTGGGAGTCTTAACATAATCCTCACAACCCCAGACCCTTAAGTATGATAGGATGGAACTCTTCCATGCCATATCTCAAAAGGTGTCTTTTCCACCTTTTTGGTTGGGGCCATATTCAGAATACGGGCCGCGGAGAGTAAAGCGAAACCCCAAAATGATAGAGGCAATGTGCTTCTAGCCATCATAGATCGAACCATATCCAATAAGGTTCGATTTCTCCTCTCAGACACACCATTATGTTGTGGTGTCCCAGGTGGAGTGAGTTGTGAGACGATCCCACAACTCCTAAGATGATCTTGAAAAACATCACTTAAGTATTCACCACCTCTATCGGTGCGGAGAACTTTAATTGACTTGTTGAGTTGATTTTCAACTTCATTTTTGAAGATTTGAACATTTCAAAAGCTTCATCTTTATGCCTTAATAAGTACACATACCCATAGCGACTATAACCGTCAGTAAAGGTAATGAAGTATCTTTCACCATTCCTAGTCATCGGCTTAAAGGACCACATACATCCGAATGTATGATTCTTAATAAATCTTTTGCCCTTTCATTAGTCCCACTAAAGGGTGCCTTAGTCATTTTTCCTAGTAAACAAGATTCACATACATCAAATGAATCACATCATTTGTTTTTAAAAGACCATTCTTTTGAAGTGTTTGTATACGTTTCTTGTTTATATGACCAAGATGACAATGCCAAAGGTAGGTATCACTCAAATCTAATTTGAGCCTTTTGGTGGTTGCTTGGTATATTGAGCTATCATATGTTGTGTTCTCATGAACCAATTCATAAATACCATTACAAGGTATGGCCTTAAATAAACATATGATTTAAAGAAACATGAATATCATTGTCAACAAACTTGAAATTATAATCACATTGTCTTAAACGGGAAACGGAAATTATGTTCCTAGTCAAACTAGGAGCATATAATACATCATTTAAAATAACTTCCAAAACACTTGGAAGCTTCAAAATGTAGTCTCCTTGGGCTTCTACGTGAACCTTTGCACCATTTCCCATGAAGAGACTAATTTCCCCTTTTGCATAATGTTCATTTCTTTTGAACCCTGCAACAAATTGCAAATGTGAGTTCCACATCCGGTATCTAATACCCATGTGTTAGAGGAAATAACATTTAGCTCAACATGTATCATATAAATATACTGAGGTTTGCCCCGCATCCCTCTTTTCTCAACTCTTTGAGATAGACTGGACAATTTCTCATCCAATGCCCTATCTCACCACATTTGAAGCATGGGTCATTAACAGCAACCTTTGCTTCTTCTCCTTGGGCTCGGAGGTTCGCCCTAACAACCATCTTCCCCTTCCTTTAACGTGTCCCTTTCCTTTGCAACGTTGCCTTGGGGGGGGGAGTAGAGACCTTCTCCTTCTTCCACCTTCATTAATGTAAGAACAGGTAAAACCCTTTACCATCCCGCCTCAGCTGTTTTAAGCATTGAATGAAGTTCATTTAGCTCTTGTCCCATCCGTTCATGTTGTAATTCATGACAAACGCCTCAAACTTCCTAGTTAGGCCCTTAAGGATCAAATCCGTGGCCAACTCCTTTGAGACAGGACAGTTAAGCTCTGAAGGCGGTAGATATGGCTTTTCATCTTAAGAACATAAGATGAAATGATTGGGATTCTCCATCCGACATGCCTGAAGCGCTCGAACCGTTTCGAAGTGCTCCACCCTAGCGTGTTGCTGGAAAGTTTCCGCAACTGAGTGATCATGTCATAAGCTCCATGGAGCTCATACTCCTTTTGGAGTCGGTGTCATACTTGCTAGCATAAGCAAGAGACTTGGATAGAGTCTTCCACATATTGACCCAATCATTATAGGCCTCCATCCTCTTCATTAGGTCATCGGGGATGGGATCATCAAGGATGTAGGCCGTTTTTCTTGCTTGAGAACGATTCTCAAGTTGCGGTACCAATCCATGAAGTGTTAGGTGTTAGACGATCCCTTTGAAGGATCGCCCTAAGAGATTGTTGTTTTGGTTTGGTACATCGTTATTAGCGTTGTGTTGTCGGCCATCTACAAGATTTTACAAAGATCCATTTTGTAATGTGATAAAATTGATTCATTTATTAACACCCTTATGTCTCATAGACTTAATATAATAAAATTCTAGAATCCCAACGTTATATTAAATATGGTTAGGTGACCTTTATCCCATTATTTAAATAAACAGGTAGTCAGAATGACAATTACAACCTATTGCAAGTTCTAGTGGTATGGGATCGTATGAACATCTTAGTTACAACGGCATGTTATCCATCAACACCTTTTAAAAACACATTTTAGGTGATCCATTCAATTATTTTATAGATCAAGTCGTCCTACTTACACACACGTGTGCTTTTACTACATAAATGTGGTTAGGTGACTTTACCCACAAACATGGTATTCTCATCTCAAGTACAAGTTCCTCAAAGTGGTTAGGTGACCTTTATCCACTAAGAGTTTGCAAATAACCTAAGTGTTGTATAAAAGGATGGTGTTTACTTGTTTCAAAAGGGATTTACAATATCATAATCTTGTTAGAAAGGTCTATGTACCATATGATTGTATGCATTCAACCATATGGTACCCAATTGATTCTTTTAAATAAAACCATTTATTTTGCAACCATTAACTCCTTTATAGAACCATTCGATTTATGCTTAATGATTGAGAACAATTTCTTTTTATAGCTTGTTATAATAGACGGTTGTTAATCACATCCAAATATTCAAAACAAAACAACATCATAAGCATTCAACCAAGCATAAACATAACATTCACATATGCATAACAAAGCATACTAAGTTGAGCACACTTGTTTAGCCACAACAAGTGTGTTAAAAGGTTTGTCCTAATGGGTTAAGAACATGATACAAGGTTGACAAAAGGACTCCCACTTGAAACCACATCTTCAAGCATCCTCTTGGTCCATCTTCTCTTCAAATATTGATCTTGAGCATCTTACAAAATATGTATCCTAATACAATTTTTTTTTCTAGTAAAGAAAAAAAAACTCCTAATCTATTTATTACAAACCATATGAATAAATAAATTACAAAACAAGACTTGAAACATAAATTGAATTATTACATAGCCAAATGAATATAATGACAAACCAATCAATCAATCCACATGGTCTAGGCTTTGTTATGCATAACCAAAAAACACAATCCAAATATTTCCTATGTCACGATATGGGCAGCCCCTTTTAACCCATGTTTGGCCAACATAAACCAAGAACAAATGGGTTAAGTCCATACAAACAAACATCTTATGACTAGATTTTAAAGATCCTTACATGCATAAAGTAATATCTTTAAGAAATCAAAAGGGGTTTACATTTCAGCCCTCTAACACACGGGTATGTGGTGTCAAACACCATAAAACCGTGAACAAGCAAGAATAATACATGTATGCGTTCGTAATGTGGCTCTTGATGCTATGTTGGGATTCAACATGTTTATCAAAGTTCAATTATCTTCTTTTGTATGAAAAACGCAGCGGAATTTAGTTTTAAAACATGTTAATATGTTGATTATTAAAACCCATTTAATAAGCAAAACCCCAAAGTCATGGATCAATATACGAAATATACAATGGAATGAACATGGATGTAAAGACACAACCTTTGGAGCTGTTCAAAGTCGAGTTTCAAGAGGTGAAAGAAGATGAAATCGTGGCTGAAACTTCAAGATAGAAGTCCTCAAGAGGTGAACCCAAGCTTGTACAAACACCTTTGATTGCTAGGATTCTTGACACAAATTTTCAGCACAAAAACCTTTTTTCTTGTGTGCTGAAAATTGGCTCCTTCTTTCTTCAAAACCGTGAGAGAGAGAGAGTTTTGGAGAGTAAAAGGCTTTGCAGTAGGAGAGATTCTCTTGGAAGGATTTGTCTTAAAACATTTAATCTAGTGTGTTATCAAGACAAGAGGGACCCCCAAAGCTAGGGGGCGGCCGAAAAATCCATTTGAAAATGGATTCCCACACTTTGTTTGTTACACAATTAAATACACACTAAACCCTTATGTTTATAAATTTAAAACATATTTAAACTTTATAAACTTAGTACTTTTATTTGTTATTATTTAGTAAGACTAAATAATGAAAAACAAAAGGTACCATATGAACAATTATCCATATAATGATGTTCATCTACAAGGCAATGATTTAGAAAACCCATTTCTAAATTGGTGTCATAATTTATTGGTGTTTGTTAGCTTGTTATGGGTAGACCCGACTTGGATCATATCACATAGCCACCAACTTAATATGCATCTTGGGCAGATCAGGTCATTTCATTTTATTCGTTTATTTGTCAATGTACATCTCAGTTTCTTTTAGGGTTCATATCCGTCAATCTGGTCATAAATTGATGGATATTTTCATGGATTGCACCCCATTATAGTTGTATAGTCAATAGAAATCGTAAGTATAAAACAAATAATAGTCTTGAAGGCTTAAATGAAAATCGGGCAGAGTAACAGTATGTTCGTGCGATTCAGAGACGATTTGGGAGTGAGACCAACTGCGACCGACTCACCCTCTATTTATACTAGGATTTACTTTCAGTCGTGCTACTGAGCCCAGTCGCATAGTTGATTAATGCGACTGAAGAACAGTCGTGCGACTACCACAGTCGGTCACCTTCAGTCATCAGACTGGAGTTCAGTCGTGCGATTTACTTATTCGTTCACTTGAAACATCTGACTGGTTCATTCGTATGGGCCATTCAGTGAATGGTCCATTCATACGAATAGCTCCATTCGCATGATATGTCCATACTCATGGTCCATTCGGCGAAGGGTCATACTTATGAAATTTCTGCATTTTTTACCATTTGCCATTTAAACCTTCTTTAAGCTTTAGAATTAAAATACACATTTGATCATTTTAGACATGATCCTTTTATCTTGAAAAACTTTGATCACCTCAGACGTGATCATTTTAAACACTTTGTCACCTCAGACGTGACTCATTTATCTTTTGAAAACACATGTGGTCATCTCAGTCGTGATCCTTTTAGGTGAATTAATCCCTTACTGAATTCCATGATGTAGTCCGACAACAAGTAAACTGAAATGACTAAATAAATAGAAAAATTAAACTAAAGTACAAAAATTAAACTTGTTTTTAACTTTTGTGAGAGGTAGATCATAAGATAGAAATCTACTAGATTCTTTCTGGAATAGGCAGCTTCTATTTAGTTTGATCATACCTGGACCAAATCAGTTTGGAATCATACATGAAGTCAAATCATTTGGGACTGTGTATCAAAAACCGTTTGATGCTCACTTCGGTTTTCATCCAGAGTCGTTAGCAAATTTAGAAAATCATACTGGTACTATTAGATTCCCACATTGATTGGACTTTCAAGAATTTGTATCCATTATGATTGTCAGTATATTTGTCCTCTTTGGTGATAGTTTAAGGTTATTATTTCAACCAACATTTGTGGATCCCACGCTTATATGATAATCACATTCCTCAGGAGCTTTTGAGTGGTCTACGGGCATTTTGACAAGAAGAGACTATTCTTAGAGCTTTCAAAGAGAAGCCAATCCTCAGGTCAGTGCTATCACACAGCAGAGAGGCGGCAAACAACAATGAGTTCTAGAATATCTAGGTTATGCTTATATCAGGTCAGTGCCATCGCCACAGCAGAGAGGCACACAACCTATCTTCTTGTTAGAGCGTCGTTAATTTCTTAGCACATAATGCACCAACAACATAAGTTATTAGCTTGATAGCATTGCTTTTTTCCATGCTGTGATCTATTTATGGCCATCCGCACACATTTGTGGCGTTACATGCTCTTACCCCTTATTGGAATATGTCGATTGTGTTAACCAGTGATAAGATAGGAGCCCATAGTCAGTTGAACAACTTAATTTGATCTTGAGATCACCAGTCAGGTCTAATCATCTATTGTGTTGAATCTACCGACATATCATCTGTGGTCTAGCAACCTGTAGGTCTACTTCATTGTGTTACCTTAGTAGATACCAGTTTTTCTATCTATTCCTTTTATATTGCTCGGACTACATAGACTTAGACTTTGAATTTTGCATCTTTTCTAAATTAAATATTAAAGTCCCTCTTGATTTGTTCCTGTGTACTATCATTTCCAAAGTATTGAATCGGTATCAAGATACGATCTACCTTCTGTCAGCTAGCCTCTCCTTCTCCTTCTCTTTTTTAATGTTACTGGCTGACCTATTCTCCCCTAAATTCTAAAATCATAACCGATTAACATATTTTAGGATTTTAATAGACAACTAAATAACATAATTTAATTTAAAAAGAAAACAAAATAAATAAAGAAATAAAAAAGAAAATAAATAAAAAAAGGAAAATAGACTAAAGCTGTATCGGACTACACTGATCATCAGTAGGAATAACATCACTTTTCTTTTTAACGCCGTTGATCTATAACAGATATAGAAAACGTGGTTTGTCAAAAACTTTTGTATAGAGGTCAGCGCGTTGAAAATCCGTATTTATTTTTACCACATCGATTAAATTTTTTCAAAACAGTCCCGTATAAATGATATTTTATACCGATGTGTTTGGTCTTAGGATGTTGTACTGGATTTTTAGTTACTGCAATTGCAGCAGAGTTATCAACAAAAATAGGTGTAGTGGAGAAATTAAACCGTAGTCCCGCATTTGCTATTGAATCCAAATAATTTGAGAACAACAACTTGCAGCTGCAACGTATTCAGCTTCCAGGTTGACAACGCGACCGAGGTCTACTTTTTACACTGCCAGATCACTAATCTCCTCCCAAAGAATTGACACCCTGCTGATGTAGACTTGTAATTCATCTTGCAGCCCCGAAATCCGAGTCACTATACGCCGTGAGTCAAAGTCATCATCATGAGCATACCACAACCAAGTGTGGGTGTGCCCTTCAGATAACGAAATATTCTCTTGACCCCGATTAGATGGTTAACCTTTGGCTTAGCTGATATCTGGAACATAGACATGTAGCATACATGATATCAGGTCTAGAGGCAGTAAGGTACATGAGAGATCCAATCATTCCTCGGACATTGTTGCATCTACCAGATCTCCATTTTCATCAGGTGCTATATCATGGTTTGTAGCAAGTGGAGTTCCAGCTGCAGAAGCATTCTCCATGTCAAACTGGTTGAGATTGTCTCCCACATACTTGGTCTGATGTAGAAAAAATCCCTTTGGGTGTCTGATCCACCTGTAGCCCGAGAAAGAATTTCATCTCCCCCATGGCACTCATCTTAAACTCCGCCTTCATTACTGCTTCAAATCTTTGCATAACTCTTCGTTCTTTGAATCGAAGATTATGCCATCGACATAGACCTATACTAGCAGTAGGTCTCCATCCTTTTCTTTGATAAACAGTGGCAGTCAATGACTCCCCTGCGAAAGCCATGTTTCACAAGGTGAGTCAAGAGTTTCTCATACCAGGCCCATGGAGCTGATGAAGCCCATA
This sequence comes from Flaveria trinervia, assembly GCA_025506515.1. Lineage (NCBI taxonomy): Eukaryota > Viridiplantae > Streptophyta > Magnoliopsida > Asterales > Asteraceae > Flaveria > Flaveria trinervia. The sequence goes on along the minus strand of CM046442.1, from coordinate 109,678,588 downwards.
TAAGGCCTTGTCAGTTTGTAAACTCTGTCTCGATGATAAGGATCTTCAAATCCCTCAGGTTGACTGACATAAACTGTCTCTCGTGATTTCACCATGAAGGAATGCACTCTTCACATCTAATTGATAGACTTTGATCTTCATATAGATGCATAGGCAAGGAAGATGCGGATGGCTTCCATCCTTGCCACGGGTGCAAACACTTCATTATAATCAATGCCCTCGACTTGTTGAAATCCCTGAACTACGGTCGAGCTTTGTTCCTGATAATGACACCTTGGTCATCCTTTTGCATTTCAAGACCCATTTGGTGCCAATGACCTTAGCACCTTTAGGTCTATCTACCAGTCCATACACCTAACTTCTTGAATGAAGAAGTTCCTCTTGCATGGCACTCACCCATGCCTCATCATTCAGTGCTTCACTAACATATTTTGGCTAGACTGTGAGACAAAACACGATAAGCACCATCGTGTATGTATCCTTTTTTCATTACCGAGGCATAATCAGCTGAGTACAGCTGATTTTTGGTCTGTACTCTGATCTGACATCCCCAATGACATTGTCTAGGGGATGATAGACATTTAGACGAGATCCTGGAGTGGTAGGAACAACTGCCTCAGAGCCAAGATTATGAACATTTGGTTCTGCATCTGAGTAGAAGGAGTTTGAGGTTCCGAAGTCGAAGAGGCATCACTGTTAGATGTTTATGGACTTGCAGGATTGGAATTTGTCTGTCCTGATTGTTCTGGTCAATCTCTTCAGCTTCATCTTCTGAGGAGGAGTCACTGTCTTCTAGTGCTCCCCTAAGTGATGAGATGATTCTCCTGTGAGCTCGATGATGTTGAATTGAGATATGGTGTATTCAAGATCTCACATCATTCGTGTAGCTAAGTCGTCATCATAAGGAGATATAGGGATGTTGAAGGACTTGAAGAATCCATCATAGTCGAAAAATTAAGCGGGTCCTTTCCAGTAGGTGGTGTGGTATATCTCTAAACATCAACATTACACCACACTTTACTAAACCAGTTGAGTTGTTGTAAACTCTCTTGTTTAGTATGTGTATCCTAGGAAGATCCTTCAGCAGCCTTCTCACTGAATTTCCCTTCTTGAGTCTTCTTCAGAAGTGTGCACGGCGCGCCAAATGGTTCGAGATACTCCAGATTAGGTTTACGTCATTGTAGTAACTCGTAACAGGTCTTGCGTGGCGCTTGACTCCAGAACTGATTTAATGTAAACATGCATTTGCCACTGCCTCGTTCCAGAATTGGATAGGCAGTTTCGAGTCTGCTAGCATTGTCCGTGCTGTCTCTATCAAGTTCTATTCTTCCTCTCAGCAACACCATTCATCTGAGGCGTGTAGGGAGAAGTGAACTGGTGCACAATTCCCTTTCCTTGCAGTAAGCCTCCATCCACTGATTCTTGAATTTAGTCATTGTCTGAGCGTACCTGTCTCACCTTCAGCTTGTAGAGAGATTCCAGTGTGGTTACTAATTCCATGAATGACTCAAATGTTTCTAACTTGGACTTCAAAAAAAATACCCAAGAGAATCTTGAGTAGTCATCAGTAACCACTAACAGTACAAGTCACCAGCAATGCTCTTTGTACTGACTGGACCAAACAGATGCATGTGAAGAAGTTCAAGAGGAAGCTCGATAGAATGAACTTTCTTTTCCTTATATAGTCTTCTTCGTCTGTTTGCCTTTCTTGCAAGCTACACAGAAATCAGGAAGTTGGAAATTTTTTACATTAACACCTCTCATTAGATCCTTCTGAATCAAGTGATTCATCTTCCGTTGATTTATGTCTCCCATTCTCCTATGCCAGGAAATGGAGTCCTTCTCAGTAGCTTTTGATAGGAAGAGGTGAACTTCATGATCCGTTGTAAAGCCGTTGAGAGATCCAAAACATAAAGGTCTTTATATCTTGAAGCAGTCATCAGACTTGGTCTCCGGAATCACATAGTCTTTCTTTAGGACGTAACACTCTTGTTGTCGAATATGACTTTAAATCCTTTGTCACAATATTGGGAAACAGAAAGTAAGTTGTTTGAAGTTGTTGAACGTAGTTCACTTTATCAAACTTAACTTTCTGATTTCCAACCTCTCCTGGGCTGTGATATAACCTCCTTTGTTCCCAGCAAACGAAACATGCCCTCCTTTAATCTGCCTGACATTTGATAAGAGAGTGTTGTTCCCTGTCATGTGCATGGATGCTCCGCTATCAACAATCCACGTGTTAGTCTCGGAACTGTAGCGAACACCCTACACAATCAGTGAAAACATTAGTTCATGTCAGGAACCCAAGCGTTAACTGGTGGGTTTCCTGAGGCATCACATATCACAAACTCAACCCATTGACCCTTTGAGGTTAAGGGTGATCGGAATTCGGTATGTCCTTATTTTCAGGCACTGAGAAGGTTTTTTCTTTCCATAAACCAGATTTGTGTAAGGCCTGTTTGTGATAAACAGACGACTGGTTGATGGATGAACTTTGGGTTCATTAGCTCTTTTTGGAGGCATCACAGAGTTCCTCTTAGAAGAGCTAGATGTTGATGTAGAAAGTTCAAACTTTCTTCCTCGGTGTCTTGTAATAAGGACAGTGAGATGCTATGTGACCATACTCTCACAGTTATAGCAGGATCTGCTTTCAACTTTGGGTTCTATGTTTTGGTGGAGATGTAGATGTCACACTGTTGACCTTATTCTTTTTGGACTGAGAGACTTCTTGGTTAGAGGTATGAATGGTTTCACAACCTTAATTGCTTTACCTGGTTTTACATCTTTGATCTCTTGTTTACCTAGACTGTGACATGAGCACGTGATTGATTAGGTTTTATGGTCCTTTTGGGTTCTGGTTGACTTTGTTTGACCCTGACTTTAATTTACCTTTTCAAAATCTTTTCCAGGTTTACACAAGGCATTCTTTCCTATTGCCTTTGAAATGGCTCCTTCTTTTTAGAGTCAGATTCAAATGATTGACTTATGGAATCTGGATCACTAACCAGAGGAGTGGACACCACGCGATCCTTGATGGTGTTATTATTAATTGGTTTACATTTGGTGTTCATCAAGGTCTCAGGTGGTGGGAACCACTTTGTATCCCAGTCCCTCCCCATTATTCTCTCTCTTACTAAGTGTTGGACAATGTGTGATGAGCTTGTCCAACTGTGCAGTTTCTGTTTTAAAGAATTGACTTCTACTTCTAAAACTGCCTTTTGTTCTTAGTGTCCTCTAGGGAGTTCAGATAGTACCTAATGTCATTTGCTTGATTAAAAAACAACTACTTCGGTTCCCTAAGCTGTTTATTCAATAGGTCTATCTTTCTTTGTAACTATGCTCGTTTTGTTTCAAGACTCTATTAGCTTCTGTACACAGTTCCAGGTCCTTTACTAAGCTATTATTATGATCTAATAACCTAGCAAATTTGAATCGATGCTTTCTCTAAATATTACATTCTAAGCAAGCATGATTATTAAACAGTTTGGTAGTGGTACTTACCTGGGATGTAGAAGAAGAATCAGCCATGAGAACAGAGTCGTTGATTTTAGTCAGGTGATTCTGACGTTGTAGCAGACTTTTCTTCCGCAGGCAGTTGGTTGACAACATTAGCAGTGTCTTCAGAATTTGACATCGCGATTTTACTGCTATATCTCCTTCACTTGCAGAATCGTTACCAAGTCTTCCACACTAGCTATATTGGACTCTCCTGGTGAGATGAACCGGAAGCTCCAGTCCTGTCCTCATCCTCATTTGCAGTCAAGGATTTGGGGTCCTTGTTTGATGAAGTAGAATGCTAGATAGGACTTGTCCGACGATTGAAGGACGAGAATGGATTCCCAGTTCCGTCTTCTTTGGCTTCACACATTCTCTTTTGAAGTGCCCCTTTTCGCCATAGTTGAAGCAGGTCGCTTGCTCTTGTCAAAGCCAAAAGTAGTGTCCTTAGTAGCAACAAGTTTTGTCCGGTCTTCTTCACGAACTTCTTTGCTCTCTGTACAGCACTGCTAAGGCCCACATAATATCCATCCTTTCCAGTTCAGTCTCATCAACTGCTCAGTCCTCATCTGCCAGATGGTAGTTTCCAATTTTCCCAACAACAAGTCCATCATAGGAATGGACCACTGCTGCCAAGAGATCCATGTGCTCTCAAGCTACTTCTACTGTCACGTTACTGAGATTCTCAGTCTTCAGTCATGTAGCATTTGCTTCAGATCCAACATATTGGGTACTAGAAGACCCTAACGTATCTGTTCCTGAAGGAGAGGCTTGTGAAGGACCAGATGATTTTGACACAAATGCAGTCTGAAGAGGTGCTCTAGACGTTTAACTTGAGGAGTGGCATTGTACAAAGCTGGATTCTGAGTATACGAGCTTCTGAGCTCGATACTTCATCCTTAGTGCTTCTTCTCGCAGCTTGAGTATGAAATCATTGATGTCCAACTTTGATAGAAGTACATTTTGTCTCAGGTTGAAACAAAAGAAGCCCAACTTTCTGGCAACCCGTCTGCAAAATTTGACACTTTATCTTCCATGGTAGTTTTGACACCATGTGTGTGCAGCTCGCTCATCAAATGATAGAATCTGTCAATGACATCGTCTAAACTCTCATTTCCCATCAATGAAAAGTTGTCAAATTCTTTCTTCAACTCCTTTGCTTTAATGGCCTTCAACGAAGCACTCCCGTCATATCTTTTCTCCAATTCATCCCATAACTTCTTGGCTTGCTTACTTTTTGAGAATTGGTGAAAAATATCCTTAGGGATAGACTGTGTTAGCAATGCATATACTCTCTTTTCAGCATATATTTAACTTTCTGTGTATCAGTCATTCCTCTAAAGTAAGTTTCACCCCATCGGCTCCCACCGGCATACTGTATCCCGTCTCAATAGATTCCCACATATTTGGATCACTCTATTGAGGTAGATCTCAAAACATGTTTCGAGTGGGGAAACTCATCTAATGTTATAAGCTTCGGGGGTTTATTATGATTCCCCACCTCACTCTCCAGTAGCAGTAAGTTCTGAATCCGTGAGTCCTTCCCGGCTGTAAACGCTGACAACTGATCCACCATCTCGATTAATATTAATTCTCTTAAACACTCTGTTAACTGGTGCGTATGGAGCGATGTGAATGGGCTACCGTGCGATTGAACTAAGCGATTTGTCCAGTCGTGCGACTGAAACTGACGCGTATGAACAATGCAACGGTAGGCTGAGTCGTATGAATGAATATGCGAGTAAGTTCAATCGTATGTCTGGGAATGCGATTGAATTCCAGTCGTGCGATTCGATCAATCGTGCGACTGAAGCTGCTGTGTTTCGAAAATTTCTAGGTTTAACGTGTTTTGACCGTAAAAAACCGAATTTTCACTAACCCTAATCACCTTATGCCGTAGAAACCAAAACTTGATGAACAGGGGGTCCAAGACAACTTTTGTATCAAAATTGATTGAATCACACGTAATCACAAGCCTTGGCTTGATACCACTTGTTAGATCTTGTAAAAATGAAATACAAATTGATTAATGTGTAAACCAAACCAAATAGTGCAGAATCCTATTTGATTGGCGATCCAATCAGTGAGAACGCACGTAGAAACAATAAGGTATCGAATCTAACATTAACAATCGATTAGCAATCGATCTGTTGTCTTCTATGAACTTGGAGTACGAGCTTGGAGGCTTCTGGACAGCTAGGGTGCGTTTGGAGTCGAAAATCAATCCTCTACTTTTTCCACGACTTAGGTGGTATTTATAGGTTAGGGTTGCTCATTCGTGCGTCTGACATTAGCATGGTTCATTCGTGCGATTGAGCCATGCGTTTGATCCATTCGCATGACAGATCATTCAGTCGTGCGACTGAGTTAGACACATGAAGTTGTTCAGGCGTATGGACTATTTAGGCGCATGGACACTCAGTCGCATGGCCATTCGGACGCATCACTATTGTTAGGACGTAAGGACCTGTCGGACGCATGAGAACTTCACCAACTCAAGTTTGAATTGTATTCATTATTATAACCTTATGTAAATCAATTTAAACATTCACAACCTATATAATCAAGTCACGAACTCATTAATGAAATATATAAACATTATAAACATAACAAAGCATATCATTTCATTACGTACTCGACACTAACATAAGCGTAAGACATTACAAGACATATTACATTTAGATCTGGATCTAGGTACATATGTATCAACAGAAAGTTCCTCTATTGGGTCTGTAGGGTTTATAGAAGCTGCAATCAGGGCTACCCCCAAACCAAACACTCAAAATGATGAGTTAAGGGCAGTCATGATTACTTATCTACAGACTAGGAACTATGATATTGATAACATCATCTCCCTCCCCTTAGAGGAATAGAATGAAATGGCTGACATGGAAATGTCATAAGAGAAGAAGGAAGCAAAGGGTGCAAGGATACTCCTTTAGATCAAAAAGGAAAGGAGATTAAAAATATTATATAAGCATGCTCCTACTCTCTCTCTCTCCAGTTCAAAAAAGTCTTGTGGAGCAGACTATGGCACCACAAGAACCTCAGGTAGATAAAGAAATAGATAGACAAAACATCATCAACTACCTGAGTGTCACAGGTCTCTACTAGGTAGTTGCACTTCTTCCCTTGTCTTTTTAGTACATTGAGTTGAATATCTCAAACAACTTGAACTTCAAGTGCTCAAAGAACAAAAGGCAACAAAGAGGAAGATGAGGGAAGAAGTAGCAAAGTCAAGAGCCACCATCTTGAAGAATCAAAAGAAGTCTGTTGATAGGCAAAGGATGATGAGCTTCTTGAAGCTATATGGATTCTCCAGAAAGAGACATGGCCCTATGTCTCTATCCACTATGGATGAGCACATTAGAGTGATCAAGCAGAAGATCAAAAGAGGAGAACTTATTGACTTACACTCCCCACCAGTCAAGTCCCTCAAGAAGTGGAGGTTAATGTTGAACCTTTTGAGACAGCAAAACCTGGATCTCCTACTAATTCTCAGCAAGCTTCATCTTTTGATCCACAGCAGGGTCGGCCCCCTCTTATTCTGAACCTGTGAGAGAGGAAGACCAAACTCAGAAAGACAAGGATGATCAACAAGGTTCTATAGGCCGGTCTTCTCAGTTAAAAAGTTCTAAGAGGAAGAAAAGTATGGCTTCTAAACCAAAGCCTAAGAAGAAGAAAATAGAGCCATCCACTTCCAAACCTCAAGATAAGTTAGAACATCCTAAGGAAGTGCAGCAAAAGGAAGCTCCAACAACTCCCATTCAAGTAGCTCCTCTTGTATCAGGAAGATCCATCTTATCCTAGACTTACACTACTAATCCAAAGAGATGGCATGTTATCAGAGATCAAGGTGTTGAAGATGTCTACACATGGCAAGACATGTTCAATCTACCTCTGCATGCTCTCTTTGGGATAAGAAGACACTATGAGAGTCCGAGTGATCCTGACCATCTAATGAAGAAAAGATTGGTCGTGATATCTTAATTCTTTAAGTGTTTTGGTAGTATCAACCTAGGGGGAATTTGTAAGGTTTTGTATGAGGCTGATGCATCCAAAAATCCAAACAGTCTATCCTACATGCATGTACTAAGTGCTAAAGTAGAATGCTTCAAAAGTTTTACACACTACCTTAGAAAATACTCTAAGTGTAAAATCTTCCAAAGCCAAGACCAATATCTTTCGAAGTCCAAGATAAAGTCTTCCAAAGTTTCAAAGACAAAGTATTCCGAAGCCAACAAATGAAGACAGATTTCTTCTGAATACTTTTGAGTACATGCTTTATGTGATGTACCTTTACAATAAAGCTAGACAACCTTTCCGTTGCAACTCTTAGTCCTTTACATTCTACTTTATGTAGTATTTATCCTTTTGTAGTATATTAAGATGTGAGCTATGGCATGTCATAGTCACTAGTCAAAAGGCAATCTACCTTTTGACTCTACTTTGATTTTGTTGTTGTCTAGATCAAGTAGCTAGTGGCCTTCAAAGTTTGGCTGGTTGTAGGTTGTAGTATAAAGTATCTCAGGTCTTTGTAACTTATTTTTCATTCTTGTACACTTGTAAAAGAACTAGAGAGCAATATACATCATCCTTGAAAACCAAATTCTTATGTTGTTCTATTCTTATTCCGTCTCATATTTACTTGTGTTCTAAATGCAAACCTTGTGTTACCAAGTTCCATGTTTGATATTTTAAGTGTTCTAAACTTTCTCTCCTTATTGTGTGTTGTGTTGTAAGTGACCATAAACTCCCTTAAATGGTCCTATGGACTTCATTATGAAGCTACCGCATACCGCGAGGGGGTACGATGCTATATAGATGATAGTTGATCATTTGACAAAGAGTGCTCACTTCCTACCAAACCGTGAAACGTTTTTATTCGAGAAATTATTGGATTTATTCATCAAGGAGATTGTAACTCGTCATGGTGTACCGTTGTCTATGTTATCTGATCATGACACTCGTTTTATATCCAAGTTCTAGAAGAGATTTCATGATGCACCGGAGATGAGGCTACACATTAGCACGGCTTATCATCCTCAAACGGATGGTCAGTCAGACAGAAGCATTTAGACACTAGAGGATATGCTTCGTGCATGCATCATTGATTTTGGAGGAAGTTGGGATGACCAATTACCGTTAGCCGAATTCACATACAATAACAGTTATCATGCCAACATTGGTATGCCCTCTTATAAGATGCTATACGGTAAAGGATGTAGAATGCCCATTTGTTGGGGTGATATTGGTTAGAAGGAGTTAGGAAGTATCAATGTGATCGAGGTTACAACTGAGAAACTAGAAAAGATCAAAGCCTTTATGAAGCAGCAAAGGATAGAAAATGTCGTATGTTGACAAGAGACGTAGAGCAATTGAGTTCAAGTTGCGTGATAGAGTTATCACCTTGGAAGGGGATCGTTCTATTTAGAAAGCAGGGTAAGATGAGTCCAAGATATATAGGGCCTTTCCGAATCATTGCTCGAGTAGGATAGGTGCTTATAGATTGGAACTGCCCGATGAGTTAACCGGAATTCATCTGACATTCCAAGTATCTCACTTGAGGAAGTGCTTAGCGGATGACTATCTGGTGTACCATTGGAGGAAATTAAAGTAGATGAACAACTTAATTATATGGAGTGACCAGTGGCAATCATTGATCGAAAGGAGAAGAGGTTACGAAATAAAGTGGTTCCCTGGTGCGAGTTTAGTGGAAACACGGAAGGGATTTGAGTCTATGTGGGAGACTAAAGAAGAGATGAGACAGTATTACCCACATCTATTTGAGGAGTAACAGGGTCGAGGAAGAAACCTATATAAGGGGGTGGACTTGTAACACCCGAAAAGTTAAAGAAAAGAAGAATAAAAGAGAAAAGTGCGATTTAATCCAAGTTGAGGGGTTAAATGTGTAGAAACTAAAAACTTTTATATTATTTGCTACAAAAGCAACATGGCCACCCATGCCATGTTACTTTTCACCTTTTCATCGGATTATAGAGAGAGAAAGAGCAGAGCTTCAGGTTTTTGAAGAAGATCGAATACATGGTAAGAATTCGGAGTTTTATGTGTTTTTGGCTGGTTTTAGCCTCGGGTATGTGTTTTTAGGGTTCATATGTGTGTTTTGGTAGGTTTTTAGGTGTTTAAACTCATAGTGCAACTGGGTTAAAGAAGTCTGCTCGAAGTATTGCAAGAGGTGAGTTCTAGAACCCCACTTTTAAATGTTTTAAACTTGTTTGGGGCTGGATATACATGTTCTAATGTTTTTTATAAGTTTTGGTGTGTACCCGTATGTTCTTGTATGTGAATGTGGGCGGTGTATTTAGATGATTTATAGTTATGATTATGTTATGAGCATGTTTTATGTTGTTTAGCATGTTAGAATTAGGCTTGAACATGTACGTATATGATTTTAGGGACTGAATATGTTGTAAGTTATGAGTTAGTTTTCATGCACCTAAGTCTCATGCGCCTGAAACCCATGTGCCCAAATAGTACCCATGCGCCTGGAAGGTGCCAAATTGCTTAAGTGTCCTAGATGCTCAAAACCTCATGTGCCCCAATAGTGACCGGACGCCTAAAGTGCCCATGCGCCTAAGTCAGACTCATGCACCTACATAGTGCCCATGCGCCTAGAATATTGCCAGAAATGATTAAGTGTTGGTTATACGTCCAAATAGTGCCCATGCGCCTAAAAGTTTCCCATGTGCCTAAGTGTCCCCATGCGTTTGGAAGGTCATTCGCCTGCATAGTGTCAATGCGCCTAAGACTTAGAATTATTTCTAAAATTTTGGGGAAAAGGAAGTTTTAGGATATGACTTAGGATGTTCCCGGGGATAATGTATGATGATGTATCATGTGGTATGATGGTGTGATGATGTTATTCATGTGTATGATGTTTTCCTTAGGTTCCTTATTATGTATATTTCTGCGGCTTTATATGGTGTGATTATAATAATGTGCGTAAAGTATTAAGTAATGAAACCGGAAATGAATGATAATGACAAGAGGAATGTAACGAAAGAATGAATGAATGTGCAAAAATTCTTGCTAGCAAAATGAAAGGAGATTCACAACTCATGAGGGTTGTTAGCTAACTGTGTGTTTTACAATGTGCAATCTTGGCTAACCCTTAAGGGTTCACACACAGGAAGTTAGTCTATGTGACTACTCCATACGTACGATATGAGATCCTTGTCGCTTAACCCTAGATGAGATGGCTACATGCCTAAGAAAGGGGTTAAGTACACCGGCAAGATCTGGATATAACTAAAAGATACTAAAAGTGCGAAAAGTACGAAACGTGTGATATGTGCGAAAAAGAACGATGATGAAAGATAATAATATTACCTTGATGTATGTACGATGTGTGACCATGTGCGAAAGAAAGAAAATGTTTTAACGAATGAAAGGTAATATATTTTTACAAAACTAGAACTCACTCAGCAACACTGACTTTTTATGTATTTTCCAGTTGGTAGTTAATGGTTGCTAAGGATGGCACGGGACAGCTACTTGGCAGGTTTGGATGGCATCCATTTTTTATAATGATGATGTTTTGCATTGTAATGTGAACAAATGATATTTCATGATGGTTAACAAATGTTGTATTATTTTGTAAAAGCGATTATTTATATATGAAATGACTTATTAAGTGTCCAGCTGCAATATTTTAGTAAATGAATGTTTTATATTTTATATGCGATGATTGTCCAAGTGTAAGCGTCCTGGGAATGAGGCCTTACAAAATGAAACATTTTAAACTTTTGGATTTAAATGACAATATTTATAAAACATCAGGAACGTAAAACGTATTTAACTCATGGGTTTAATTTCCTTGGTTTTAGGGTTACAATTGAATTATTAATTGGTTTTAGGTTTCTAATAATGAATAGTGACTATGATGATAAGTTAGTCACAAGTATCTCAATTAAAGATTTATATTGGTTCAAACGCTTGATAACACGCTTGATGATGTTATCAAGGAAATTTTTGTGGATGGTAACTAGAAAATTATGCTCCTTTAATTTGATCATGTATTCTTTTTAGTTTACATAAGTTGTTGAAATTAATAGTGATATTTTTTTTAGTTCTGTCATTGTAACATGCTATTTTGGGTTAAATGTTTTTTGAGTTTCAACTATAGGGTGGCGCGTTAGCTTCGCATTTTAAGTTACTGTTGCACATTTGTTTACTTATCTTATCCTGATAAATAAAATTTTTATTTGTGTTAATAGATAATAGACATGAAAATATACGTAGGGACAACATATATTGACTTATTGATTTATTTTTGGTTATTATTATTATTTTGCATGGTCATGATTGGTAGATAACTATTCTTTGAGTTGTATATGAATACTTTGGCAAGGGCATGTGATATTGATTAGTTTGCGATAATAATCCCTTCGGATAATCTTGACCGTTACACAACTTTTCATGAGTTGTATATGATATTTCGGTTTTATTACGGTTTTGAACAATGTTTAGTTCGTTATTGACCTATTAACGTGGAAAGACATGGGATAATCGAGATTGCTATATGGCCAGGTTACAATTTGTGATGAGCGTTTTTCATTTTGTTATCATTGTTTGTTATTGTACAATAATATTTTCTGGCATAACTAGTTCTTTTTGATTGGTTACCATTGTTTGTGCTTATATAATTTAGGTTCTTTTTCTCTATAAATTTATGTCATGTCACAACAGCATACACAGATAAACATGACACAATCATTTGGTAAAGAAGCAAATGCCTCGCCACAATGCAGCGACGGTGAACAACCTAGTCAATATTAAATAGAAAGGTAATCAAGTTATTTAAATGCAATTTTAGTCCTTAAGATTTAGTTAAATTATAAGGTTTCATCTAAATTTTGAACCTTTAATGTGTTAATGTGTTAAGTCACCAATGATTGTTTTTGTTAACACATTTCATCCCTAAACGTAATGGCCATTAACTTTTTTGTTAACTCATACGTACCCACATGCCTCTCACGTGAGGCGCCTTTCTATTCGTTTAGTACAACACTTCCAATTTCTAATTTTTTCACCAATAACCTAGACTAAAATAGAATATCGATCTTCATGTAGTCGTCGAGTATGAACCCTAAACTTTAGTGAGCACAATGTAATCTTGGCTTGTGAAAATAGAACATCGATTCATACCTTGTGGACCTCTAACAAATCCTGGCCATTGTTTCCACTGTTGTGTAATTACATATTTAATTACGTCTACTAGAAGAACATCAATCTATGGTGATAGATATGGATATTCAAAATACATCAATCTAGATACTACTTGAGACACCTACATACGAACATGAAGAAAAGTAAAGATGAGAAGAATTTAAAAACATGCTTTGGAAATGTACAAGTGTTACCAATATTCAATAGTTTAAGAAAAAAAATAGAGGAAATAAGAAAGAAACATTCAAATCTATTTGAATGGCTAAAACATATGTCATCTAAAACTTGGGCTATAGCACACTTTAGTGGTATTGTATCTTCATTTTGTGTTATATTCTATTGTTAATTAAACACCAATGTTGTTTTCAAATTGGCTTAAACTGGAAGGACAAATTGTAATATGATCTTAAACAAGTTTGTGAGGTATTTTACAAGAAATTTATAGGAGTAAGAGTCAAGCTTATAACCACCTAGAGTATATTAGGGAAGACATGATGAAAACTTAGTTATGTACCCAAGTTGATTGCAACATGTGAAGAACCCTTGACACCTTGGTAACAATGACATTCCATGCCATTAAACATGAACTTCTCAAGACAATGTTTTATGTCAAGAAATAACAAATACCAGGTAATATAAATTTACATAATAGGTTTCTGAGATTTATTGGTTAGATACTTGAAAGAAGATCTACGGGAACACACTTGTTCCAATCAATGGTAGAGACATTTTGATGCTATCTGCCTACCGATTGGTTGACCAAAAAAGTTAATAAAAATGTTATTTTACAGTAAGGAAGAAAAGATTTTCAATCAAGGGAACTTGACCAGAAACAAGCAACTACAACTTGTGGCAAATGCAAGAACATGGATAATAATTCTAGAAGTTGCAAGCGTCAGGTCAAGGTGTAGGTGAAGGTTCATCACAAGTTGTTTCATAATGAGTGTCGCAACCAACTAAAGACTATTAGTAAGATTGGTTGTCTTTTGGTTTAGTATTTTAAACAATAATTCTAGTTGACAATGTGTTTTGGTACGCTATTTTAAATAATGTTTTAGTACTTTGATGTAACTTTTAGTATGTATGCTTCTAGTTTTAGGGTCAAGGTGTAGATCAACGTTATGCTTCTAGTTTTAAGGTTATTTATGTTAAAAAGAGTAAATCAGATGCATTGTAACTGAAAAGATGAGAATGCCTAAAAATACGAAAATGCCCCTCATGTGAGGAGGACATGGGTGTGAGTTAACATAAAGGTTACCGACCGTTAAGTTTAGGGACAAAATAAATTAAAAAACAAAAAAGCTCATTTGAAAAAGATAAATTTTATTGTACAGAAAACTAAAAATTATAAAAAAAATAAAATGGTGGATTCAAAACCAAGTAACTTGGAGAAGAAAATCTACAGTGGAGCAATAGTTCCCCTGAGTTTAAGGTAGAAAATAATTGCATTTCATGGAGGGGGAGGAGGAGATAAGGTGTAACACCCGGTTATTTATTTATTTTGAAGCAGACGAAAGAAGAAAAAAAAATAAAGTCCAAAGTCGATGGACCAAACTCGTCAACGTGAGAAAGTTGGATGAGTGGGGGTATTTAAAGGGAGAGGGCAGCCCTTACCCTCTCCCCACACCCACAAATCAGCCAAAAAGAGAGAAGAGAAGGAGAAAAGAAAGAAAAGGGGGTTTCGAGCTTGGTTCGAGTGGATTCGAGCATGGAAATCGTCGAGTAGCGAATCAAATCAAAGCTCTCGTTGTGGTCGTTTGTGTGAGTTCTAGGACCCCTCTTTTACATGTTTTTGAATGATTTGGGGTTGGAACACATCTGAAAATCTGGTTTTTGAAGTGTGTGTGTTTTTCCTATTTATGTATGTGTGGGTATGTGTATGATTCGTTTGGGTCTTACTTTTGAGCTTGTGTGTGCTTGAATGGTGTTGTGGTATGCATTCCTAAGGTTTAGGATGGTTGATTTGGGCTTAGAATGGATTTAGATGAGTTTGTAGGACGAAAATGGCAGATTAGGTTCAGGATGAACTGCATTCTGCACCAGCTAGGGCTAGGTGATCGAATGGAGGCCATACGGCCGATTGAGGGGCGATTGAGGTTCATTCGCATGACTGAGGGTTCATTCGCACGACTGTGGGTTCATTCGCACGACTGAGGGTTCATTCACACGACTGAGGGTTCATTCGCACGACTGAGGGTTCATTCGCACGACTGAGGGTTCATTCGCACGATTGAGGGTTCATTCGCACGACTGAGAGCCCAGTCGCATAAATGCACATTCGCATTAGTTTCATCCGCATTAGGTCCATTCGGATGGGACTCATCCGCATGGAGTCCATTCGTATTAGTTTCATTCACACGATTGGGTGTTCATCCCCATAGGTGTTCATCCGCATTGGTCCAATCGCATGATGTTCAATCGCCTGAAGGCCATGCGACCGAAGGGTGCCCATACGCCCAAGTAAGGCTGGTGAACCTGAAGAAAGTGTAGTTTATGTACTGACTTTCGGAGGAAAGTGCAGATGTAAGCTTTGACATGAAAGTTCCCGTAAGTTCATGTAAGATGAATGTTGAGGCCTCAGAGAGTATGTTGGGCATGATGATGATGATGTTGCAAGATTATGCATGTTATGTATGTATGATGTTGCCCTGTATGATGATGATGACTGTGTATGTTATGTTCCTTATTATGATGTATGTTTATCTTTCTTGTGGCTTTACGTGTTATGTTAATGAATGAAATGAAAGTAGTATGTAATGTAAAGCGAAAGATAATGAAAGAGGAACATGAAGTTAGAATGCATGCATTAATGAATGATGAAAGTAATGGAAGTCTTGCAAGCCTTGTATGTTGGGACACGCCATTAAAAGGTGTTAGCCCAACGGTGTGCGGGTTCGCTACCCCGGGAGGATGCACATTCGGGTCTTTCTTTGTGATTGACCATTTGTATGGAACCATTGTTGCTTGCCTTAGGTACAGTGGCCAGAGGTGCTGGGCACCGTGAATGAAGGTCTATGATAGGCTTAGGTCCAATACCATGAGCATGAAGGGCATAGCACATGACAATGGTATACCTGAACTTTATCTTAGGTACTATGGCCAGAGGTGCTGGGCACCGTGAATGAAGGTCTATGATAGGCTTAAGCCCAGTACCATGAGCATGATGGGTAAAGTTCATGGTGTTGATGAATGGAAAAAGATGTAATGACGAAAGAACGAATAATGAAGATAATAATAATATTATCTATGTGTACGTATGATGTATGATCGCATGAATGTAAATGATGGTTTTAACGAAAGAAAAGTATGTTTTATTTTATAAAACTAGAACTCACTCAGCAACGCTAACTTTGATGTGTTTCCAGTTGGCAGGTAATGATTGCTGAGGACAGCACGAGGTGGCTACTCAGCTCTTTTGGGATGGCATCCACTTATATAATGTTTGTGTGGTGTAATGCAACAATGTATTTTATAACTGGTTAACGATGTATTATTTGGCAAAAGCTTTTATAATGAAATGAAATGTTATTTTTAAATGTTTCTGCTGCAATGTTTACGCTAGATAAATGAAAATGTACATTTTATATGCGATGATCGACAAGTTGTAAGCGTCCGGGAACGGGGTCTTACATAAGGGATGCTTTTGTACCAAGAAAGAAGGATAAGTTTGGTAGAAATTTTGCTTTCGTTCGCTTTGCTGCAGTTGTAAACTCAAAATCTTTTCAGGAGAAATTGAACATTGTACGGATTGATAAGCATCAAATCAAGGCAAATGTCGCAAGATTTGACCGAAATGGTACAGAGTCAAGGTTAAAAGATAGGACCTATCAAAGGTATGTACAACCGTCACCCCACACAAGTATAATATTTCAGAACGCGAAGATAACAGGAAAACCATCCAAGGTCTCCAATAAGGAAGTGGTAACAGGAGAGTCGAAAAGTTTAGAAGAGGAATTGTTGATCGAACATAAGGATACTTATGCAGTACTGTCATGGAGAAGATGTTCGTTGATCGGCCAAGTCAAAAAATTTACTACCTTGGATATTATAAGGAAATACTTTGAATCGATTGGCATGTTGGAAATTAACATAAAGTACGTCGGGGTTTGAAGGTATTACTTACATGGCAAGCTTCGATATTGGCCAAACAGTTCTTGTCCGATGCAAAGGAGACATGGGCGGAAGTGTTTGAATCATTGGAAATACGGGAGGGTCAATCGATAAAGTATGATCGGTTAGCATGGATTACCATTAGAGGTATGCCATTATAGCTCTAGGATGGGGACATTTTCAAAAAAGTTGGCCAATTTGTAATAGCTGCTACCTTAGATTCATCCACTTGTATTCCCCCGCCAGAAACAACATGCCCCAAAAACAAAACTTTAGGGGTCATAAAAACACACCTTTTTGATGTTGCATAGAAACTATCTGTCACACCCCAACCTTGACGGCGGAAACGTTAAGGTGTGAGGGTTAAGATCGTTCACAACCACATAACGCTATTAATAATCCAAATATATATTAATCATAAGTTCCAATTGTGCCATTACAATTAAAAGTCTCAAACAAAGAAAACATCATGCATAAAAGTTAAATGTAACAAGCCCATCCATTTATTTTTATCTAGGTCCAATCCTAGATGTGATAAGTTTTAAAGAGTAGCAATCAAGCTTGAGTATTTCCTCAAACATGTTAAAAATAAAAATATCAACAATAATGTTGGTGAGATTTCCATAATTTGCAATACATAGATATATAAAAGATGGCAATTCATGTTGTAAGTTAGAGAACAAAGTAAACTGGGGATGTAAGATAGAATGCACAATCAAACCTTGACAAAGTTTTACAAGTCTCAAACGTTTACAAGTATATATGATTAGCTAAGTGTACTTTGATTAACCAAGCAGGCTTGTCAGGCCCATAGATCTATGACGTCACCAGGCTAGCAATAGTTAATGATTGTACATATATTCGACATTACATGGTAGCTACAAATTTCAACTAACCACAACATACAGGTTAAATGCCATAAGTTTACAAGAATCAAACGTGTTTACAAGTGCAAAGTTTATAATGTAACATGTTTCACCCCAAAAGTGTGAAAATATAAAAAGGGGTATAGAAATACTCACATGATCAATATGTATATACTTGGCGATTAATAAGAAATATAATAAGCAACATTCCAACGTAGTTCTCACAAGGCACCTATATATATATACGTTTAAGTTAACAATTAGATTAACGTTTTAATGCGAACTAGGGTTTTGATAGGAATTTGGGGACCTTTATAAATAACTACAAATAATTAGAGAAAATTATGCATAGATTATAGTCTAATAACAGAAGAACGTATCTTTCATAAAAATTTTAAAAAACGATTTAAAGCTTTTATAAAAATTTGTGGATTTAAATTATAAAATGTAGGTAAATTATATAAATATCATGATTAATCCACCTTTAAAATGATTAATATAATGTAATGATTTAAATTGTTATCTAAAATCTTATTTATAAAAATAACTAAACACTAAATTTGTTGGTAAATATTTGTTTAAGTATTTACAAAAAATAATAAACAAATTTATAGAAAATGATAATTAACTTTAGAAATAAACAAAAGTTATAAAACCAATTCTTATAATTTTTAGAAAAAAAACTAGATTCAAATGAAGGCTAAAAAAACTTAAAAATTAAACATGGGGTCCCCGGATTCGAACCGGGGACCTCAGGTTTATGGGGGCGCATCTTACCAGTTACTCTAAGTCCTCAGCCACGTTAAGAAACGATTTTAAAAACTTATAAACACAATCCCCATGCATTTCCTCCAAATCAAGAGCCCTAGATTCAATTTATCCCAAATTAAACCATAAAACGATGTTGTTAATCGAGTTAACCATGGGGCTTTTACTCCCCATGCTTAGACGAACATATTCATGTGCTTAATTACCTGGTTGGTAGTAGATTCGAGGATGAACAAGTTGAAGAACAATCCGCG
Source organism: Flaveria trinervia (assembly GCA_025506515.1). Classification (NCBI taxonomy): domain Eukaryota; kingdom Viridiplantae; phylum Streptophyta; class Magnoliopsida; order Asterales; family Asteraceae; genus Flaveria; species Flaveria trinervia. Next base: position 109,659,906 of record CM046442.1, on the reverse strand, counting down.
ACTAACTTCGATTCGAAAGTTGCCCATTGATGTTGAAAACCAAATTAACTGCGTGTGTAGTTTCAGTGGGTTGTGACCCTCGAAAACCCTCAACCAATTGATCTAGAAAGGTTGTAGAAGATGCAGTTTGGTCGACTTGTAGACATGATGAGTGTGATGTTCGATTTGAGGTGTTTAGACTTGTTTCAGATAGTTTTTTTTCGTTTGGTAGGAGTGTAGTGATGATTAAACCATCGATTAAGTATCGTTTAATTGAATTATTAATGTGCTTTAATGTTCTAACGGCTATACGAGTAAAGGGTGACGGTTATGCATTCGTTTAGGTGTGTAACTGGTGTTTAATCACAATTATTAAGCTCTTTCAAGTTTGAGGTTGGTACACAAGGCATTTTGGAGCGATTCGGTTCAAAAATTGAAGGTTTTTAATGAATTTTAGGGGTGGCCGGAGCTCGGCCGGAGTATGGCGGGAGCTCCGCCGGAAAATTAGGGTTAAAGGGAGGGAATGGTTTGGGTTTTTAACATTTACACAATTAGCCCCTGTGATTTTCATTTTGTTATTTCATGTTAAAAGGTTTCTTTGAAGTTTCAAAATTAGCATTATACCCCCTAGACTTTTAAATCAAAGTTTTATACATGGTTAATTTTTATAATTATTGTTATTATTATTAGTTATCATTATTATTAATGTTATTAATATTAATATATTATTATTAGTTATATTATTATTATATAATTATCATTATAACCTTACAATTAAAGGATTAAAAGACCAATTAAAGTAATATGCATAAGCAACCCATAAGTTTCATGAATGACACAATTAGTCCATACAAGAATTTAACAAATCTAACTTTAAATTAACCCAAAATTACAAGATGTTACACTATCCCTACGAAGTAAGGACAAAACTTGCCTGACATGCATGAGGTGCTCACTAGAAGAAGCACTATAAATAAGAATTTCATCAAAATGCACAACCACAAATTTCCCTATAAAAGGTCTGAGCAACTGATTCATCACAGGCATAAAAGTGTTTGGTGCGTTTGACAAACCAAAAGGCATTACCAACCATTCATACAATCCTTCACGAGTTTTGAAGGCAGATTTCCATTCATCACCAGGCCTAAGACGAATCTGGTAATATCCACTCTTTATATCCAACTTTGTGAAAATGGTAGCACCACTAATCCGATCAAGCAAATCATCAAGTCTAGGGATAGGAAACCTATACCTCACAGTAATCTTGTTGATAGCTCGACTATCAACACACATGCACCAAATGCCATCTTTCTTTGGAGTCAACAAGGCAGGAACAACACAAGGGCTCATTTCACGAACATGGCTCTTAAATATCAACTCCTCAACCTGTCTTCGTAACTCCTCATGCTCTGCTAGGCTCATCCTGTAGTGTGGCCTGTTAGGCAATTGTGATCCAGGTTCTAAATCAATATGATGTTGAATATCATGCAAAGGTGGCAAACCATCAGGCAATTCAGTGGGATAAACTTCAAAAAATTCTTCAAGTAGAGGAACCATAGCATTAGGAACATCAACACTCTCAACCACTTCTTTACCTATCAGTAAAAATATCATCCCCAGCCTCTAGCTCGTTCTCAAACTAAGAAAGAGTCACAGTAGGTTTGGTAGCCACTTCCTTTGGTTTAATGGGTAACAATGTTATCTTTACGTTATCAAAGAGGAAACTATAAGTATTAAACCGCCCATTGTGTTCTACGTTACGATCATATTCCCAAGTTCTACCCAACAGTAAAAGGCACGCATCCATGGGAACCACATCACACTAGACTTCGTCCTTATTTGTTTTACCAAAAGAAAAAGGCACAAGAGTATGCTTGGTTACTGGAACCTCACCTCCCTTCTTACACCATTGGAGCTTATAAGGCTTAGGATGGTTCTCTGTTTTTAGGCTCAGCTTCCTAACAGCCTCTTCAGAAACTAGATTGTCACAACTCCCTAAATCAATAACAAAAGTACAAACCTTCCTCAGCACGGTACATGTTGAATAGAAGATGTTATGCTTAAGCCAATCATTGTCATTTGCCTTTGGTGTATAGCATGAATGTCTAACCACCAGGCATGTCCCCACATCTCCAACCGCCTCCCCTTCCACATACTCAACTTCTTCATCAAATAGTGGAGTGTCTTCATAATTTTCATCAGCCTCACCACCATCTTCCCATTCCTTAGGGTCTACAAACATGTTTCTTTTACCAGCTTTCTTACATTCTGACTATTGATGACCAGTCTCCCCATAGTTCAAACACTTCATGCTATTACTGTTGATTCCTTTAAGAGGTGGTCCACTGCTACCAACACCCTGTTTTGTTTGGCTAGGCACAAAACGAGATGTCGTGTTACCCGAACCTGAACCTCCTCCAACAGAAGATGAAACACCACTACGCGGTTTTGTTTTTCAAAAGCTAAAGCATATTGATGAGCATCAAAAAGTGTCATCGGGTCAAACATGTTAATGAATTCCATGATCTGAACCCTTAGTCCACTAATGTAACGAGAAACAAGTTGTTCTTCAATTTCTTGCAATTAATTGGTAGAATTCTGTTGTGTATTCCTCAACAGACTTGGACCCCTGTCTTAAATTTTGTAACTGTTGGTACATTAGTCGCTAGTAATTATGAGGAATAAAGTTGGCCCTCGTGCACTTCTTCATCTTCCTCCAAGTTGTGACCCTTGGCTTTTCAACTCTCTCCCAAGTCAGTTTTAGTTATTGCCACCACACAGAAGCCCTTCCACGTAGCCTGGTAGCGATCAATGAAACATTTTTGTCTTCAGGGGCCTTTTTGAATTCGAACACTTCTTCAACAACAACAAACCAATCAATGAATTTTTCCGGGTTCAAAGTATCATCAATGAATTGAGGAATACTGGTTTGCATTCCTGCCTCCCAACGCCTATTATCACCCCTATCACCCCTCCGATTTAGCGGTATGTGTTCATTAGAAGAAGAACCGCCACCCTCATAAAACGGATTTTCATCATCTGCTGTTTCATGACGGTTACGATTACGCCCTCCTTGATTCATCAGATCTTGCATTTGATCAGCCAACTGATCAAAAAATTGATATAACCGCTCCTCCATCCGTGCCATAATACGTTGTTCCAATTCGTGCTCATGAACATCATTAAGAGGTCTTCTCCATGGAGGCATCTTGATCAGGAAATTTGGCTCTGATACCAACTGATGCAGTCGGAAACAGAAAGATAAATAATTGAACCTGTTGATTCACGAGAATACTAGGAACAAATCTTCTAACTATCGTTGATTCACAAAGAATACCGTTAATCAGGTTTTACACTAACACAAGCCATGAAAGAGAGAAAAACAGATTTTTCATAAACTTTTTGATCCTCTTTCATCCATCCCTTACAAGCATATAAATAAACAAAACTAAAGTCGAATAGGCCACAAAACATAAACAGGCCAAAAACTGGGCCAAATGCAAAGTCCAACAAAATGTAAAAATAAGACAAAAATAATTGAAATAACTCTTAAAATAAGACGTTTTTGGGCCAAAACGATGACCCAAACCGCCTATGGCCTTTGTGAAAACGTGCTCCTCCGTCCAGCGGTCGTTTTGACTGGTCTCGGGCCCAAAAAGCCCAAGTTATGACTATTTCAGTGAAGCCCCTTTTGATAAGCGATCGTGGGTCTCCAAAAAGGCTAAAGCTTGCTCATCCACACTTGGGCCCACATCAAAGACCCGCTATCAATTAATGATTACTGCCCAATTAGCCTGGTTGGATGTATAAATAAGGTAATGTCTAAAATCATGGTGGAAAGGCTGAAGAATGTGATCCACTTCATTATTAGTGACACTCAGTTCGCGTTTGTTACCGGAAGGAATATTCTACATGGACCATTAATTGTAAGTGAAATTGTATATTGGTTGAAGATGGTAGGAAATAAAGCTATGATATTTAAGGTTGATTTTGAGAAAGCTTATGATACGATGAATTAGAGGTTCCTAGATTCAATCCAAATTCAAATGGACTTCCCAGAATTAGGGAGGAAATGGGTTAATAATGGCTTTGCCTCATCTAGATCCTCGATTTTGGTTAATGGGTCTCCTACAGAAGAGTTCCAAGTGTCAAGAGGGTGAGACAAAGGGATCCTTTATCACCAATCCTGTTAATTATGGTGATGGAAGCATTAAATATAGCCTTGTTGTCGGCGGTTGACATGGGGATTTTTCATGGTATAAAACTTCCATATAACGGTCTGATTATATCCCATCTTTTTCATGTTGGTTATGCTCTTATAATAGGCGATTGGTCACTCACAAATGAAAAAAATTTGGCGTGTTTTCTAAGATGTTTCAATTTGATTTTTGGGTTAAAGGTGAATTTTCAGAAAAGTAACTTATTTGGTATTAGGGTTGAGCAGAGCAATCTAATGTCTATGGTGGAGATACTGTCATGTCGAGTCGATAGTCTTCCCTTCATGCATCTCGGGGTACCTATTAGGGCGAATATGGGGTTGATAAAAAGTGGCAACCCATTGTGAAAAAGGTCAAAGATAAATTATCTAACTGGAAGGCAAAAAATTGTCTTTTGACGACCGAATAACGCTTATAAAGTCTGTACTTGGGAGTCGACCTACGTATTATCTATCATTATTTAAAGCTCCAATTAAGATAATTCAGACTTTGGAAGGCATTAGAAGGAAGTTCCTTTGGGGAAGAGGTTCGAAGGAACATAAAATAAATTGGGTTGCATGGGAAAATGTCTTAAGCTCAAAGGAAGCCGGCGGGCTCGGTGTGTCGAGTATTATAGATACAAATCTTGTGTTACTAACGAAATGGAGATGGAAGTTCAGAGGGAGACTAATATGCTATGGACAAAAGTTTTATCTACAATTCATCACCAACCTTCTAAGGTAATGGCGTTTCCTTACAAAAAATCAATCCGGGTATTTGGAAGCAAGTGGGCGGAGTTCAAAAGGATTTGTGTAAAGAAAATCTAGAAATAAATAATTTGATAAAAGGAAAAGTAGGATATGGGGACAAGGTGAAGTTCTGGCTGAACAACTGGGTTAGGGAGGGAGCTTTACGGGAGGTTTGCCTTATTTTTTATATGCTTGAAAAGGATAAGAGGTGTGTGGTTGGGAAAAGATTGGAGGTAAGCAACAATACTGTATTTTGTAAATGGGAATGGAAAAAAAAGAAGTTTAAATCAGTTGGAGAGTGGTGAATTAATATGACTTGAAGGCAAGATTAAACAAGTGGTTTTCCATGATGGTCCTGATCAATGGATATGGGAAATGGACCCATGAGGTGAGTTCTTGACAAGAACTTTGAGGAAGATATTAGAATCTAATCGTACGTATACGGATCTAAGTCCAATGGTATGGTGTTGTGGATTCCGATTAAGGTCAATGGGTTATTTGGAAAGTAAGATTAAATAGTATTCCGGTAAAAGAAGTGTTGATAGGTCATGGGGTGAACATGAACTCGATCGAATGTTGTTTATGCTTCGGATATATGGAATCCGTGGATCACACGCTTATCTCATGCGCTTTTGCTTCGGGTATTTGGATGGCCTGGTGCAACCTGTCGAGGCGGAATTTTAATTCGGTTAGTGAAGCCCTCACATGGGCTCCGGATGTCACGGGTTCGCAGAAGAAAAAGATGATTGTATACTGTATTGTAATCGCTTCGTTTTGGTTCATCTGGTTGGCAAGGAATGGGCTTATTTTCAACGGGAGAACGCCTAACGTGTCAGAGATGGTGGAGGAGATCAAGGTCAACTCATTTTGGGGGGTCAAACATATAGCGAAACTTAAGGATATAAATTGACATTTATGGTGTAATTTTAACTTTTAAATGTGACGTTATGTTGTATTGCGCCCTAGCATCTTGCTAGTGGTTTTATATGTTAGTAATAAATTTGTCTTTGTTTGGCCGGTAAAAAGAATAATTGCATTTAATGAAAGGAAAAATAAAAGAAAAAGAAAATAATGCCATCATAGATAATGACTTGTGTTATACACACATAGAAGTAGGCTAAAATAAGAACTATTTTTGGCTAAATATCTTGAAAATGATTTTAACCCTGACGAAACTCAGTACAACGTTCTTAAAATCAACTTGTCCTATAGGTTGATTTATCATCCAATCCCTCTAATTATAAAATCGGATTATGCTAGTATAAAACAGAAAAAGCAAATTCAAAAATACAATACAAAATTCAATTAGACATCATAAATTTAGAATAATTACTTACAAAATTAGAAATAATCAAATTGTGTAACAAAATTTATCTTCTACCCTTTCGCTACAAAAACAAATCCTAAAAAATACACCACACACGGGTCACCTAAACCAAGTCCCACCATTTTTATGGGTGTATATAAACACACAAACAACAACCATCGCATGTTTACACAAAATGTCAACATGATATGCTCCTTGAACAAGTCAACACTCCCCCACGACGGTCAAACCACCGTGGACCCCAACGACGACCACCACCTCCTCCCAGGTCTACCCAACCACCTCGCCCAAACCATCCTCTCCTCCGTCCGTCCCTCCCTCCTCTCCGCCGTCTGCCGCCGCTGGCGCCACCACATCTACACCCACCACCACCCACCCTTCCTATCTCTCTACGCCACCGTAGCCAACAATAACTGTAATAGTAACAGTAACAGTAATAATAATATTATCAATGATGCCCGATCATCACACTCCATCGAATTCTTCACCTTCGATCCCATCTCGGCCAAGTGGGCGATGCTACCATCTCCTCCGGCGACGGACCTGCCGCTGCGGCTGCTCCGCCGGCACCCCTCGTTCATATCGAGGACTCTGGCGGTGCAGTCGGTGGCGGTGGCGGGGTGTCTCGTGGTGGTTGCAGCCACCGGTGAGAATTTTCTTCCGGCCTTGTCACGGCCGCTGGTGTTTGACCCTTTGGCCGGAGACTGGTGTCTTGGCCCACCGATAACAAGCCCGCGACGCTGGTGCGCCGCGGGGTGTTATCGAGATAGTTTGTATGTGGGTAGTGGCGTTGGGGCGCACTACCGTGGTGAAGTGGCGAGGATGGTGGAGAAGTGGGAGGTTAAGAGGTCCGGAAACTGCAACAATAAGTTATCGGATTGTAAGCATTTTTTTTTAATCTTTAACGTGTTATACTGAAAAGATATAAGATTATTGCAACACATTATTTCATTGTTTTCATCAATCGATCCGCTTATGTTTATTTGAACGTTTTTTTGTTCGAAAAGCTAAGCCAGGCCTGCAGCATTCAACTTCTATAGTTAATTATGATTATTTAAAGTTCCGAATCTCATTTAATAGATATATAGTGTGATAGTTTAGACTTCGTATTGTGTGTATTTTATTTGTAAATTTATATAAAAACAAGGTTTTTTTTTAAATTTGTTACAAGTATAAATTATATAATAAATAATCCTACTTCTACTTTTACTTTTAAGTACACCACATATAATATTAGATATACATACATAGGAGAGAATTTAAATGGAACTATTCGTTCTTGTTAATGTTTTATGAGAATTTGCAATATATAAATTATTATATTATCTTATGCATGTATATGTACAATTTATGTATTTTGAAATAATAACACTATCTGTAAATTGTAACTTATATGTACATACAATAAATTTAATTATATGAGTAAATTGTAAATCATACGATGTATAAATATGTATATTTACAAAGAATAAATTCCTATAATAAAACTAATAATTTGGATTGTTACTGATAGTTTCTTAAATTTTACGAAGTAGAAGAAGTTATCAAATGGTCCTCTAATTATTAAGTATATATTCATTAGGTTTTTATAATATTTATTAGCTTTTGTTTTACTTTAATCCTTTGTGATCAGCGGACCAGTAAGATGTCCGGTATAACATCGCGTATAATCTACGACAACTTGTTTGCTTGTTGTAGTGAGAGAGGAGTGGCGGTGGGAGGCGGTGGCGGGGCTGAGAGACGGAAGATTCAGCCGAGAAGCTGTAGAAGCAGTTGGGTACAAAGGCAAAATATGCATGGTTAACATGAAGGGTAACACCGCCGGAAAAGAAGTGCCGTTTACAACATCGAAAAAAAACCATGGGAGAAAATGCCCACGGGGATGGTTGCAGGGTGGACCGGGGCGGTGGCGGTGGCGGCAGAGGCGGCCGAGGAGGTATGTATGTGGTGGATGAAGATAACGGTGGCGTGAACAAGTATGATGATGAAAGTGACTGTTGGCATGTGGTGGTTCAAGGGTCGGAGCTTTTGAAAGGGGCGGCCCACATGGCGGCCGGCGGTGGGAAGATATGCGTTGTCGCGGGTGGTGGTGGGCGGATCACGGTGGTGGATGTGGTGGCGCAGCCGGTGAGGATGTGGGTGGTGGATCCACCGTTGCCGGAAAGTGAGGTGATTTCTGTTCATATTTTGAGAAGACCATGTAATAGATTATAAAATGTTTAAGATCGAGGATGTTATTTGTTAATTCATTTGATTAAAGAATATGAGTGAATATGAATATAGATAATGTGAATAATGAATATTTTATTAAAGTCTCGTCCGGCCTTAGATTTCTTTTATTTGTTTGATGATATTTTATTTGTTACTTTACATCTAATGCTATTTTGTTTCTTTTGATTTGTTAGTTAGATTTGTTTAGTTTATTTTACATTGTTATATTGTATTAAGAATTATATATCGACTAAAAGTTTAATCGTCACGTTAGTTTTGAAAGTGTTATATATGATAATACTAAATTACAAATTGATGTGGATATTGCTTTTATAAAAAAATAAAAAAACAATAAAACATGTATGTTGTTGCAATCAGTCATCTATATTTGGAAGAGCAAAACGAGTATTTCTTCGCTTCTTGTCCTACCAAGTCCTCTAATGGCTTCTCGAGATAAAGTACTAGAAAATGATCAAACAAGGATGATACTAACATATGGTCCTTTCTCTTTTTAAAATCATTTACAAATAATTTTTTATATGATAAAAAACACTTATTTTAAACAAAATATTAAAAATCTCTCTAATAATCAAATGAAGTCACAAAAGTAGTTCAAGAGATTTTGAAGAATATACAACTAGAAAATGTAAATGTTGAAGTTTTGTTAGTATTAGTTTTAGAGGGAAATTATTGGAAAATTTTGAAAACTAATACTACTAAATTGACACAAATTTCTAATAAACTAAAGATTTCCATTGAAGTTTAGAGTTCCTACCGAATTTTCATCAAAGTTTATTAAAAGGATGTTGAAGACTTTAGAAGATATTCGAACATATAGTTGGGGTTCAATATATTTAATTGTGTGTTTCCGATTATACTTATTCAAATGTTCATGAATACCAAATAGATATAATTCCACTAGTCTATATGAAGGCTTAAATAATCTATATACACACACATTCCAAGGAATCATGAAGATATGCACCATACATGGCGTGAAGAGAAGGGACCAAGAACTTCAACCATGGCCTTTATAATAAGAGATGATTGTAAAAGAAGCAAGACCCGTTGACCGGCTTCATTCTAAGATATGTCATTTGAATTAGGAGAAACTTTACCATCGGTTGTGATTGTTTCAGATGACGCTAAGTGCAAACCATCTACACGAGACAGGTGGTGTTAGTGAGAGAAAATAGTAATTTGGTTTTGCGATAGAAGAATTTGTGCAGGAGAGTCTGAGGGTCAGCGTGTGAAGGATGGTGTGGAGACAGAAAAGGATCGGATCAGCGACAACCATGGAAGGAAGAGAAGAGGGTTGATTAGGGTTTGAGAAGGATCAACTGTTACGCTGATATCACGTAAGGATTAATATCATTTTCAATGTTCAAAATACATGTATAATTAAAAAAATAACTCTCTTAAAATGTGGATATATAAATTAAAAAGATAAGATAGCTACAACAATAAAATCTAGAATGAAACTAATAATTCATATGATCTTAAGTTTCTATTCAACTATTCTGTAACATTAAAAATTGATGCTAATAGCCGTCAAAATGAAATTCAAACAGTAAATATATATACTTACATGTTACAAGCAATGTGATGCCATCAAAAACAAATTTTTTCTCAAATTGTATCGGAAAAATTGGTATATGATACTAATTTTGTTGTTTTATTGTTCATATCTTCATTGTTTATACTAAATTTCATAAAATTAATAGTAATGACTACAATAT